>CM028755.1:37026539-37356574 GCA_016801395.1 Leptodermis oblonga
AAATAAAAAAAAATGAAAGCCAAAAACAGAAGAAACAGGACAAAGTTTGAAAAAATGCCACCAAAAATGTTGACGAAAGAAAAGAAACGTTAACATCTTTTATCTTTACAGCTTGGTGAAAGCTAAATATGGTGGCTTACAGATGATAAGCACCACTCAGCATTTCACTTTGTTTAAGATATTTAAGTGTGCTTATTATATATAGTAGCGACATACTTTATCATCCATCACATGTACATCGTGATCGATCACTTTCCATTTCCAACTTGGTGTGAGTGTGGTGATAAGCACTAAAAATACCCACTGAGCCGTGCGTGAATTGAATAGGAGCAATTGCTTTTCAAGTTTCCTTTTACCTCGGAAAAAACTAACATATGGAATCCTTAAAAGTCCAACGTTTCCCACCCAACTTGGATTAATTGGATTGCAACAAAAAAATGACTGCTTCTTAAACAATTTCTTTTGGTCTAAAATGACAGCTATTGTGTTGCTATATATATATGTCCTTTCATGGGTTCATGAGTTTATATGGTCATTTCTTGTCTTGTCCTTTCATGGATCCTTAAGTTTCAAGTTGTTAATTTATCATTTCTATCACTTTATGCCAACATTTTCCCTTTCTTTTCTTTTTTTTCCCCTTATATATATTTCCTTCACTCTTGTAATGAGATTTTTTATTATTTTGTCAGTAAATAAGGGAAAGAACCCTTGGTTTTGAGGTGAACATTCGATATTGCTTTGCCAATAGTTGAAATCGCTTCACTACTCATAAGAGTCAAATACGTTCGATAGAGGTCCAAGGATCTAGCTACAAGCATCGGTCTTTCGAATAGGAAATTAAAAATAAAATGAGATGAATTTTGTTAGCAAAATACAACAAGTTGTACCTATATATGTTGCTTTTTGCGACACGCAATATGTACAAAATACTTTATTCATCTCACTGAAAGAGTATATTTTTAGTGTAAATGATATTAGTTAACTACTTAACCTTGGCAAATATACTATATATATTACTTACAAATTAATATTTAATTTCCAAATAAAAAAATTGATCTTTTCTCGATTTTATGCCTTTAAATATTGTCATTCTGAAAAGAGTTTAGATACTAAAAAAATATTTAAAACCGTACATGAATTTCTTATCCAATGCCCTTTTTCCTTTTTACTTTTCTTCAAGATATTGAAACTATAAACTATTTTATTTACTAAAAAAATATGAACATTTTTAAAAAAAAAATTATTTTCTGAAGTAAAACATATGGACTTATGAAAATGAAGTCTAACCTAGCCTGCCGACTAGTGTCTAGTGCCGCCGGAAGGAGTCAAATTTTACAAGCAACTTTTGGTCGCGACCACTAGCGCGCGGCAACAAAGTGACTACAAAATGAATCAACAACTAAATTTAATATTTGTGTTTTGTTATAATATAGATGATACTTATTATTTTAATTTGACCGCAATATTTAACATCTAAACTTGATATTTTAAGGGTTAAACTCAACATGCGCATTTTCAATACTTGCTTAACATAATCACGATTTTTCAACCACTAAATTCAATTAATATTTCAACAACTAAATTTTACATTCGTACTTTCTTTTAATACAGATGATACTTGTAGTTTTAACATTGCAATATTTTAGTAATTAAACTCAATACTTCGATCAAAAGATAAATTCAATAAACACATTTCCAATACTTGTGTTTTAATATAATTGCAATACTTTAATAGCTAAACTCAATATCTTAGAAGTTAAACTTGGTACATATTTTTTCAGTACTTGTTATTAATATTTTAACGTGATAACAATATTTCGGCAGTTACTATATACGCGCTCATCAGACCATGAAAGCGCCGAATATAAGTTTTTGCATACGAAACAAATAAGGAACAAGACAAATATATTTATTTGTTGAAATAAGGCTAAAAAAGGAATAGGGGAAAAATTGTATAACATCCATATAGTGCAAGAGACAATCCCGCCATGAGAGTGCTTCTTGCAAGGTTTAAGATAATGATAGGGAGAGTAAAAATGTAGAGTGAAGGGAATAATGTGACCTGGAAAAGATAAAATTGCTCTCTATATATCATTATTAATTATTAGGAGTAACTTTGTATTTTAATTTATGTCACATTATTCTATCTACACTTTCACGTACTTATCAGTTTTACTCTGCAAATCATTTTGCTTTGCGGAAATTCATGTCATGCAATTGTCACATTCAATTTTTGATAAATTGTGTATAGAATGAATATTATTGCGTCCTTTAGGGGTGGATGATTAAAGGGAATAAATTATTGTTTCTAATTAAGTTGTGATCAAATACAAATAAAATAAGACTAAATGATCGTTGAAACAATTTGGGGGGAGACTAATAAGACTTAAATCACGATTAGTCAGGCTTAAATTAAATGTTAACTACCATAAATGGAGTAGGCTGTCAGTTGTTGCCGTGTGTCCATGACGAAGACGATAGGCTTGTGCTCCTCCACTTGGCTGTTTCATTTTGGGGCATGTTAATTGCATGACCCGTTTTACTAAATACAGGATACTTTTTAAAATTTTAAGTGTCGAAAAGACAAATATACCTTTGATAGTTTCTAACTTCATAAGAAAAATTTACTCCACTTTTTTTTCACTAAGAATCGCCAAGGCCAGGGAAAATCGCCACAGGACGGCGTTTTTTCCCGGGAAAATCGCCAGAGGACGGCGATTATTCCCGGGAAATCACCACAGGACAGCGATTTTCTTTGAGTCTGGCGATTTTCCCAGTGGCGATTTTCCCTAAAAAATCGCCCGGAGCGATTAAATAGGAATATATTGGTGTCCTGTGGCGATTCTATTGAAAAGAATCGCCTGGGTGAGGCAATTCTTTTGAAAAGAATCGCCCGATTTTTCAATAGAATCGCCCGGTTCAGGCTATTCTTTTTAAAAGTTGTTTTTTCTTATTAGTTCGCCCAGAGGGAGGCGATTCTTTTAGGAAGAATCGCGTCCAAGCGATTTTCTTGAAAGTTCGCCAAAAAAATAACTCACGTAATTAGACATAAAATTTACACAAAAAAGCCGGAAAACCCACGAAACAACCAAAAACATTGCTAAACACATTACTAATACATAATGGAGATGGAGAAGGAAGTTGGAAAATGGAAAGGGCAAAAAAGTAATTTCAAGTGTATAATTTTTTAAAAAGTGTCGTGTTTAGTAAAAAGTGTCCTTCAATTAACAATTCCTTTCATTTTTCAACTTTTATTTTCGAATTTGTTATTTGTATGAACACTTTTACTATTCACAGAAACATTTTCCTTTGAATAGTCTATAATACCCTTGGCTCTTTGAAAAAAAAAAAATCCTAAAAAACCTATGCAACCTGAAGAACATTTCCTGCAAGCCTCTCCCTCTGTTCCTGCAACCCCAAACCAAAAATTATCCTGTGAAGAAAAAAATTGGCCAAATCGGATAAAAATCCAGATAAATCGGATTGGCAAAGGTGAGTGACAGAAATCTCGCCATTGCCAAAAAAAATTTCCAAAATCCCGCTCCCTGTGGGCAGGATTTTGTTCCTCCTATGGGCGGGATTTTTGGCCAAAATCCCGCCCACAGGGAGCAGGATTTTAGAATATTTTTTTTGGCAATGGCGAGATTTCTGTCAAAATCTCGCCCATTTTGGGGTTTTTTTGACAAAATATCGGGCCAGACAGGGTTTTTTTTGTTAACAAACAAACTTTACTTAAAAAAATGTATAAATTATTTACTTACCGTATAATATGGATCGTCTTCGTAACTATCGGCCATATTTAGCTAAAGGGTAAAATAGACTATTTACAGGAAAATGTTCCTGTGAATATTAAATTTGTTCCTACAAATAGTATGCCCCTTTATTTTATGCTAGTTACATCCACTTTTATATCTCCTCTGTATCCAATAAAATATTTCTCCGTCAAAACTTATATTGTTGGGGACACGTATTGAATTTAACTTATGATATATTATGATTATGCTATCAAAATAATAGTATCGAGTTTGGCATTTCATATATTATGTATTGATTTTAGTTTCTAGTGTATTGAGGGTAATTGTTGATGTATCTCGATTATAATGAGTTTAATTGCTAAAGTATCGTGTATTGAGTTTCAACCTTTGGTGCATCGTGTATTGAATTAACTATTTGGTGTATCAGTTTTAGCTTTTGGTGTATTGCGGGCATGAGTTTATAGTTGTTGAACTATCGTGTATCTAATTTAGTGTTTGATGTATTGTGTATTGTGCTATAATTTATAAAGTTTTACATCTGTTGTATCGCGGTTAGAAGTTTAGGAGCTCAAACATCTGGTATCACTATTAAGTTTAGCTTATAATATACTCCCTCCGTTAACGGAACAGAGGACTCTTCTAATGGAACAGAGGAGTATTACAATTATGTTAAAACATAAGTATTAAAAGAGCACGCACATCAAATTTAGCGGCTAAAATAAGCGTGCCTGACTGTTAGACGATCGGAAACGGCACCATATTTTTAAAACAAATAAAATTTTGAAAGTGATTTTTTTTTTTTTTTGGAATGAAAATAGTTTATCCATGCTAAATAACTAGAGATGGAGGGCCAACTGAGCTGTAATCTAACAGGGTTAAGGGGTAAGTAATCCAACTATAAACCAATTGGTTGTACTTGTTGAATTTTTAGTATGACCCTAGCATTAGGGGAAAATTATAAACAAAAGATTAATTTATATGAAAAATATCAAGTGTCATATAATTAATGAATCAAACAAATTAATTGGCCGGTGTTGTATATTAATTAGGAATTATATATGATTATGTGTAATTTAGTTGGTATTTCAATTTAAATTATAAACAAATATATACAACTTCAACATTCAATTCTTTTTATAGTATACTTGACCCTATTTGAATTATTTTATAAATAAAAGAGTAATGATAGACATTTTAAATATTTATCACAATTTTTGTATAGCAACTCATGTGGCATGTAAATACGGACACAATAACTTGGGAGAATAACCATAACCATTTCTTTATTTTGGAGAGAATTTAAACAAGTGATTAGTACCCCAAAAAAAAAAAAAAAACAAGGTGGACAAGGTGGGGGCAAAGTAAAATTTTTATATATAAAAAAAATTATATATTTTCCTTTTTTTTTTGTTTTATTATGGAGTTATAATACACAGTGAAAATTTAGAGAATTGTTATAGTCTCTTCACGGGAGTATTCAGTCATGAATAATGGCTGATGATGTGTTAGTAATGCAATTGCATAAGCCATTGAATAACCCATTATTCACTAACTAAATGATCTCGTGAAGAGACTGTAGTCTTATCTAAAAATTTATAGTGAATTTTCACAATGACTAATGTGACATTCAAATGGCAAAAAATTATTGTATCTTTTGAACTAACACTGTTAAATGATTAGTGTCATGTACCACATAAATTACTAGGTCCTGCTTGGTAAGTGAGTTTGGACATAATTTTGTAGAAGCCCAGTAAAACTTTTGTTTGGCAAGTGGGTTTGTCGAAACTTAGACTCAAACCATGAACTGAGTCAATGTTGGGTTCTTTGTCTGAATATTGTTTGTTAACTAAACTCAAGATGAGACTAAACGCAGCATTGGTTGAATCCTATCTCAATTAAACAAGGCTTCCTCGTCTCACAAAAGAAGCCCGGGGCTCAGTATCAGAAAAGTAGATAGATCTTTTATGCATGAAACATATTTGATGGCTACTACCGCTCTTCGAGAACACAATCCTGTAATCATTACTATTCTTAACGAAAATGAACTTATTAATTTTTTTATTTTTTATTTTTTATTTATAAATCTCAATAAAAAGATAATTGACAGTTTACAGATCGAAATAGAAAGGTGTGAATTGAAGTATATATATAGCCACAGAAATAGGCCACTTGGAATTTGTTTATAAGATGAATTCATACTTAATTATCACCCAAACTCCAATTTTCCTCACGAATGGTTGACTATTCTTATTCCTTAATTAATTCAATGATTTAGGTAGTCTTGTTTGACTTTTACCTCCTTCACAAAATTTTCTTGGCTGTCTCGTACGTATATTTTCTGTTTCATTTCCGAATGACTAGGCAAAGCTTTAAGGCCACATAAGATATCTAGTCTCAAAATGTATTTTGAATTAAATTTTAAGATGTTCATAATAAAATATTACTTAATATTTATACTCTAAATTATACCCTTAAAATAAGTTTTGATCGATGTTTCTAAATATTGTTTCTCAACTTAGTTCAAAATGTACGTAATACCATGCAATATCTCAATCATTGACTCAAAGCGCACATTAATACATCATAAAATGTGATACCGTACCGGCTCTCCGTGCATTTCAAACCACATTTTAGATCGAATTTTGTGGGACTCACAGTGAAAGATTGTTTGACATCTCATTTTCAAACTATAAATTTAAAATGTGTATTGAACCACATCTTTGAATAAAATCGATTCGTGAGCTGCCAGACTATCAAACACGTCGAGTATATACAACTTTTTTGCGACACATCATCAAATTATGAATAAAGAACAAAAATATGGTTGAAATATGAAAATGAGTGGGACGACTAATTTGTGTTATTGATGAACACACCTGTAATATTGGCCCCGGTGTTTGCCACGTATTATGCGTACATATACTAGGAGATCGACCTAGCAATCATTTGCAGCCGTGTACATGATGGTGATGATGAGGACGATCCACAAGACTTCTGCATGAACAAACGTTAACGTTAACGAAACAGTACATTATTTAAAGCTTGCCTGACGTGCAAGTCATTATTATTATTATTATTATTATTATTATTATTATAGGTTACTCCTTCCATTATATTACAAGAGTTCGATTTCAATATTTACAATTTATTATAAATTTCAAGGTATAAACTCATAAAATAGTTAATTTATCACTATTTATTTTACTAACTTTTTTAGTTTTTATGTGTGTGTTAGTTATGATCCTCCTATTATACTGGTTAGGATATAAAAAGTAAAAAAAACAAAAATTAACCCTGTTGAAATAAAAGTAAATTTAAAAATAAAATTTTCTAATGTAAGAGATGAGTAATTGTTATCATGGGATTAATGTTCTGTAATTTTAAATTTTTTTTAAACCTTCTTATTGTTTACTCAACTTCGTCCGTGCATTAATTCCATTTATATGCTCTTTTAAGTTCAATAGTTCGTCGATGAATTTAAAGATGCAAAATTAAAGCTTGCTTCTCTCCTCCTTCTTCTTTTTTTATTTTATTTTATTTTTATTTTTTAGAATTAAGTTTACGTAGGCTTCCCTTACAACTTTTTCCCTCTCCTCATGGGAATTCGATCCTGCATTGATGCGGGAAGTCCTTCTGCATCCTTCCGCTAGTACTTGAACTTTATATAATAATTGCATAATTATTTAAAATGACACTTACTAAAAAAACATACGCAATATATTACTCCCTCAGTTCCATTAGAACGATTCACTTTCACTAATATACAATTTATTATGGATGTCAAGATTCAACACATAAAATAACTAATTTGACACTATTTATTCAATTTCTATCCTTACATTTTATATATGGACTAATCGTACATCACACATAATTATATTAGTATACTAGTATTGGGAGTAAAAAAAAAAATTGAAAGTGAACTCTTCTATTTGAATAAAAAATATTTTTCAAATTAATATTTCTAATAGAACAGAGGGAGTAATACATTTTTTGACAGCAGCCACATAGGTAGCTGGTTGGGAAGTCTTTGGAGGACAATATTAATTGCTACTGCGTGCCAGAATGACCAGAGAGAGAGTTTACGATTTTGACTCCAAAATTCCATAAATTAATGATCAAGTTGTGTCGGGCGGAGCATTTGATAATACTACCAATCAACGCCCTCTAATCAATTAATAGTTAGACATTCGATCATATACATGCTCTCAATGTATATGATCACGTCGTTTATCGACCACACTTATATATAAAATATGAAATTAATCATATCAAGCGATAATTACATGTGTTTAAATAAAAATATTTGAATACCTACTAGATAGAGAAAGAAAGAAATATAACCATAATATTAACACAAGTTATACACACATTAAAACATTACTCCATATTTACACTTGACATACTTTCTCTGTTCGACTCAACCATAACTTAGCCGTCGAAAGTATAACACATATAGGCTCATATAACTCTGTTATTTTCATTTTAATTTCTTACAGCAATAAGAATATGTAAATACACGGTAGATGGACCATATACTTGCCTTAGTTGCCTAGATCAGTTGTTAATTGATTAATTAAGTTACTATGACTTGAGTAAATTACAAAGATAAAATAACAGTTAACTATTAAGTCATGTTTAATTCTTAATCGTTATTGAACAATCAAAGGTAATTCTTTACTTATTATTCTAACACATATAATAATCATTATGCATTTGAAAGGGATTTAGCTAGATCTACTCCTCTCGTTCTATTATAAAGGTTTATTTTGAAAAATACTTTTTGTTTTAATAGAAGAGTCTGTTTTCAAATTTTTTTACTTATTTTTACCCTTACTAATATAATTCATGTGTAGTCTACAATTAGTCTATATTTAATAGTAAAGATATAAATAAAATAAATTATGTCAAATTAACTAATTTAGCTAAGTAATATATCATAATAAGTTGTACACTGATCAAAAATAGACTCTTCTAATAATGGAACGGATGGAATATTATATATGATCATGTACGTCAGGCATGTGTGTGAGACATTACTGTCACGCACACGCACTGACAATATTCTTAAATAATTAGGGAACCTAACTTTGTGATGTATCAACAACAATTTAAGTTGGTATTACAGGAAAGTGACGACTGATTAGGTTTTTTTTTTTTTTTTAAACCACTGATTTTATTATTATTATTATTTTTATTTATAAATAAACCACTGATTGGTTTGTACAATTAGTGTTCCATTATATATAAGCCTTCCCAAGTTACAAGGAAAATATATGCCTCCCCAAGTTAAGTATATGGGGTTTTTTTTTTTTTTTTCTTTTCTTTTTATTTAATTCCCAATAATGGTTTGGTGTGTGTTCTTCACAAATGGTATATCATACATGTTTTATAAATAGTAATATGTTGTTATTCTTTTGTATTTTTTAATATTTCACGAGAGAAAATACGATTTACATCAATACATTCATATTCATGCAGGTTAAATTACTTCATTAGTCTCTTTAACTTGGGTTATAATTTTTCTTTATTTGGTCCTTTGACTTAAAAATGATTTATTTTTGTTTTTTAATTTTAAAATTTGTTTCAAAATGTTTTTGAACTCAAATTTTAATAATATTTGGAGCTATTTTTGGCTAATAGATATTCACATAGATTAATATAGGCAATAAAAGAAAAATAAATGTTAAATCACTTTGTTTACAATTTAATTTAACTCGAAACAACTCACGTTCTAGATAAAAACATCTCAAATACTTAGAATTTGAGATCGAGACTATTTTGACACAAATTTTGAAATAAGAGAACGGAAATGAAACAATCCAAGTTAATGAGCGAATAAAATGATTTAATCCATTAACATACTATAAACGTTTTTAATATACTTGTGGCACTATAAAAAAAACCTCCAATTTAAATAATTGTGCTAGTTAAAGTAAAGATTTATCAGTGATTTTAAACGTATTATCGCTTGAATTATATATTTTGCTATTGGGGTTAATTAAACACAAAATGATCATGAAAGACAAAAATTTAAATGTCAAGATCGATCTACACTCATTATATAGAGGGATGCATCATGGATCAGCTCGTAGTGCCCACCTCCAAATTGGTGGTTGTGGGATGATACGATGGAAAATGAACAACTCAAGTCATATGTAACGATTTATTTAATGTTGGAGTTTATGTGAAACGACCCTTGTTTTGTCTTCATTTTCTTTCCCCATTTCCACAACTTTAGAGCTCGAAATCAAAATTATATAATTAATTAGTTTTAGTACGATCATGACATGTAATCTACCAATATTTGTCTCCCTAAAGAGAGGAAGAAAATTAAAATAAAATAAAAAATATAAAGGAGATTGTTTTAATTAATTAGTTTTGATTGAGGTATAGTTTTTAGGTATATATATTATCAACGTAGGATTTTGTAGATGGCTTAGTGGTTACTCCAATAACCTAAATTAATGCCAAAGTTTAGTTAAAGTCTTAAAAGAAAACAAATTTAATGCCAGCAATGAGCTAGTGAGTAGAGTGTGTGTAGCTTTAGGTTTTGGGATATTACCAAACACTAATTATAATAATTAATAAATTCCTCGAATTCTCATAATTTATGAATAATTGTTTGAATTTGTCCAAATATTAATTAATTAATGAAGAAATTATTTAGAGCTTACTTACATAATATTAGTTCGTCGAATTCTGGCATTTTGATATTTAAATTTTAATAAAGAGTCACCAAGTCCCCAAATCACTTAATCGGTTGTTACAAAAAAAAAAAAAAAATTACATGAAAGAAGGAAATAATTTACATCTTAAAAAGAGGTAATTTTTTTTTGAGGCGATCTTAAAAAGAGGTAATAATCAATGTTAAAGTTAAGTATAAAGAAAATAAACCATTTTAATACAAAACAACGATTAGTACATGATGATACACGATAGTACATTATAATAGAAACATATGTTCTCAATTGTTTAGGGCCTGTTCTTTACCCAGGTTGAGACCCGGGTCTGAGTTTTTAGGTAGAGACCGAATGGGTTGAGACCCAGAACAAAGAAACGTCGTTCTCAGACCCGGGTCCAGAACACAAATTCCACCACCACCCGCTCCGCCCTGCCGCCGCGTCGCCGCCACCGCCGGAGAGGGCAAAAACCTAAATCCCCAAAATCAACTTCTTCTTCTTCTTCTTCTTCTTTTTTCTGTTTCAGTACAAATGGGGATTCAAATTTAACACAAATTTCCCAAATTTGGCATTTTGCTGAAGAATTCCCACTCCAGTTCTTCCAATTCCTTCGTCATCCACGACACGCCTCCAAGAATTTTCCCAATTGAAGACTCGATTTGATTCAACCCTACCAGAATTCCAATATGATGCTTAATATGAAGGGCCCGGAGGCCCGAACGGCGTCGTCTTCTCCTTCATTAGCCAGATCTATCGTTACCGCCGAGAAAGCTTTTTCTCTTATCTCTAAAGGATGGAGGGAGGTCCGCTCTTCTGCTGACGCCGACCTTCAATTGATTAAAAACCGGGCCAATTCCTTCAAGAAGAAGAAGAAGAAGGAGGAGGAGGAGGAGGAGGAGGAGGAGGAGGAGGAGAAGAATAAGAAGAAGCTGAAGAAGAAAGAAGAAGAAGAAGAAGAATATGAGAACCCGAGAAGAAGAAGAAGAAGAAGAAGAACTGCGTGGCATTCGCGGCGGCGGGAGGAGGAGTGCGGCGGCGGCGGAAGTGGGAATTGGGTTTGTGAACTGGGTTTGATTTTTGGGTAAAGAACATGAGGTTGGGTATGATTTTTGGGTTGAGACCCAAAAAATGGCTAGACCCGGGTCTCAACCCGGGGTAAAGAACAGGCCCTTAATTGTTAGGTGCTATATACATATTTATGAATAAAGTGTGTACGAATTGTTTAAAGTTTACCCTTTGCATTTCAGAAAAGAACAAAAAAAAAAAAAAAACAAAATGCCTTTTTGGTTGTAGTATATAACTTTTCAAGAGTCTTAGAAATAATTCCATAAAAAGAGTTTTTTTGTATATAATTTTTTATTTGCAGAGCACAAATAGTTATGTTTTTTTTTTTGTTTTTGAAACGGAATTAAGGAATTATATTAATGGCGCTGAAAATCGTCCAGCAACGTTTGAGATACAAAAGAAGGTGGCACTAGCCACCAGCATTCTAGCTGAGGGCCCGTAGCTCCCTGCTTGGCCAACAAGTGTGTTATGACATTCTTATTTCTTTCTACCCAGTAGATACCTTGGATACCTAGTCGATGCATCCCTTCAATAATCCCTGGATGATTCCTTGGGAGCCAACCTCCACATTTACTTCCCCCTTTACCGCCAAACTACCGCCGCTGCATCGCCCAGTAGGGAATACTGATGCCATCCATATCTTTCTACCACCTCAAGTGCCACTAGACCAGCTGTCACCTCAGCCGCCTCTGCAGAGTATACACTTGTGATCCGTTGTGTTATGCCTCCCAACCACTGCCCATTTTCATCACATCCAAAGACTCCCACAGTGGCCCTTCGTGTCTGGGGGTGATATGCTACATCAAAAAACACTCGGATACCTCGCGGGGCCTTTGCTAGCAAGATTGAGAATGCTAAGGAGGCATCCTCTCTCTGGACAGGCCGTTGCAGTCTGATAGTTCCATAGAGCTGCTACTGCTGCTTGCATGACCCCTGGGGGCGCCTGGCCAGGCTCACTATGTACTTGTTTATTCCGTTGAAACCATATAAGATCCAGCACCATTGCGATATATGCACACACTCCCCCTGGATTGTGCACTAGTAATTCCCTCATCCAGAGGTGATCATTCTCCTATCTTCGTGCCTCAATAATGTTTCTACACCCTGCAAGCTCCCAGACCGCCATAGAAAAAGAGCATTCAAAAAATATATGGCCAAGCGTGTCACTGGCTGCGAACATAGATGGCACACCGATGGGCCAATGACCACATGGTGTCACTACAAAGCATCATGCGTCGGGAGTGCTGCCATACTGAATCTCCACAAAAACTGTAACACTCGAGGCGGGGCATTTATACTCCAAAGACGCTGCCAGAGCGGGTCCCTTTCCTCCTGGAGAGGATCCCCTGTTGCATCAGCTAGATCTCGGGATACTAAGAGGTGGTAGGCGCTTTTCACGTGTGTCGCCCACGCTTATCCGGGTGCCAAATCCAACGGTCGTGTCTCCCCAAGTCCCTTAGCGGGATGTTACATATAATACCAGCAATATCCGGTGTAAATAATGATTGAACTAATTCCGTCCTCCACTGCCCTGTAGCCTCATCAATCAGCTCTGAAACCCTTCCCGGTGGGGCCACGCTTGCAGGTACATATTGTGGTACAGTCATACCCTACCTAGGGACCCACGGATCCTGCCATATCCAGGTGCTCCGTCCATTGCCAACCATCTTCCTGATTCCCAGTTTTACCACCTCTCTGCCTTCAAGGATGCTACACTAGGTGAAGGAAGGTCGAGTGCCCAGTCCTGCCTCAAGAAAACTCTCATCTGCATAGTACTTGGCCTTCAATACTCTACTCAGGTGTGAATGGGGCTGGGTAAGCAGTCCCCACTCCTGCTTGCTCAACATTGCTAAATTGAATGCTTTCATTTGTCGAAACCCAAGACCTCCGTCACACTTTCCTGGCGATATCTTCTCCCATGAGACCCAATGCAAACCTCGTCCCCCCCTCCCCATGGCAGATCTGCCCCAGAAAAATCTCGCCGCCATGGATTGTAGGTCCCCCAGCACCCCATCAGGGATACTGAAACAAGACATCGCGTAGGTTGGGATGGCCTGCACCACATATTTGATAAGAACCTCATTTCCTGTGCGGCTCAAGGAATCCTTCTTCCACCCTTCCAATCGCTTCGCCACTCTATCCTTAATTGATCGAAAACCCCTTGCCTTATCCCTTCCTACAACACAGGGAAGCCCCAAGTACTTCTCATGCTGAGCCACCTCTCGCATTCGCAACAGATCACAGATCACAGATCGCCAGCCGTGTGGCTTCCAGCATCGCCGTACTGAAATATATGGCTAATTTATCAAAATTGATGCGCTGTCCTGATATCCGACTATACACCATGATGGCTGTCTGCATGTACTCTGCCTCCTCCACTGTAGCCTGTCCAAAGAGCAGCGTATCATATGCAAAGAACAAATCTGAGATCCGCGGGGCCCCCGCGCAACCCCAATGCCTTGTAGCTTACCACTGCACGGGAGGTCATGAAGCATAGAGGAGAAAACCTCACTACAAATAATGAACAGGTAAGGGGATAGGGGATCCCCCTGCCTAATGCCACATTCTGGCACCAATTTTCCAAAACATTGACCATTCAGCAAGAAGGAGAATTTTACCGATGACAAGCGTCTCTGGATCAAATCAACCAGCCTTTTCGGAAAGCCAAACCTTTCTAGCAGAGGACACACAAACTGCCACTCCACTCTGTTAAATGCCTTGCTCATGTCTAACTTCAGGGACATCAGTTTCCTGCCCATCTTTCCCTAGACCTTCATGTAATGGTAGGTCTCATAAGCCAACAACACATTATCCGTAATGTGACGACCAGCCACAAATGTTGCCTGTGTCTCACTATTGACTATCGGTAGGGTCTCCCGAATCCACAATGCCACCACCTTCGACGCAAGATGGTAGACCACGTTGCACAAGCTAATGGGTCTAAACTCCCCCACCTTAGTCGGAGAGCCCACCTTTGGAATCAAAACAATGTGCGTGTAGTTAGTGCCCGGGGGGAAAGCCCCAGAGTTCAGTATCCCCAGAATGAATTCCTGCACACACGGGCCAACAATATGCCAGAATCGTTTAAAAAACATAGGGCTCATGCTATCTGGCTCAGGTGGCTTATATGGATGCATAGATTTGAGTGCTTGGACCACCTCTTGCGCCGTATATGGCTGACTCAGCTTGTCCTCTGCTACGTACGAAACCCGAGGCTGCAGGCGGGCCAGGGCCCTCGCAATATCCTCTCCTGATGGGGTGGAGAAGGCAAAGATTGCCCAAAAATGTTCATAGATCAGGCCTTCAATGGCTTCTGGCTCCTCCTGCATGACGCCCGACCCATCCTCCAACCCACGGATCATATTCATCTCATGTCTTCGAGAAGCATACCTATGAAAATACGAGGTGTTTCGATCCCCCTCTTTATACCAATGTTGCTTTGCTCACTGCTTCCACCAAATGTCCTCTTGATCTAGTAAGGTATCAAGCTGGTGTCGTAGACGAGCCAACTGTGCTTGAACCTCCGCTGTGATCTCCCCCCTTTGTAGCTCCAGGATATGCTTCCTTGTAAGCTCAATCTGCTCCGTCAGGTGCTCTGTCTCAAACTTCCCCCAGTTCACCAAACTAACCAAACAACGATCCAACTTAGCCGGGAGAGAGTCCAGATCCTTATCCCAGCTGTCCCGAACCATTCGTTCACAATCCTTCCGTTTCACCCAAATAGCCTCGAACCTAGTAGGCCGGAACAGAGATTGTTGCCCCCGAGGTCGCGTCGCCTTCCATAGCTGAATATGGAGGGCCATATGGTCATAGTGGAAAGTTGTGCAGTGATAAACCCTACTGCAGGGGAATGCGTCATGCATCCTGGTGTTCCATACCGCCTTGTCTAGCCTCTCTCTCTGCGTCCCAGGAGCCCTCAGATTCCTACACCACGTATAAGGATGACCTCTGTACTCCATATCCACCAACCCACAATGTTCCAGAGTAGAGCGGAAAGCATTTAATAGCACAAATATTTATGTTAACTAAAGCCATATTATGGCCATGGTGTATGAACATTCGGTCAAAAGTTCAATTTTGAATCTTTCATCGATAATTAGTGGTATATTTGTAATCATCAGTACGAGATTTGTTCAGCACAATTACAATTTTTTTAATTTTACAATATTTTGGTCTATACAATGTATAAATTTACAGTTATTAAATTCACTGTGGGGTTCAGATCTACTAATTATCAAATCAAATATTTTGTAATAAATTGTATTGACTTTTTTTCTATCAATTGCAACACCAGTAATAAAATCTTTTAATTTCAAAAATATTAAAAATAAAATCCTATTTATTTAATTAGTTGTAACTTAAAGACTACCTACTCTAATTTATTTTAAGGAAAGTATCGGAATATGTATTTTTAAATCGACTAATGATACTGATCATTGTCCAATGAATTTAAAAAGGCAAAACATTAATTATATTTGTTTAGTACATAACATCGTTGATCATTGTATTAGGAGTACTTAATTTAGTAAAAAACTACACTATAAGTACCATTATTGATTAATTTAAATAATCGTGCTCTAATCTTTTTTCTTTAAAAAAAAAAATGCGGTACTATATTAAAGGCGCTGGAAATCGTCCAACAACATTTGAGATACAAAAACCGAAGGCCATATCTCATCGGGTACTCATAACACTCACTTAGTTCTACATCTCAGCTAATAGAGGTCATACCCCATCGATACTCATGACGCTCACTTAGCTCTAAATCCTTATTTGAGATCATAACCCATCGATACTCATGACGCTCATCGATACTCATCGGCTCCCCTAATTGCGCTCTAATTAATCTTTTATTTTTTATACGAAAGATTAATTAACAATTAATATGTCCCACACAATTCGAGTTGAGACTCTCCATAGAATAACAATTAAACAGTATAGATAGAAATCGTGACTTGAAATGGAAGTCGATAATTACAGCATAGATAGAAATTAAACAGTAGCTGAAGTAGGCGGCTGAGCGGTAAGTAACAGTAAATCCCTGAAAAGTCAAAACTCACTTTATTTGGTAATGTCATATCAAGAGTGTTGTTTTCAATTTTCAGCATACTCTTTTATATCGGCATTTTCTTAATTTGTTTTATTTATTCTAAATTTCATTGAGTAATTAAATTATCAAAGCTCTCCATAAAAATATGTTTAAATTATGAAATTAATATAATAAAATTGTAAGACTAAAATATGAAATGATGATAACAAAAATTCAAATTTAATTATGGTCAAAAAATTACCAAAACCCCTTAAGGTTGTCAATTTACAAAAAAAACCCCTAGTCAACTCACAACCCAGTTGGTCAAGGGTTGATTTTATAATTTTATCAAACCATACGTCTCATGTGATAATTAATTTAGACAAATATAGAAGGGTTTTGATATTTATCCAATTTTAATTTTTAGTCCCATGTACAGTGGAAAATTACACTTTTGTCCCTTTCGTCGTAAAATGAATCACTTAATTTTTTATATTTTCTTGTTCACTCTTTAATTTACGTTTGTAGAATGAATTTCCTAGTCTTTTAACTAACTTTTATTACAAAATTTGTTAATGAACACATATATGTCACATTGGTTGTGAATATTTCGAAAACGGATTAATAACATATAACAGTCTCGTTAAGGATGCATTCACTCTAAGTAACCGGAATAAATGATTTTGTAACCAAAAACTTATGTCTAACTAAAAATAGAATTCACTCTAATTTCTTAATTTATAAATAAATAACATCTTTATATTTATAATCATATATTGTACAATTTTGCTTTTGCAATTTTAGCATAAAACAAGTATATATTTTAATGCAGAAAATAGCCGACAAGATCGATCAACGATCTCCAAAGAAAAGTGCTAAAAATTCAAGTGAATATGTCAATATCAGTACAGCTTAATCACAATCTTTCAACATCTCCAACTCAGCTTTTTCTGCAAAGCACACATATGCATCATATGACCCTTATATCCTCCTTTCCCTCCCCTCCTATGTATACAGCCTCGTCACGCTTCTATTAAGATATTTCTGTCCGTCTCAAATAAAAAGTCATGTTTTGAGTTATATTTTGTGAATTTTTAATATATATATATATATAATGGGTATATTTACCTTTTTTTATTGATGGTTGAACAAAATACAGCGAGAGATATAAAACCCTTTAAACACGGGGTCTCTTCTTTTTAATTGTTTTGAAAATTGTTTTAAAAACATGTTTTAAAAAAAATAATTTTATAATATAAAAAGTGTATTAAAAATGTAAAAAAGTATAGTTAAATAGTAAAAAGTTATATTGAAAATGATAAAAAATTATTATAATATATTAAATTTACTGTTGAAACTAAAATCAAAATCAAAATCAAAATCAAAACGAAAAGAACATGCCCTTAGCATAAGAAAATTGTGAAATACAGAAAATTAGAGCTATTTGGAGCATTTTGAGCCTCCAGCTAATATTGCATAGTCTCTTCACGAAAGCGGTCGAGTTTGAACAGTTTTCTCAGAAAATGAATGATCATTTCATCGTCTTGATTTTTTAAATATACTTTGTGACTTAAAATTAATACTACTTTTGCATTTTTTTTTTAAATTTATTTATAATTTTTTTAAATTGATGTCAAAGTGGATTTCCATTGCACATTTCCATGATCCCTGGCCAACTTCTTAATGATCACTTTCATTACGTAATCTCATCATTTTCTTAATTTCCCAGCGGTTCACCGCAGTACACTTCTTTCTCTCTCTCTCTCTCTCTTTCTGATCTCTATATATAGAGAGTTGCTTATATTCTTGTTAACCTTGCCTATCTATAGCTACATAGCTATAGTTAACAATTATCTCCATTATTCCTCCTTCCTCCCTTGAAGAATTCTCATTCTTCTTCTTCTGTTTTTTTCTCTCCTTAATTTCATCAAATATAATTCATTTGACTGATCGAACTATTGAAAGAAGCAAACAATGTCTTGCTTAAAGATTTCTGATCAAGTGGTTAGTGTGATCCAAGTTTTACATGTTCTCCTTCTCTAGATTGCCTTCTTTCTTATGAGCTCCCTTTCATTTCTTTATGTTTTAATTAAGCTGGCGCTAGCTTGAAACACGTTAGAAGCGCTTCTGAGTAAAAAAAATAGTTAATTGCACGTTTCATAGCTAGTAAGGATGAAAATTCAGGTCATATCCATGTTGGTAGATCTATTTATAACGTGTTAATGTGAATGTTAGATTTTCGTGTCACGTCAAAAATCGTCCGTTTTTGCAAAATTTTAGAGATGTTAGGCTAGATCATGCATGGTTATTTGTGGAAGTTAGGCATGGGATATCTGCATATAATATGGTTGCATCTAACTATTATGTATACGGAAAATTAAATGAAGTATCCAATTACATGCATTTCGAAGACTCATCCTTTAGTGGATGCCGCGTTAGGAAATGTGGCCTCTCTCTGCATGTGAAATTTCTGATCCTTCCAGAAATTTCCTCTTCATATATAATAAAAGAAAAATGGGATGCCCTTAGAAAACAAGTTCGGATGTACTAGGAAAGGCTCACCCATCACCACTCGTGATGTTTAGTGCCACTTTTAGGCTTCTTTCTGTTGTTGGATTTTTTCGTTTCGATGTTTATTTTTGTTCTTTTTTCTATCGTTAATAAAACGGGTACCCAATCGCATTTCTATTTTATAAAAAGAAAAAAAAAGAAGAAGAAGGGATGCCATGAAATAACAAAATCGTGATTGATAATTAAGTTAGTCGACGTGTAAATTAAGTTAGCTCAGATTTCATTTTTAATGCATTAATTGCATGGTTTTCCGTGGAGGAAACTGAAAGAAATGAAGTTCTCTTCTAGGTGTTATCGTGTGGGATTGACCCTTTTATTATTTCTTAATTTCTAGTTTCATTAATTTCATTCCATGCACATATATATATGATTTTGTTCGACTTCTTTGTCCCTTTCTTGTATAAAAAAAAAAAAGGTTTGAGAGTTTTTAATGATAATGTGAAGTTCCACATCTAGTAGTTGCATGTCTTAATTACTATATTCATCAAAACAATAATTGATTCAAATTAAGTTCTTGCTTGCTCAATAGGGAAATTAAGAACCACCTAGAATTCTCACAATTTTGGCATCTTATTATTGACCAAGTGAAGTGATACTAGCCACAAACTACTATATTTGACAACGTTACGTCACAGATCACTTTTAACTTAAGTATCAGAATTTGAACTGACCATTTTTAATGTGTGGTATACACCCAAAACGACACCTGCTGCTTTGTGTTGCAAGTGTTTGGACCATGTATTTGTGATTATAACACAAACACATGTCAAACGGCTTTAATTAATTTCCCTTGCTACTACTACTTTATTCATTTACTCTTAGCGTAACAAGTATTCATAAAAATGGTGTATTTTCAGCTAGAAATGGAGAAGAAAAAACCAGTAGTGGATCACAAGAGAGAACGCACCCTGGACGGAAGCGTCGATCGCCGCGGTCAGCCGGCGATTCGCGAATCAACCGGAAAATGGTTCGCCGGCAACCTCTTACTTGGTAAGTCTGAATTAACGTTAATTTGAACTCTAGTTACCTCGATTGATACTAAGAAGATTCGAAGAAATTAATGAATTTTTAACTAAAACAGTGAACCAAGGACTAGTAACGCTGGCGTTCTTCGGGGTGGGAGTGAACCTGGTGCTATATTTGACTAGAGTGATGGGCCAAGACAACGCCGATGCCGCCAACAACGTGAGCAAATGGACAGGGACCGTCTACGTATTCTCACTTCTTGGAGCCTTCCTAAGTGACGCCTACTGGGGTCGTTACAAGACTTGCGCCGTCTTCCAGGCCATTTTTGTCCTCGTAAGTCCCCCAGTAGCGTATAAAGTATTAGAACTATATACATAATATATACACGTGCGGCCCTGTCACGGCCTAATCATTATGAACCTGTTTAATTTCAGGGATTGGTGTCGCTATCGTTGTGTTCCAGCATTTTCTTGCTCCGGCCCGGCGGCTGCGGGACCGAAAAGGATGCTTGCGGATCTCACACGGGTCTCCAGGAGGCGTTTTTCTACGTTTCTATTTATCTGATTGCTCTCGGCTACGGCGGGTACCAACCCAACATTGCGACGTTCGGGGCGGACCAATTTGATGAGGATCATCCTAAGGAAAGTCACTCTAAAGTGGCTTTCTTCAGCTATTTTTACCTGGCCCTGAATTTGGGATCCCTGTTTTCCAATACGGTTCTTGGGTATTTTGAGGACGAGGGGAAATGGGCGATCGGGTTTTGGGCTTCCGCCGCCTTGGCTGCGGCGGGGTTGGTGTTGTTTGTGATCGGAACGCCTAGGTATCGGCATTTCATCCCTCAGGGGAACCCGCTTGCGAGATTCTGTCAGGTTCTGGTCGCCGCCGGTAGGAAATGGACGGTCCGTGTCCCATCGGATGGGGATGAATTGTATGAAGTTAATGGCAACAAACAAGTTGATAACAATGAGAGAAAGATGCTTCACACTGATGGATTCAGGTAAATTTTCCATTTTCAAAGTATTTGCCTACCAGTTTTTGTCACGATTTTCAAAACTCGGGTTTGAACTCTCTTTTCTTTTGTTCCACAAAACACAGGTTCTTGGACAGAGCAGCTGTGATCACATCAAAGGAAGCAGAGGAGCAAAGTTTCTACAATCCATGGCGGCTATGCACCGTAACAAGAGTGGAAGAAGTGAAATGCATCTTAAGATTGCTTCCCATTTGGCTATGCACGATTCTCTACTCTGTTGTCTTCACTCAAATGGCGTCCCTGTTCGTGGAACAAGGCGCCGCCATGAGAACCACCGTTTCCGGCTTCCACATCCCTCCAGCGAGCATGTCCAGCTTCGACATCCTCAGCGTGGCGGCGTTCATCTTCATCTACAGGCGGGTCCTGGATCCCCTGGTCATCCGGCTGAGGAAAAAATCCACCGCCGAGGGACTCTCCGAGCTCCAGAGGATGGGGGTCGGACTAATCATCGCCATCTTGGCGATGGTCGCCGCCGGCATCGTGGAACATTTCCGGTTGATTTACGCCCGGAAAGACTGCTCCCACTGCGACAATTCCAGCTCCCTGAGCATTTTCTGGCAAGTCCCGCAGTACGTGTTGATCGGAGCGTCGGAGGTTTTCATGTACGTGGGCCAACTGGAATTCTTCAACGATCAAACTCCGGACGGGTTGAAGAGCTTCGGAAGTGCCCTGTGTATGACTTCGATTTCGCTGGGGAATTACGTCAGCAGCCTTCTGGTCACCATTGTGATGAAATTCTCGACGTCGGACAGAATGCCGGGATGGATCCCCGGAAACCTTAACAGGGGACATTTGGACAGATTCTACTTCCTTTTGGCGGCGTTAACGATGGCGGATTTTGTGGTCTATTTGGTTTGTGCCAAATGGTACAAATATGTCAGGTTCGAAGGAAGAAATTTGTCGCAGAATGATGACCAAACATGTGACGAACAAGTTTAATAACAATATCGATTAATATTCGTTGTTTATTAGAAGAGGGAAGAGGGACAACGGAGGAAAACGACGAGTAAATTAGACAGAAGATTTTCTGTCAACAACTTGAAGTGGGTTTGATTTGTTTGGGACGGGAATAATTTGTAGTGGGCGATTCAAATTTCAATGGCTGCGATGAAAGTAGGGATGATGATGGATGGATGGATTCATGAGAGAATTTTAATTTCAATCTCTACGAGAGAGCACCAAATTGTCATTTCCATTAATTCCAAACAATTATATAAGTAATGTAACATATATGGAACTTGGTTTCTTCATCTATTTGCAATGTAGTATAATTGTGTAATTTAATTGTCTCATTTGTTGCTTTTTCTCCTTTTTTGTCTTTTTTTCAAATCATGCCTAATCTAATTGCTAGTTAAGAACAGTCAGACAATGCAAAAACTTGTATTTATGTGTTTGATAGTCTAATCATGCACATATTGAATTTGTTATATTGGGAAATTTTGGGATTAGAAAACCAGAAACCAAGAACAACAATATACAACTTAAGTGACCACAAAGAACACTTAATGTAAACACACAAGAACAACTTGTAAATGAGGATTTATGAATAAAAGTAATGAATATAAGGCGTGTTATCACTGTCTTTAAAGAGTTTATTCCCTCCACTATACTCACTAACCAGGTTTAATGGCAATATTCTTTTAGAATACAACAGATTCTTCAAACAACAAATTAGAGAGTTCTTTGATTGTTTGAACAAGAAAAGGAGAGCAAGAATTTGTTATGTGATGAAAATTTACGTACCGAGTGTATATTATGAAATATGCGTATCGATTTTAGCATATGACATATTGTGTATTGATTAGTTTAGCTTCTCTGTTCTCTTGTGACTTGTGTAGGAGAAATTTTGTTAAAAGAAAGTTTTTTGTTAAAAATTTTTTGGAGGGAAGTTTTTTTTGAGAAATTGTGTAGGTGAGAGATAAAAAAGTGTAATGATTGTGTTATTTTTTGAATTTATGTGAGTAGGTATTTAGAGGGAATTTTAAAATTTTAATTTTGAATTGTTGAAAAAGTGAAGTTGTTTCTGATGTGACGCAAAAATTTTACTTCAGGAGATGCTTCTTGTGGCCCAATAAAGCTCTTCGAAAAGCAAAAGGCCCAACTCGGAAGGAGCTTCACAGTGAAGAACAAATGAGCTGGAGACCGGTCTGGGCGATTCAGATCGGCAAGGTTGATGAAGAAGAGGTAATCCGCACTGTTCCGATGACAATTTCAGATAATGAAGGAAAGAAGCGGGGCTTTCCCCCTTGTATAAGCTCCGACGGTCAAGTTAGTACAATTGTAGAAAGAAAACAGTGAAGATGAATGCTTGAAAATGGTAAAGATTTCGTACCTTAGAAAGTATGAAGACTTAGCATATATACCTCAAGTTGGAAAGTGTCCGTTGAAGCCTCATGAGTGATTCGTTCACCTGCTCCTTCTGTTTAGCGTGGCGTGGACGCTATTATTTGACCGGGTCTTATCTTCGTCACTTTAGGAAGCCTGAACACTTCTGCATGCAATTGAGTAGAGAAACCTAATCTATGACAACCTTTACCTACTGCGTCAGAGAGGCAAGGCGGATCGGTCTATCTATCTTAGATCGGTCAATTCAAATAATGTGAGAAAAAGGCTGTGGCATTCTTAAGTTATAAAGTCCGACCTAAGATTACCAAGTTAGTTTATGACGCTTGCCGACCCAAGCTTTTATGAGTTTTTACCGATTTGAGCTTTGAAGACCGACCTAAATTCGTAACACAACTGTAGGCTTAGTTTATAAGGTCTTTCTGACCTGAACCTTAATTTGGGCTTTAATTGTGCCTTTATGTTCAACTTCTTTATCCTTGTTTTTATCTATTGGGCTTGGTCCAACAGAGATTCACTTTTATGCACATCAGTTTCTTTGTGTAAAGTTTCGGGAAAAAAAAGTGATGATTCTTGAAAAATTGCCACAAGAGAACAGAGCCTTAGTTATTGATGTATCGCGATTATGAGTTTAGATGCTGAATTATCGAGTATCGAGTTCATCATTTGATTTATCGCCTATTCAGTGTAGCCTCTGAATTATTTCGTATCGAGTTTAACTTTTAATGTATTGTGTATTAAATTTAGCATACACCATGCACGAGGATCCCCGCTAAGCATCCATGGATGAATGGTTAAAGCACCCAACTCATAATTGGTGAATTCGTAGGTTCAATTTATGTTGGATGCACGCCAATGGGACCCTTCAATAAGTCTACTAGAATTGGCTTTGTATCAATATAATCACATCATGTATCGCGGATATGAGTTTAATTTTTGAAGTATTGTTTAATAAGTATAATTTATGTATCACATATTGACTTTTATTCTCTTATGTATCATTGTTGTATTAAAACAATAAATATCATAGTTACTCATTCCGTTCCATTAGGAGAGTCAACTTTGATCAATGTACAACTTATTATGAGTGTCAATGTACAACACTTAAAATAACTACTTTGACATCATTTATTTCATTTATAATATTTTTACTTATTAAGTATGGGCTAATTGTAGACCA
Organism: Leptodermis oblonga; assembly: GCA_016801395.1. Classification (NCBI taxonomy): domain Eukaryota; kingdom Viridiplantae; phylum Streptophyta; class Magnoliopsida; order Gentianales; family Rubiaceae; genus Leptodermis; species Leptodermis oblonga. The sequence continues at coordinate 37,051,162 of CM028755.1, forward strand.
CACATGATTATATTAGTAACAGTAATGAGAGTGAAATTTTTAAAGTTGACTATTGGAACAAAATTTTTTTTTTAAAGTTGACTCTTCTATTGAAATGGAAGGAGTATAAGAAAATACATATCGAGTTTAGCTATTAAAATATCACGCGTCAGACAATCAAATCGTCATGCATAAAACTTTGCATAGTTTAGACCATACAAGCGACAAAAAACTCCACAATTTGATTATTTCAACAACATTAAATGATTTTTTAATTGGTTAAAAACTTCCTAATTTAGGAATGTTTCCCTATAAAATATCATCCCTTGCTTCCCTACTTTTGCTTCCTTCATAGAGTATTCCGCTTTGATAGTTATGAATTAGTACCAAAATCTAGTCCTAGACAAGGGGATCTAATTTTCACAATTAGAACAATCATAATGAAATGCCCTTAGTATTTATTTATTTATTTTTTGGACAAAAAATGCCCTTAGTTAATCTATTAGGAGAGTATATTTTGTATTACTAAAAATAGTATTACAAGAACTCTTTCTAATGAAATAAAGGGAGTATTTCTTAAGGAAATAGATTAGAAAGAAAATAAAGGCTCTTCAGTCACTCAAATACATTAACAATAGCTTGAAAACAAATTAAAATGGGCCAAAATAAAAAAAAAGACTTATCAATATGATAGAATCCTAGTGATAATTATCGGAGTTTTATTTGAACCAACAATATTTTGTTCCCAAATTATTATTTTTTTTTAAACCTAATTGCTTAGTTCCAAAATTTTCATACGGCGTATCATTTTTAATATTTGCATCCAATGTTTCAAAATATACAATTTGTCTTTGGTATTTTCAAATAAATAATCCGCCTATTAAATACAAATTAGTACTGTTACTCCTATTTTATATATGCGCATAATATACCTCTTTAATGTTAAAAGTACTTGGGAAAAACAAAGTTTTATCTTTTCTTTACAAATCGATTGGTAAACGCCACCTTGTTGGGAAATGTCCTTTCGGATTATTAATCAATTCTAAAACCCGACCGGAGCGCCACCGTACTCCGCCCTTCTTTTCTCCCCGGAAAATTCTTCAAAGCTCTGGACAACGACTGAGCCATGTGGAGAAACTCATTGAGTTTCTCAGCCAAATTCGTTTCTTCCTCCAACCTCCGGAACCGCTCCAGCGTTAAATCCCCCTTTTCTCACTCCGTTGATAGCTACCGTTATGCCATCGGAAGCTCGGTTTTTCACACTCAATTCTACTCCGCAACTTCTACCACCGCATCCTGTGCTGCCGCAGAATCCGTCAAGTCGGAGTCTGGTCGGGCTCTGGGATCCGCTATACTCGATACGACGTCGTTGACTGCGTTTTCGGCCTCCAGACTGAGAGATGCCGTCAGATACTACGGCCAATGTTACTTTGAACTCTCTAAAGCTCGACTCAGGTTAGTATTGGATACAATCTAATTATCCTTTTCACACTTTCTTTTTCATGTTTCTTGATTATAATGTCGTGATTTTTCTTTCCAAGTTTGGATTTTTTTTTTTTTCGTCATAAAATTTGATTATTCACAGTAAAACCATTTTATAGAAGTACTACTATATGTAGCTTCTGTTGTTTATTTCATTTTGATTGTATATCTGTGTTACGGTGTTTTTCAGGTGGGGGCTATTTCTGTTCATGTTTTGTATTTCCTGTATTACTTTATCGTTTGCTAGTAATGATGTATCTTCGTAAAGGGATGAGAAATTCAATCACTGTTTTGTTGTATTCAGCTTGTTAGTTGTTGCTACTTCGGGTACTGGATATATCCTTGGAAGTGGCAGTGCCATTGATTACGCTGGATTGTGTTGCACATGTGCTGGTACAATGATGGTTGCAGCATCCGCCAACTCCTTAAATCAGGTTTTTGCCTGGAGTAAATGCTAGTGTTTGACTTGTTTGTTGTTTCATTGTAGTTTCAGCTACATATTTTTCTATCTTATTCTATAATTTACTTGTGTTTCTCCCCCAGTGTTTTAATCCATGCATCATATCATATCTTTGCTATGTAGAGTATGTTGGATATGGTTGTTTATATAACTAATTATCGGGTACAGTGCCGTCTGAAGAAATGAATTTGGTTAACTTGGTTTGAATATAGGTTGAAAACAAAATGATTTTGAAAAACTAGGTATGCTTATAGACTTCTGAGATTGAGAAAACTGTCGATATATCAGGGTAGTATCATCATTTCTGGAATCTTATTGGGCAATTTTGTTGGATGATATATAGTTTAAGAGAAGCTGCCAAATATATGTATCCATATGGGATTCTCTTTTCCCTAGATAGTGGGAGAGAATCCATTTCTATAGCCATTTGGAAGAGCTTGCAGCAAAATGATTATGCATTTTAGTAGAAAATACAGACTCCTTTTCTGCAGATTTTGTTAAGAAAATGATAAAAAGTAAATAGAGGAAGTTATAGCAATTATATTTATGTGTAAGTATAGGACAAGGGTAGTTCATCATGTGGATGTTCATTCATCGGGACTAGTAGTGTACCTCTTATTTATTTGTTGTCCTTAATTGGATAGACTAGAATTGCACTCATTTCTGTTCCAAAATGCTTGTTAGGTTTATGAAGTAAAAAATGATGCCCTTATGAAGAGAACCAGAAACAGACCATTACCTTCTGGTCGTCTTTCTGTTCCTCATGCAGTCACTTGGGCTTTTCTTACTGGTGTTGCTGGCACTGGTTTACTAGCATGGCAGGTGATTGAATAAATCTCCATAGGTCTAGCCTACTTTTCTTTTGACTTTTTTGGTTTCTAATATGAGCATCTTCTCATGGTTGGAGTTATTGATGTTTGTGCCTTATATGACAAGATTTTTGCAGGCTAATGCATTGGCTGCTGGGCTTGCTGCTTCTAATCTTGTTCTTTATGCATTTGTATACACTCCCCTGAAGCAAATGCATCCAATAAATACTTGGGTGGGCGCTGTTGTTGGTGCTATTCCACCCCTTCTTGGGTAGGTTCAAAGTTTTGTAGTTGTTATATTTGTAGGTAATTAAGCTCTCTGAAGTTTTCTTTCTGGCAATCCGAGTAATTTATAAGATAGCTCATATATGTTAAATGGGAAACTGATATCCAGTTCAGAATCTCAGTCTACTTCCTGAGCCAGTTTTCCCCCTTTTGCCATTTGAATGTCCACTTATTTTCCACAACTTACAGTTAGCAATGAGAGATGAACTTAGGGGCAATTATTGGTATAATGTGTCTGGGATAGTTACAAATGTTTTGTATAGAGAAGCATGCTCCGTTGTTTGATTTAGATTTTTCATAACTTATGCCTCAGTCATTGGTATGCACATGCTGTTACTAAACCGTTGCCTGCTTGTATAAATGTTGGACCAATATGTGTGGGCTGATATGTACATTGTTTCATACTACACCTGATCTGCTGACAGGGTTGAAGAAATCTAAAGATGCGGAAAAATTACACCCATTTGGAACATTGACTAAGAAAATTTAGAATTTAATGTCTTTTTTCATTTAATTGCACATTTTTCTTAGCTAGGTGAAGGTTATATCCTGAAATTTACTTTGGACAAGCAGGTAATTTTGAATCGGCCATGAGTTTTTTTGATGCAGCACACTTACATTTTGATTCATAATATAGGTGGGCAGCAGCTGCCGGCGAGGTTTCTCTGAATTCAATGATTCTCCCTGCTGCTTTATATTTTTGGCAAATACCTCATTTCATGGCCCTTGCATATTTATGTCGCCAAGACTATGCAGATGGAGGGTAAGTGCGTAGCTTTTAGTAATATGAACATGTTCAACATCCACTCAGAACATTTCACGATTACCTATTCTGTGCATGTAATCCATCTACATCTTTCTCATCCAAATTCTCTGCCTTAGTTTAAACTTGTGTCTAGCTTGTGAATGTAGGTTGATATATGATTTGTCTGGTGAAGCTGAACGATATGATATATGTAGCTTTGAGTTGTTGACATTCTGTAGAGATGACAACGAAGCTTTGTCATATGAAATATGGATCCAACAGTAGATATTTTTGGTCCAACCTTTTCAACTGAAATTCTAATTTGAGCTTGCTTGGTGTTTTTGATTGACTGAATACAGATATATAGTCCTTAGTTAATTTTTAATTGTCTGTTGCGGACAGGTTTAAAATGTTCTCCCTTACTGATCCTTCTGGTCAGAGAACAGCCAAGGTTGCCTTGAGGAACTGCTTGTATCTGCTTCCATTGGGTTATCTAGCCTATGACTGTAAGTTTGCATCTAATTCGGTTATGATGGTTGGGAGATAAACTGGTTTCATACCTTTGCGGCTGAACTTGATTTTTAAAATGATTTAACAGAGCCTGAGCGCTGAAGTTTTTTTGCAGGGGGGATAACTTCTAGTTGGTTCTGCCTCGAGTCTACAATCCTTGCTCTTGCAATTACTGGTACTGCCATGTCTTTCTGCATGGATCGCACAACAAAGAGCGCAAGGAGAATGTTCCATTCTAGCCTCTTATACCTTCCGGTATTTATGTCTGGGCTTCTGGTTCATCGCCAGTCAGAAAGCCAGCAGTCCCAAAAAGTCAACAATTCACTTAAATCTCTTGATCTTTCGCCATCCACAGAACTGATGTTGGATGAGACTGATGACGGAAACCAGCAGAAAAGCGCTAAAAGTAAAAGTGTGAATGGACGAGGAAGGCCTCCTGTGGCGTATGCATCGGTTGCGCCATTCCCTTTCTTACCAGCTCCAACATACGTCCCACATTGAGATTACAAAATTTGCCTCTTATTCCCAGATCCTATTTTTTTGAATAATGAGTTTGGTGGGTATATTTCTATCTGTTTTTTCTCTTTCAAGTGCTCTAATAAACATGACAAGAGAGGAGCCTCTTGTAGAAATTTCTTCCTCACAGTTCATTGAACAAAAAGAAAGGTGTTGGTATACTTACAATTTTGTGCCCTAGACCTAGAGCTGCATCAGATTATACGTGTGTAAAATTCGGACAGCAAATTTTTTTTGTGATTTCTAACATTTTTGTTCATTTCGGAACTGTCTTATACTGATAATGCTGATGTTGTTACTTATATTATGTGATGCGATCCGAACATTGTTATGGAGGTTTTTTTGAAGTGTGAAAGGCATGAGTTGTATCATGTATGTACCTTTTTGGTTTGGCTTATTGATGATCCTTAATATGAGTACCAATATTATCAAATGAAGCTCTGTATGAAATAACTAGGAAACGAATTAAGAGGATAAAGAAATTAGAATTTTAGCATGAGGTCGTGTTTGGGATGGCGTATTTTCACTCTTTTGATTTTAATTTTACTAAATTAATTATTTGTGTTAATTGTATTGATTTGTTTAACTTATGAACTGGTGAGGGTTATCCTCGAGTCTTGGTTCAGGTTCGCGGATTCTCATGTCAACATCTGCAATTTTAACTTCACCTTGGTCACCCGACGTGGACTTTGAGGTGAGGTCTTGGTTCGAAACCCAAGATCTCATTCTTGGGATGCTATCGTGCGATGCAAAATGTACCGACTAGTTCAAGTATAGGTCATCGGGTGTTTCATCCCGAATTGTGTGAAACACAATACATGCATATAATATTGAGATTGGTTGCTGAAAATGAAAATAAAATTGTATGTACCTTATTGAATTCTTATCTTGTCAAAAATTGTCCCTCCTATGTGCATTACGATCCAAAGGGAACATTTGACTTGATTCATTTGAAAAGAACTCCCACAAACGAGTGGCAAAGCCGCAAAAGTATACTTCCCTGAATGAAGATTTTTCTTCATTTGGTACTATAACCAAGTGGGCATGGACTGTGAAGCATGGTCTGTGGACCCCAGGGGGCCAGGGCAGTACATCAAATCAAAGCAAAAACTAGATCTAATCTAACCTGCAAAATGAAAATAGTGTGGTTCCAAATTATGATGAAGAAGGGCTTTGGTGTATTCTTTTGCTGCTTTGTTTCTGTCTTCCTTATTGCACATCATTTAGCAGAGGCAGCAACAGCTCAAGCTCCAAGAAATGGTGTATTCATCGTCTACACTGGAGCAGCACACTCACCTTCATCCACTGGTTTCGACTCCAATCATATCTTGAGCTCCTCCTCCATGCAGAGGTCACATAATTACCAAAATCCTTTGGAAATGTGCAATAGTACTTTGGAATCTAGTTGGATATATATATACTTCTTCCAGTCTTAAATACTCTCTAGCTCTGTCTGTCTAATATAATATAAAGAGTCGTGTTTTCAGCATTAGAAATATAGCTTTTTATATGGGATGAAAGGGACATTAAAAACAGTATTAAAAATGAGAGACGTGACTCTTTTAGTGGGACGAAAAGAGTTTACAGGTACCGAGACCATTTCCTTTGTCTTTATTATTTTCAGCTCTTTGAGTGGTCTTGCAACCTCTGTTTGGAATTCTTTAGTTTTGACTGCTGAGAAAATTATTCAGCCACATTTTGTACACTATCTTGGTTTTTATAAACTTTGATGGCATTATAATTTGGTTAGCTTTTGAACTTGTGAATCTGTTTTAAATATTTAACACTCCCGCTGATATATTTGGTGCCGGAAAAGTATTATCGATGTCAGTAAAAGTATCATTTCACGATGAAAAGTGATAATCTCTTATGTCTTTTATCTGCTCCATAAAATTTTATTAAACATTATGTACATTTTATTCCGCTTTTTCCAGTACTTGGAAAGACAGAGTGATACACAGGTACAACAAGGCTTTTTCTGGATTTGCAGCGCGATTATCCGAAGAAGAGGCCAAAACAATTGCTCAGAGGCCTGAAGTTGTATCAGTTTTCCCTGATCGAGTCCTTCGGCTCCACACAACGCGTTCCTGGGACTTTCTGAGGGAACAAAGTGGTAGTGTTCTTGGATTCAAACCCCCTCAGGTTCCAGAATCAAATGCTGAAGATGTTATTATCGCATATTCGACACAGATAATTCAGATGGCTAGCTAGCTTTAACTGTATGCTGGAAAGTGGAAACACATAACTGATTGCAAGTGTGTTTTGATTCAGGGATTTGGCCCGAAGCTAAGAGTTTCAATGATGAAGGTATGGGTCCAATCCCCAGGAGATGGAAAGGAAAATGCATGCAAGGACCTGATTTTAAGTCTTCCAACTGCAATAGGTATACCTATCCTATCAAGAACGGGAAAAATGATACTTTAGGTCCCTTATGTTTCGCGTCGTAATACTTTTGATCAGTTCTCTTTTAAATTCGACATTTTTTCCCCGACGTCAGTTCCAATGTCCCAAATTCTGTGTGCCCTCCCATGTATCCTGTCAGGGTAACAAATTTAACCGTTTTTAACCGCTGAGGGCTCTCTGGTCTGGGACCACGGTGTCTCACTAGACTGTTAAATTGTTCAAACTTTTTACTCCTGAATTGGTACATGGGATGGGAGGGCACAGAAAATTCGGGACACCGGATGCAATCCCTTTTGCCCCTTATGTTTGATGATATTGACAGTTTTGATCATTTCCACCTAGTGTAGAAGTTTTACCGACCATTTTATGAAAAATTCAAAAAGATACTAAAACTATCAATATGTTCAAAAGGGAGAAAAAGTGCTAAGTTCAAAATAAAATTGACTGAAATCGTTACAAGATCAAATATACAGAACCAATACTGCTATTTATCCTAACAATATAACATAATAATTAATCAATCTTTGCACCAAATATTTTATTGTAACCTGAAGTACCTGCATCAAGAAATTGATTGGTGCAAGGAATTACCTCACCGATGACAACTCTACTTCAGCGAGGGACCATGATGGTCATGGTACTCACGTTGCTGCAATCGCAGCCGGAAGACCCGTCCTCGGGGCATCCTACCACGGCCTGGCTCTCGGTACAGCCCGGGGCGGATCGCCGGGGTCCAGAATCGCCGCGTACCGGGTTTGCAACGATCAAGGCTACCCGGGTTCCCTGGTTTTAAAAGCGTTTGATGATGCAATAGCAGATGGAGTGGATGTTATATCTGTATCGGCTGGCGAATTCGAATTTCGCCTTAGCCCGAAATATCCCATCTCCATAGGAGCATTTCATGCAGTGGAGAAAGGAATTATCGTAGTAGGCTTGTAAAATTTTCCAGTACTTCGCAATTGATGAGATACAGAAGCAGAAGAATCAACAAATGGACAGAAACTATGAACTCAGATGAAGAATGCAGAAAACTTAGAGAAGAGAGAATTGAGAGAGGAAAGAATTTTCTGGAATGAGATTTTCATATAATGAAATTCCTTGCTTTACAATGAACGTGAAAGCTACTTATATACTGCTAATAATCTGCTAACCACATTTAGTCTAATTAACTAGCTAATTGGTTAAATTGACAGCTGTACAAGAGAAATAACTAACTTAGCTAATTAAAGTAAAATGTTGACTTTTGAGGCATGCAAGTGGAGTGAGGACCATGTGATCTTCACCAATCAATTGCTTACTCATTAAGCAATGATCCAGCTTAGCACCTGCTCATGCTAGCAGATAAATATCTCCCAAGCTCAATTTAGCAAGATTCAGGGAAACTCGATTCAGGAACAGAAAGAGCTTGAGACAATAATGGCATCCAAATGGCCATGCGGATGGTACAGATGATTCAGTCAAAAAATTGCTGTTATTTTACACACCCCCCTCAAGCTGGAATGGGAGGATGAGGGATCAAACCCAGCTTGGAACACATAGGATGAAAGGAAGAGGGTGGCAGACTTTTGGTGAAAATGTCAGCAACTTGAGACTTGGATGGTCCATAGAGAGGATCAATGAAGCCATCCTTGTACTTATTTCTGACAATGTGGCAATCAATCTCTAGATGCTTAGTCCTCTCATGAAACACAGGATTAGCCGTGATGTAGAGAGCAGCTTGATTGTCACAGAAGAAAGGTATTGGAAGAGGAATGGAAATGGAGAGATGATCCATAATGTAGGAAAGCCACTGAAGTTCACACACAGTAGAAGCCATGCTTCTATATTCTGCTTCTGCTGATGACTTTGAAACAATGGCTTGCTTCTTTGTCTTACATGAAATAAGGGAACTTCCAAGAAGACACAGTATCCTGTGATTGATCTGCGAGTGCGCTTGCAGGCAGCCCAATCAGCATCACAAAAGGTTTTGACAGAAACATCATTCTTTGATGAATAAAACAAGCCTTTATCAAGACATCCTCGAAGGTACCTCAGAATATGAAGGGCAGCAGACCAGTGATTTTTCTTAGGAGTATTAACAAATTGACTCAATTGTTGAGTGGAATAAGCAAGATCTGGCCTAGTGAAACCAAGGTACAACCTTCCAATTAGCCTTCTATACTAGTCAACTTCAGGAAAGGGAGGTGAGGTTTCATTATCAAGGAGAAGTCCAGGAATCATGGGAGTAGCAACTGGTTTGGAATCTGCAAGACCTGCATTATGGAGAATGTCCAAACTGTATTTCCTTTGACTCAAAAAAATGCCATCTTGAGATCTAGCAATCTCAACTCCCAAGAAATATCTGGCATGACCTAGGTCTTTTATGGTAAACTTCTTGTGTAAAAAGTTTTTTACAGCATCAATGGCATGTTCAGAATTTCCAGTGATCAACAAATCATCCACATAGACCAAGAGAATCAGAAATAGATCCTGCCTTCTTAAAGTAAAAAGACAATGATCATGTTCACATTGCTAAAAACCATATGCTTTCAAACTTTCATTTAGCTCTGAATTCCATTGCCTAGATGCTTGCTTCAAACCATATAAAGACTTCTGAAGCTTGCAAACTAGACTAGGAACAGCTTTTGAGTATCTAGGAGGAGGCAGCATGTAAACATCCTCATCCAAATGGCCATGCAGAAAGGCATTGTTAACATCCAACTGATGTAATGGCCATGAATAAGAGGAAGCCAAAGCAAAAAATAGTCTGACAGTAACAGTTTTAACAACTGGGGAAAAAATCTCAAAATAATCCTCTCCTTCAACCTGAGTGTATCCCTTAGCCACTAATCTGGCCTTGAATCTGTCAACCGAGCCATCAGGATTCCTTTTAATCTTGTATACCCACTTGCAACCCACAGCCTTTTTATCACTTGGAAGAGCAGTAAGTTCCAAGTATCATTAGCTTCCAAAGTTGAAATCTCTTCTGCCATAGCATCTTCCCACTCAGATTGTCCCTTTGCCTAATTATAAGAATAAGGCTCATGGAAAGTAGACACATTAGCTAAAAATGACATATAGGCAGGTGATAATTCAGCTAGGGCAGAGGCAAAAACTTGGTTGCATTTGGGAGTGATGAAATCTTGCATCCAAGCAAGTGCTTGTTTATGTCTAGTGCTTTGTCTAAGGACAGGTGGAGTTAAGGGAGCAGGTTCAGATGTAGAAGCTAATCTAGGATTGCTAAGTTCAGTTTCATGAATTGCAGCAGATGAGGACTGAGATAGAGGAAATGAGGAAATGGGATCAGGTTCAGACATAAAGGAAGCAGGTTCTGAGATGACCTTCTCAGGTGTATTGAACCTTTTTGAGCTTGGATACTGAGATGAGAGTTCTGGTAAGAGATGAGGCACATGAGGTAAGGGAACACTATTAGAAGGCAGAATGGCCTTTTCTGTAGACTTAGTTTTTTCATAAGGAAATATTTGTTCATGAAAGACTACATCTCTGGATGTAAAGACCTTGTAATCATCTAAACTGTAGAGTTTATAACCTTTCTGATTTGGGGAGTATCCTATGAGGACTGATTTGATTGCTCTATGGCTGAATTTGTCTTTGTGTGGAAGAGTATTTGTGGCATAGCAAAGACATCCAAATGTCCTAATTTGATCTAAACCAGGTGGGGATTTGAAGAAGACCTCATAAGGTGACTTCCATTCTAATGCAACAGAAGGTAAACGGTTAATGAGATATGTGGCTGTGAGCACAGAATCAGCCCAAAAAGTTTTTGGCAGTGAAGATTGGAACATAAGTGCTCTTGCAATCTGTAATAGATGCTGATGTTTTCTTTCAATCACTCCACTTTGTTGAGGAGTGTAGACACAGCTCTTTTGATGGATAACGCCAAGATTGGAGAAAAGTAACTGGCATTGATGACTAGTAAACTCAGTATCATTATCAGTCCTAATGATCTTGACAGTGGTTTCAAACTGAGTTTTGACCATTTGAAGGAAATTCTTTATCACAGTGTAAACCATACTCTTATTTTGGATGAAAAAGGTCCAGGTTATTTTACTGAAATAATCAACAACAGTTACAAAGTAGTGACATCCATTCATAGAAGGTTTAGAATATGGACCCCAAACATCCATATGAACTAATTGAAAACAAGCAGTGGAAGTTTTATTGTGTACAGGGAAAGAAATTCTTTGTTGCTTGGCTAGAGGGCATATAGCACAAGGTATCTCTTTGCAAGCAACATTTGATGATCCTAAATTCATCCTCTTTATTACATCAAATGAAGGATGACCTAATCTATTGTGCCACAGATAGGAATTCTTAGCAGAAGAAGCAGCATCAAATGATGAGGAGTGCAAGGTAGTTGCTATGATAGGTGTGAGGGTTCTGCAAGCTAGGGGATCAAATGAATGTTGATCAATGATGTAGAGACCTCTTTTTACTCTTCCAATTCCAATTATTCGATTAGTGAGTTGGTCCTGCAAGACACAATACTCAGGGTGAAAGGAGAAATAGATGCCAGCTAGTTTACTGCATTTCCTAACTGACAGAAGATTGAATCTGAAACAAGGTATGTATAAACAATTCTCAAGAGTAATCCTATCTCCTAGCTTTACTGTCCCTATGTGAGTCACAGGTTTAGAATGACCATCTGGTAGGTACACAGGAGTAGACTTGGTGACTGGTTTATGACATGTCAAAGCTGAAAAATCAATGCATATATGATTTGTAGCACCTGTATCTACTATCTATGAACCAGATTCAATATTCTCAGAAAATTTCAAATGAGTTGGAGTATGCATACCTGCAAATTCCTCCATGCTTGCAAAGTTCACAAGATCTGGAATGTTGCCATTTCCAGCCATTGAGGCATTCCCTTTCATCATTCTGCTTAACTCCCTTTGTACAACACTTGTGAGCATAGACTGCATATCAGATCCTTGAGTGTTTGTGGAGAAATCAAGAGGAGTTTCTAGCACGTTAACTGCATTCACAGATTCCTTTTGCACCTCCTTCCCTTCCCTTTCCACCACTCAGGATATCCAATTATCTTGAAGCATGAGTCCTTGAGATGGCCATCTGAGTTGCAAAAATCACACCTCAATCCAGACTTCTTATTTCTAGCATTTGTCCTTTTAGATCCTCCTTTTGCACCTTGAGTACCTTGAGTCTTATTGAATACAGCATTGACACTGACATCATGTGACTGAGATGTCATGAATGCAGTATTGCTGGTATCAAGATAGTTGGTGTTCAGTTTTCCTTTCCTCTCAACAGATTGAATCATGGAGTAGGCCTTTCCAATGGTAGGCCAAGGCTTCATCAGAAGAATCTGATTCTTAACTCCATCATAGGAGTCATTGAGGCCTAAGAGAAACTGCATAAGCTTATTGCTCTTATCCATTTCAAGTACACCTTGATTCTGCTGACAATTGCATCCTGGTATGCAAGTGCATAGAGGTAATGGCTTCAAACTCCCAATTTCATCCCACAGTCGAGTCAGTTTAGAGTAATAAGCAACAATAGACATAGATCCTTGACTAATTGAGGCAATCTCTCTCTGAATTTGATAAACTTGTGGTCCATTAGATCCACCATATTTGTGTTGCAGTTCAATCCAAACACCTCTTGCACTAGTGGAAAACATGAAACCTTCAACCAATTCCTTAGATATAGTGTTTAAGATCCATGATGCAACCATGCAATCTGCAGTTTTCCATGAATCATAATCCTTAGAATTGAAATCAGGTCCCTCAAATCTCCCATCAATGAAACCGAGCTTCCTTTTTACACCTAGAGCTAGCTTCATAGCTTTGCTCCAAACTGTGTAGTTATACTTAGTGAGAGGTATAGTAACCAAAATCAGACCTGGATGATCTGATCCGTGCAACATGACCGCTTCAGCAGTGGCATTCCCAAAGTGTTGAGATCGGATCTCTGAAACTTCATTCTCATCAGTTCGTTCATGATTCCTTGCCATTTCTTCAGCTTAATCTTCAATTGATCGAATGTAGTGAGTCTGATACCATGTAAAATTTTTCAGTACTTCGCAATTGATGAGATACAGAAGCAGAAGAATCAACAAATAGACAGAAACTATGAACTCAGATGAAGAATACAGAAAACTTAGAGAAGAGAGAATTGAGAGAGGAGAGAATTTTCTGATGAGATTTTCATATAATAAAATTCCTTACTTTACAATGAACGTGAAAGCTACTTATATACTGCTAATAATCTGCTAGCCACATTTAGTCTAAGTAACTAGCTAATTGGTTAAATTGACAGTTGTACAAGAGAAATAACTAAATTAGCTAACTAGAGTAAAATTTTGACTTTTGAGGCATGCAAGTGGAGTGAGGACCATGTGATCTTCACCAATTAATTGCTTACTCATTAAGCAATGATCCAACTCAGCACCTGCTCATGCTAGCAGATAAATATCTCCCAAACTTAATTTAGCAAGATTCAGGGAAACTCGATTCAGGAACAGAAAGAGCTTGAGACAATAATGGCATCCGAATGGGCATGCGGATGGTACAGATGATTCAGTCAGAAAGTTGCTGTTATTTTACAAGGCTCTGCAGGGGACGCTGAATTTTTTGTAGATGACCCTCCAAATATTGTTAATACGGCTCCCTGGATGTTAACCGCTGGTGCAACAACTATTGACAGGTTTTTCGAGTTCGATGTTGTCTTGGGAGGAAACAAAGTCATCAAGGTAACTACTCCCCCATTCCATTAGAAGAGTCAACTATTGACAGGTTTTTTGAGTCCGACGTTGTCTTAGTGGAAAACACGACGACAAATTACTTATATTTATGTCTTGTACCTTGCATCTCATAAAATGTTGTACATTCTCCAAATTTGACTATTCTAATGAAACGGAGTGAGTACTAATTAACTCTAATTTTCTTGAAGAAATATCGAATCGAAAAGAATGTATTGGCTATCTTTATGATTAAAATCTCTCGGCTATATGAATTATATATCGCCATTGTGATTGATGGACTTGTGTCATGGTATATCAGGGCGGCGGTGTTCATTCCGCTAACTTGCAGAAAACTCCAGTTTACCCCTTCATTGATGGCCTTTCAGCTAAACTTTCTGCTGATGTTGCTGATTACTATGCAAGGTACTAAAAAAAATTAAAAAAGAGAAGATCTGTTGAGAGAATATCGAAATGAGACTTGTATAAACTGAGTGCTTATATATTTGTTTCAGGAATTGTGAACAAGACGCATTGGATGGAGAAAAAGTTAAGGGGAAAATTGTTGTTTGTGACTATACTGATGAAGACGACTATTTACCATTGGGTAAGCTTGAAGTAGTAACAAGCCTTGGTGGAATTGGAGTGCTATATTTCGATTACTTCGGACGAGAAATTGACACATTTTCTGGTTCTTCTCCGCTTATCGCGATCAAATCTGAAGATGCAAATAAGATCCTCTCTTACATTAACTCAACTAGGTAATTCTATAAGAACTCAAGTATAAAAGATGCCTTACTCTCTACTAGGGAGGCGCAGATCACCTTTTGCCTTGATTGATACAGAGTAATGGGTACATAGGATTTGAGGCGTTTAATTAACGCTTATCTGTTATTTACATTACTTGATACTTTACTCTGACTGGATAATATATGCTCAGAGAACCTGTGGTGACTATTTTACCAACGGTAGCCGTAGCAAAATACAAGCTGGCTCCATCTTTAGCATACTTCTCAGGGTTTGGCCCCATTTACGAAAATAATTTCCTAATCAAGGTAAAAACTAGCTGCCTCGTTAATTTCCTTGTCAAAATGTATTAATCTCTATTCCACTAAAAGAGTCATACTTGTAATACTGTTTGCAGCCTGATATTGTAGCACCCGGAGTTGGCATTCCCTCGGCATGGCCTTCACGAAACAGACCAAGCCTTCAACCTACTCTCGGGTACTTCAATGGCCTGCCCCCATGTAAGCAGAGTTGCAGCAATGGTCAAATCCCAACACCCTTTCTGGAGTCCCTCTGCAATCAAATCGGCTATAATGACCACAAGTTCGTGTTCAATTGATTACACCTGGCAATTGTGTCACTCAAATGAAACACCAAAAGTGAAACAAAAGATTATGCTCATACTATCTGCAGCCATTTAAAACAAAAATTGATCTCAACTAACTCCATTTCATTTTGACTCCATCATCATCTACAGCCAATCCAACAAACAACTTGAAGACTCCTATAACAAACAACATTGGAGGTCAATCCACCCCATACAACTATGGAGCCGGAGAAGTAACCTTGTTAGGTCCATTACAACCGGGGCTAGTTTACGAGACTAAAATGAGCGATTATTTATTATACTACTGCTACAACGGCTACAACGTATCCCAGATAAGACTCCTTTCATCGAGCATTCCCGCCAACTTTTCTTGCCCGAATAAGCCCGCCCAAGAATTGATCTCCAACATCAACTACCCATCCATCCCTTTGTTCTACTCCCCAGCCGCCCGCGCCACACGGTAACAAGAATGGTGACTAATGTTGGCGAAGATGAAGAATCCATTTATGAAGTAAGCGTTGAAAGGACTCAGAACTTGGATATCCAAGTGAGTCCTACTACGTTGAAGTTTACGAAAAACCTGAAGAGGCTAAGCTATGGAGTGACTTTTAGTTACGCTAATAATGCTAGCTCATCCCATGAAACTTATGAGGAGGCTTTGGGCTCCAGGTGCATATTCCCTGAGGCCGGACCATTTCAAGAGAGTGATTTCAGGATTAGATTATCGGTTTACTGGAAATGAGCCGCAGGATCCACTAGTTAGTGGAAATTTCCCCCTTTGAATTTAGTAGTTCTATTCAAACAAGTTCATGGGCTGCAGTGCTCTGCTGCGAGCAGCTTTCATGAATCATTCCTTTGATGCTTATTTAAGTTGTATTAAAGTGATGTGATTTTAAAATTATGTACCAGGGAAAATGTTTTAAAACTCTTGTACTTATAATGTAGGAATTTCTTAAAATTTTACTGGATGGGCTTCGGGAAGATCTTAATTGCCCTAATTCCGTAATTGTTGATCTGTTCCAAGTAAGCCATTCCTTTTAGGATGTTTTCAATATGTTTACTTTGATTTTTTGCTATTTGACTGCAATTCAATTTTATCCGTAAACCCTAAAGTTATGATGACCTATATTTGGATACTTCAAAAGTTTGGCCTCTGAAGATGATGGGTGTATCCCTCTCTTTATATATGTATTGATCTTTGCAGCTAAATTGTAGGTTCAGTACCAGTCAACCGTGAAGTGCTCTATTTGCAATGAGGCATCCGTTACACATAATATATTCTGGAATCTATACTTAACAATGCCTTCAACAGTACCGAGGGAAATGTATTTGACTGTTTTTAGCACGGATGGGATCACCTTACCTCAGTTAATAAAAGTATTTGTCCCCAAACAGGGACAACTGAAGGATATTGTTTATGCCTCCAGTGTAGCTTGCTTTTTACGGAGTGACGAGACATTGCTAGTTGTTCAGGTACTTTTTCAGTAAATATCTTCTTATCAGTTCTGTGTTTATGCTGAGAATGTTTGCTCAGTGTTTCCAGGAGGACTAAAATTTGTATTGCATTTGCAACTCTCTACTCTGCTTTATCCATTGTCAAATAATTGGGATTATATCTATTCAGATTTTTAGATACATGGCAACTTAGATCATTTAGGAAATTCTCATTTGGTAATGATACAGTTGGAACCTAATTTTGGTTTTAAGTTAATGGCTATCACATTGAACGTTGTATAATTATGACTTGTAAAACATTGCATACCCTTTCAGAAGCTTCTCATGTATGGAATTCCTTTGTTTGTTGTAGAAGCTGTATGATCACCACTTCTACCCTGAAATTTTAATTACTAAAGTGATCTGCAGGTACATGATTCTCGCACTGTTCGTTTTCTGGACGAGGTCTTTAAGATAGAACTGATTAGAGATGAAGATCAACTCGTAGCATATAGGTTGCCGAAAGAGATTGAAGGATCTTCTTTGGTTGTGTTCATGCATGAACATGAAGATAAGTGAGTAACATCAGCTGTCATCCACTCTCTGTTTGACGTGAACGTGTAATGTCTGTCAAGCTTGACTTTTTTTTTTTTTCCTTCTTCTTAATCTTCTTTTATTTAAAATAAAATATTTTTGAGATAAAACTTTTAGTATCGCTCCAGCTACTATCTTTGGGAGCATAATTTTGTACTTCCTGGTTGTTTTTGGGAAACTAGTAAGTGTAGAATATGTTCCTGCTAGAAACCTAACAAGGAGAGAAGTGTAGGTAAGTGTAAGATCTAGAGGAGATGAGTTCAACCTCCATTCTGTAACACATGCTATGGTAGACTTTCTTCAAGGAATAACACACACAACAATACAGAAAGAAGTGTAGTAGAAGGTGAGCAACAAGTGACTAGTTTTGAGTTTCACATGTCATTGTCCTTGGGGACAAAACTACAAAAGTTTTCAATCTTCTATAGTTGATTATGTCGTGTATAGTTTTTTCAGACTATAAATTGCTGAATGTTTTGTTAGTTTGATCATTTATTTATGAACAAGCTGGGATATTAGGAAAAGCATGGTCAATGGAACAGAGTTTCAGATTAGAAGTCTTAGTCCCAATTACCTTTTCAAGAATGAGTCAGTATGGAGAAGGCATGATCGTTTGTCTTTTTCTAAAACCTCAACTACGAGTGATTTATTTATTTTTTGTGCCTCATTAAACGGTTGCTCTGGGTACATATCTCTTGAATGATAATATCTTATTAACAAACATAAAGAGAGGTGAGGAAAAGCTTTTAGCTATGATTAGTCTACTTGTAGCTGCTACCCTTGATGATAATCTTATTGAAGTGTGAGCCTGGTGTTTCATTTTCCAAGACATTCATAATTTTAATATCTTGTTAGAGACTAGTGAAGTTGGTCATAACTGAAATACATGAGTCTGTCTTACTTTTTCTTACTGGAAAAGAGTTTTCTTTCTCTAATTTTCTCTCTGTGTACAGCAGCCAGCCAGGTAGGGGAAAGGTTTTTGGCTAATCTTATACATCATGTTATGCAGGCCACTTTTCCCTGGCTGGAAAGTTGGTGTTCCTTTGGTGGCAAGAATATTTAGTTTGTCTGAAGGTTCTCAGATACGTACAGAGTTCCTCAGGATACTTGCTCCATTTTTTAAAAAAAGTCAAGATGCAGACTCAAGTACTACTGAATTGAAGAGCAGTGACTTTCAGTTTTACCATAATTTTGTATCAGATAACTTTCTCATAAAAATGGATGGACCAATTTCATCATCCAGTATTATGCGTGTGTGTGTTTCCTGGACATACCAAATGGTTGCGAGCCATGTTCATTTCCAAAATGATCTGTACAAAGTCTGTCCAGTGGAACCACCTATGGTTTCGCTGCAAAAATGTCTTGATGCCTTCTTGATGCAGTCTGACGGCATGTGGTATGTGTTGGAACTGTTTATTGTTTTGTCATGTATTATGTTTTTCCTCCTCTAGATTATGTACTAATTTTAGCTCAAATGTCTGTGCTATTGAAATTGATACAGGAATTGCTTCGGTTGCAAGAGTCGCGCACCAGCCAATGAGAAGATAGAGCTGGTGCGATTACCAACGATTTTGGTTATTCGATTGGTCCACGGTGGAAACAGAAACGCATTAATTGACTTAATGAAAGAGGACTTAGTTGTCTCTCACAGCCATGATTCACATCACTACTCTTTGTATGCTGTAATACTTGGACATGATCCTAGCAAAGGCACCAGCACCAGCACCCGCCATTGTACATCAGTAGTGCAAGTAAGTTCTCCTTTGCTAACTTTCTGTATCCATAATATGTTTCCTAAACTTGTTTGATGGGATTAATCACAATGTTGTGTTATGTGAATGTAGTATGGAAATTATCGATAGAGATGGTACGAATTTAATGACCACAGCGTTGCTCCTGTAATCGGCAATAAACTGATAGAGTCAAAATTAGCGTACCTTCTGTTCTACGTGAAAAAGAATTTTAATACTGCAATGGAGTGTGACTGACTAATTCCATTATGTACATATTATAGAACTTTACCATAACTGGATTGACTGACTTTTACAAAGAAACTATAGGGAGGGGACTTGGCTGATTTAATTTTTACTTCGTCACTGTAAAAATTAGATCCAATATTAATGGCCAACTTCAAATCAGCCAAGTCCCCTCCCTATAGTTTCTTTGTAAAAGTCAGTCAATCCAGTTATGGTAAAGCTCTATAATATGTACATAATGGAATTAGTCAGTCACACTCCATTGCAGTATTAAAATTCTTTTTCACGTAGAACAGAAGGTACGCTAATTTTGACTCTATCAGTTTATCGCCGATTACAGGAACAACGCTGTGGTCATTAAATTCGTACCATTTCTGTCGATAATTTCCATACTGCATTCACATAACACAACATTGTGATTAATCCCATCAAACAAGTTTAGGAAACAGATTATGGATACAGAAAGTTAGCAAAGGAGAACTTACTTGCACTACTGATGTACAGTGGCGGGTGCTGGTGCTGGTGCTGGTGCCTTTGCTAAAATCATGTCCAAGTATTACAGCATACAAAGAGTAGTGATGTGAATCATGGCTGTGATCGGAGACAACTAAGTCCTCTTTCATTAAGTCAATTAATGCGTTTCTGTTTCCACAGTGGACCAATCGAATAACCAAAATCGTTGGTAATCGCACCAGCTCTATCTTCTCATTGGCTGGTGCGCGACTCTTGCAACCGGAGCAATTCCTGTATCAATTTCAATAGCACAGACATTTGAGCTAAAATTAGTACATAATCTAGAGGAGGAAAAACATAATACATGACAAAACAATAAACAGTTCCAGCACATACCACATGCCGTCAGACTACATCAAGAAGGCATCAAGACATTCTTGCAGCGAAACCATAGGTGGTTCCACTGGACAGACTTTGTACAGATCATTTTGGAAATGAACATGGCTCGCAACCATTTGGTCTGTCCAGGAAACACACACATGCATAATACTGGATGATGAAACTGGTCCATCCATTTTTATGAGAAAGTTATCTGATACAAAATTATGGTAAAACTGAAAGTCACTGCTCTTCAATTCAGTAGTACTTGAGTCTGCATCTTGAATTTTTTAAAAAAATTGAGCAAGTATCCTGAGGAACTCTGTACGTATCTGAGAACCTTCAGACAAACTAAATATTCTTGCCACCAAAGGAACACCAACTTTCCAGCCAGGGAAAAGTGACCTGCATAACATGATGTATAAGATTAGCCAAAAACCTTTCCCCTACCTGGCTGGTTGTTTCACACAGAGAGAAAATTAGAGAAAGAAAACTCTTTTCCAGTAAGAAAAAGTAAGACAGACTCATGTATTTTAGTTATGACCAACTTCACTGGTCTCTAACAAGATATTAAAATTATGAATGTCTTGGAAAATGAAGCACCAGGCTCACACTTCAATAAGATTATCATCAAGGGTAGCAGCTACAAGTAGACTAATCATAGCTAAAAGCTTTTCCTCACCTCTTTTTATGTTTGTTAATAAGATATTATCATTCAAGAGATATGTACCCAGAGCAACCGTTTAATGAGGCACAAAAAATAAATAAATCACTCGTAGTTGAGGGAATCATTCTACTCGGAAAATTATTGAGTGCATCCGATGCATCATTAAAAATAGTGCAGCCAGCCAATCATAAATCGATAATTATGATTTGTATTCATCCACGGCCCCCCTACATGTACATCTGTTTTTCTTCAACATATCACTATTTCATCGGAATGTGTCTGTTTGCACAGTCATACTTACAACAGATGCACCGAATAATTTTTCATTTTACTCCCTCTATATCCTCTAATAAGTGTCACTAGCGCAAAAAAACACGCTGATTAAGATAATTGTAAAATTGTCATTTTTACCTGCAATTAATATTATACTTTTTTGTCTTCCCATTAATTGTCTTATCAACTTGTGTCTTTTTTTTTTCTTTTTTTGTAACGTAACTTGTGTCTTTGATTAATGAAACTTATCTTTTAATGTACTATTATAGGGATAAAATTGGAACTTTATTTATTTTTTGCATTGAAATTTGTGAGGTGACTTTTTTTAATGAACAAAAATTTGGAGCTCCAAAAACACTTTTTAGATGACAAATAGAGTATATTGTATTGCCATTTTAATCATCCCGATGTTGCTTTCTTATTTTCCAATGCAAGAGTAAGCCTTGAACTCTAATCGATCTCTATATCTTAAGCGTCAAATTCTAAATAGGACTAATGATACTATTCTTTTCTTAATTACGGATTCTCCTCCTAAAGTTTTGGCTCTTTAACACTGCATACATCTCGCACCGCATACACTAGTGTTAACGAAATTGTTATTTGCATGAACCAAATTACTATTCACAGAAACATTTTTCTGTAAAAAGTCTATAATGCCCCTTAGTTATAAATATTTTATAAAAAAATCATATTCAAGCAATAAAAATCCCTCCCGGGATGGGCGGCGGGATTTTGATTCAAAATCCCACCCCACCTGGGGTGGGATTTTGAAGAAGACAAATCACGGCCATAGAGAGCATGATTTTCTTCCAAAATCCCGCCCACATTTTCAAAAATCTCGCCCATAGGGGGAGGGATTTTGGAATATTTTTTTGTCAATGGCAAGATTTCTAGCATAATCTCGTCTATTTTGGGGTTTTTTTGGCAAAATCTCGGGCCAGACAGGGATTTTTTTTTTAACAAATAAACTTTACGTAAAAAAAATATATAGATTGTTTACTTACCATGTAATATGGATCGTCCCCATGACTACCGATCATATTTAGATACACGTGTGAGTGAAAAATGAATGACTGTAAATGGGTTTTTTTTTTTTTTTTTATAGCTAAAGAGTAAAATATACTATTCACAGGAAAATGTTCCTGTGAATAGTAAATTTTTTCCTGCAAATAGTATGCTCCCGTGTTAAATGGGTCTCTAACACTAGTGTTAAATAGCCAAAATCTTTAGTACCGCATACATCTCGCACGGGACCAGAAAAATCGCAAATCTGATGTTATAGGAGTCAAATAATCGTTGTTAGAGGCCCATTTTGTTACAGTGGTAGCGAGATATATATATATATATATTTGGAAAAGGGTTTACTATAATGTGAGAATATTGATTAGGATATCTTTTCTTGATCATTAGATGCAATTCTTACTAAATTGTGGTTTATTTTTTAAATACCCAAAACTTTAAGGACTTGCAACCAAAACCGCCGCATTATTCCCCAAACCGCTGTTCAGAAGAACAGAAATGTCTGGAATGCAATAAACTCAGCGGAAACAAAGAGAAAGGGGGGTAGCAGAAAATGGCGGCGAGGCAGAGAGTGGCGGCGAAGCTGCCCACACTATTACGAGCCCTAAAGAGCGAGTCTCTAACAAAACCTAACGCTAATGGTGCTGGCTCAGTAATGCGGATTGGGGCCGCCCAACAGCGATTGCCGTCACTGAGACGGGCGTTTTCTCTCTACGATCAAATCAACCTCATCGACAATGTCCCCGAAGACCAATTGCGCTTCCAAAAGTAACGAATTTCTGGCTTTGGTTTGCTTAATTTTGTTCTAAGGATATATTTGTTCTTATGTTTCCGAGGTGAATGATGAGATATTTTTCTTGACATTTGTATTTTCCTGTTTGCGATTGTCTCATTGTTCTTTGATTATGTCAAATTTTGTATAGATATCTTGAAGAAAGTGAATTTTTTATGCTGGTTTAGCTTCTTAGCTGCAAAAGTTGTTGGCACTTTCAAGTTGTTTTCTGCACTTGTGAGCTGAATCAAAATGTGCTTTCTTGATTATTATCCTTCTTTGTTTTGTAGGTTTACTGATACAGGGTTTACTGTAAATGGGGTTGAATATGAAGGTAGCATACTTTGTATTGGAAATTTGTTATTGTCTTGGAGTCCGAAAAAATTCTCCGAGGTTAATGCCAAGAGGTATTCTCTGTAGTATTATGACATTATCATCTGTTATTCATGGAATTTATATTGATCTGGTGTTATCTATACATATGAAACTGAAGGTTAAATGTGCTCTTTTGATCGTACCTAAAGTATCCATCAATTCTGTGGACATTTTTGTTTCTTGTGAATTTTCTGGGAACTTTCGGTTGTTCCTTCGTATATCTCTTTGTTAAAAAATAGTTTTAATTTCTTCATTTGGTGTCTTTTTGGGCTCCAGGCCTTTAGATGAAGTAAACGTTGGGAGAGATCACACTTTATGTGGGCAGATTACTGATGCACTTGCTTTTCATCCTTTTAGTTATCTTCTTTCTGCACACATTGTATTCTTCTGAAGTAATAATATGGATTGGTGGACAGGAATATCTCAAGTGACTGATTGTTTGTGTATTTTTGGTTTGGGGTTTTTGAACATACGATTGTATCTATATCCCTTGCATCTTAGGCACTCACTTAGTAAGTGGTCATTTGTGCCTGTCCCATAAAATGTTTACATTTCATTGCATATATTCACATATCAGCTACCATTGTATTTTTGAATTGGAAGTTGGCCATTTGATCGTTTATCTGATCAAAACATTATGGTTTTCTTTTTTTCGAATTTCTGCTTTTGTCTTTACAAGATGCTATTGTCTTGTTGCAGCTTATCTATCTTCCAAACCATGAGACCAATACCAGGTGAGAAGATGAAAGGAATATTTTAAGTGTCACGATTATTAGTCTGTTCTGTTTATTTAACCACCCCCCCCCCCCCCCCCCCCCCTCTTCTCCCGGCCTTTCTTCTGTGGCACAAAATGCATAATTATTGGTTCTGTTTATGCTGTAAAGATTGAGTTGGCTCGAACATTCTTGAGACCATAGGTCTGAACCTTTGTTCACTTATATGCTGAACTGTTTCTTATATATTGGAGAAATGATGGAAGTGTGGCATCTGGTTTTCCACATTGTTAACTAAAATATCATTTTGCTTCTTTTGAACTGCTTTGAATAAACTTAATAATCATCTGTTTCAAAAAGAAGTTATACATAAGTGTCCTCTATGTAGCTACTGCTCATTTTATAGTAGAGTAGAAACAGGAAACCAGAATCAGTGGAACACCTTTGTCAGTGATGTGCTGAGTGACTAATTTCGTTACTTCTCATGATATCAGAAATTTTAATTTTGGGTTGTGGGAAGGACATTCAACCAGTAAGCCCTGAGGTCCGGCAGTTTATCCGCTCGACTGGCATGAAACTAGAAGCAGTTGACTCGGTATGTGTAAATTGTTATCTTCTTTTCCCTTGCAGATTTTCTACTTGTAATCACCAGAAAAAACATGAAATTACAGGTACTGGACTAAGACTCTAGTAATAACATTATAACTTCATAACTTTGTATTCTTTTATATTTCAGAGAAATGCAGCATCAACCTATAACATCTTAAATGAAGAAGGAAGGATTGTCGCTGCTGCACTTCTTCCTTATGGAGTGAAAGATTAGGAATGCTCCTCTTCCCCCTTTTGTTGACAGCTAAATGTGTTTCTGATTTCATTTCGATGTATAACCGATAGGATATCTGAGCAGTAGTAGTAGCACAACTTGTGTCAAACTCCTTTTACTGTAAAATATGTCAAATAAGCTTTTTCCTCCTTGACTCATTGAGGAAAAAATGGTTTTAAACGTGTACTATCAGATTAAGGTTGAGAAAAATGCATTCAGCAGCGTTGTTTTGCATTGCTCTAGCCTTCATCAGAGAACTTTTCATGCGTAGCAAGAACAGATTTGAATTTGTTTGAAGAATTCCCCGGAAGGGCTTTATTTTTTATTACTCCATTAAAAGAGAGCAATGGTATAATCACTTACGAGTCACAAAATACAACTCAAAACATACTTCTTTATGTAGGATCTTTATGTAGGATGGAAAAAGTACTTAAGTTAAAGCATCAAGATCCAGGATTGAAGTAACTTTGCATTTCCAAACAAACAACGGTCAATAAACATTGTAATTTTTTATGGGAAGCCATCAAGTGACACAATTTGAGCCCCCCTTTAAACAGCTAAAACTCCTATTACTAATATGAGGTGAAATTTCCGGGACAAGAATGAAAGTTTA
This sequence comes from Leptodermis oblonga, assembly GCA_016801395.1. Taxonomy (NCBI): domain Eukaryota; kingdom Viridiplantae; phylum Streptophyta; class Magnoliopsida; order Gentianales; family Rubiaceae; genus Leptodermis; species Leptodermis oblonga. The sequence continues at coordinate 37,076,475 of CM028755.1, forward strand.
ATCTAGGCAGTTGTCTCCATCTTCGGAGACGCGCCAGTCAAGTAAACAGGGTGAATTTGATGACCATCCTTGGGCTCAACGTGCACCCACTTGCGTCCACTCAGCTTATGATGTTCAAACTTGACATTCCCTTCCTTCAAAGCAAAAAGGGTGTGGTCTTTGCCTATTCCAACATAATTTCCAGGGTGAAAACGGGTTCCTCTTTGACGAACAATGATGTTTCCAGGAATTACTCTCTGCGACATTGTCAAATAAAATTTGCAATAAGGATAGGAAAGAATTTGCATGAAGTCAGGGAATACCAGAATGAAAACAGTTCTTCGGCATTGAAGGCTGAATAACATGATGATCTCACCTCTCCACCAAATTTCTTCACTCCAAGATTCTTTGGTTTGGAGTCCCGTCCATTCTTTGATGATCCAGCAGTCTTTTTGGTAGCCCAACGCCTGAATACCAAGCTCAATCCATCTTTAGTTACATCTGCAGTTTGAATGTTGATTTTCCATGGCAAAATTCCAGTGTGAAAATTAGTACTTAAAGAGCGAAAACCCAATCACGCAATTAAAAGTAAGACAAAACTTTACCGGTAGCAGAACTATAGGCAGGAGTAGTTGCTAGCAATTCTCTGACAGTTAATCTACCAAACATGGATGTCATATGGTTCATCATATTTCAATCTGGAACAGAATGGAGACGCGACTGCTAGGCAAAAAAGAACCGATCCAATTAAGTACTATAAAAAGGAGAACATTATACTCGTACTCAAATAGATAAATAATGCAACGGGAAAAAAGAATAAGTAGAATATAATCAGAACAATAAAGATAAATAATGCAACGGGAAAAAAGAATAAGTAGAATATAATCAGAACAATAAAGCGTGTCATTTCTTGCTCTACATATCATGCATACAAGATAACAGAAAAGATGTGTAACACGGCATCATACAAAAATTATATGGAACTACGTCAATTAACTTGATTACATAGTAGGATAAAGGCTTCGTTGTTATTGTTGTAGTATCAATTGCTACATTAAAGCTGCAATTATGATCTCATACAAAGAGTACTCAGAAGATAGCTAGATAACAACAGATCTGATACCATCATCCATCAATGTGACTGACATTCACAACTCAAAAACAAAAACGTTAGATATAACGTCCGAATCCAGAATCCTAAGGGTGCTATGCATAAAAAGAACACTTAACATTTCCATGACCATCCATATTGAAAGGTAAGAGTTCTGAAACTGTCAAAAACACACCATTTACCAGTCTTTCATCCTATTTCTACCGCTTGAAATTGAAAATTACAAGCAATATAATTGCAATACACGAGTTCTACAAAACCCTAACCCCACTTAAAATCTTTGGAACTGTTCTACAAGAACTAAAAAGAGAGAGCAAGAGTGTCAAGATCCCAATGCTCTGCAAGTTAGTACCCAACAGCCAATCACTCGTTCCACACCGGTTGCAGAAGCAATTGAATAACTAAAACAATAACCCCTTTCAATAGAATCAAGCTGATCATCATATTGTGATATGACCAAAATTGAAGTGCCAATGCCGATTAAAAGATCATTAGATTATGATGAGAAAACACGATCTTCCCATTTCTAATACACAAACAGAAAGCCAGCAACAAGCCCCATTTAAAATGCAAGTTGTACAACATTCAGTAATCACCCAATCAATAATACTAGATTTTAATAAAATTAACAATTTACTCTCCTGCATCTGAATTTAATAAGATAAACACACAGTGCCTAGAACCCAAGATTTCAACTTCATATAATCCGTTTAATTTTATTAGTGAAGTCAAGCTTGTAAGTGTTCAGACAAAAATGGTAATAAAAAAAATGCAATCTTTCTGAGAAAATACACAGTATTGAAATGAATGGAAAGACCTCAAAACTAGAGAAAACAGACTGGTAATTGGAAGCCGTGCAAAATTGGTTAGGGGGAGGAAGAGAAGCCGACGGGGAAGGGAGGAGGCGGAGGAGACAAGCTTACCACGGTGCCGGAGATAGTCCGATGTGCGAGGAGAAATTAAACAGCAAAAGGGTTTTAGCCTTCTAAGGGGAACCCTCCGTTTGGGTTTGGTTTGCGAACCTCCATAGGAGAGATAGTAATAGCGAGGGTGTTTTTGTCTTTTCGTAAGAATTTAAGATGTATTCATTTTTGTGCCCGTCCCACCGTTTGACCACTATATTCAACAGTTAAATTTGATGCACGACTTTCATTGGTGAACGATACACTTAAAATCTATATGCGTAATGTCGATATTTCTGCCCCTAAACTTGACATGTGTACTACAGACGATTCTTGTTATGTTAACATAATCGCTACACATCAACATCTAAAAAAGATGCATCATAGTTTTAACTTAATGCGACAGTTAAAGTTTATAAACGCGATACAAAACAACTAAACTCGACAAGTAGCTATGATTGCTTGCTGGAATTATCCATGATTTTATTATCTTGCTTGAGACATTCAATAAGTAGCTGGAAGCATTTAATGCCATGAGCAGTAAGCGTTCAAATATTGGCAATGTCGATGACACTACTTTTAGGTACAAGCAGCAACATCAAACATGCGATCCCCGCCCCCTCTAAAATAGTCTTTTCCTCTCTCACATAACTCTCTTATTGTTGTACTATTAAACGTCTTATCCCGAATTATGTGATATAGAACTCCATATATGTTATTCTAACAAAACAAAACAGAAAAAAAACATACACAAGTTTGGTGAATTACATGATCTTGGCAAAGCTACTTAGCAACTTCATTATCATAAAAGTAAACTAAACTTTATTTCAATTTTTGAGTAAAGTAACCATTCATATGCCGATAGTTAAGAGTTACAAAACTTGGAGATTCTAGAAGATCGCTGTGAAATAATAATGTGGGTGATTGTTTGAAAGTATACTAAACTTTATTTCAATTCCTATCTATTTCTTACGTGATTAATGAAATTAACTTCTTTTTACTCATAAATTTTATTTTATTTTTAACGAAACATAGTGTCATTTTATTTGCTTCTTTTGTAATTCTTACTTGTGAAACCCACGTCGGAAACTTACAATGTCCTAAATCGCCTAATAAATTATGAAGTTTAACAACTCAATTGTCGATCTCAGTTACGTGGGTTTGTGACTCAAGTAAGGGCAATAAAGTGATGGGATTGTAGGCTAAACTTGCTTCTCTCAGTACTCTATAATGCACTAGGCTCTGCAACGTAGACTCTATGGAATGTCGAACGGTCCAATTGGACTAGGAGTCCCATCGTTATAGTGGAACTCAAGAAACGATTTGTTTCAATTGGACCTTCAACTTTTCTATTTCTAATATTATTTTTTATTTATAACTTATCTATAACTTTTTTGAAAAAAGAAAATAGATTTTTAATGTATTTAGAGGGTATATAAATGATATCATATTTGAATAAAACAATATATATATATATACTAAAAGCTTGATAATATATTGAAAATATAAAAAATCCGATGTCATTTATAACTTTAGATTATTGACTAAGGAAACGATGTCGTTTTGCTCTATGAAGTTTTGAGCCATGAACAAAGTAACAAATAATAAAATCCACTCTTATTTGATATATTTTAGTTAAAAAAGAAAAAAAATTTAAGATCGAATAAAATCGAAATTAGAATTGATTTGGTGTTTTGAATCATAGAATCGTAACGTCCTACAATACAGTCGAGATTATGCAAACTATATATGCATGTGTTTTTTTTTTTCCTTGGCCAATAACACCTCCAGTTAGGAGACTTAAATTACAAGTTTAACACTACAAAATCGTTAACAATAATAAGCAGAGTAACTTGCCTAAGAATGACAATTGCTGAAGCATCTTCTCTTTAAGCCACAAACACATGAGAAAAAATTTCTGGGTATCATAGTTCTAGAGCCCTAATACAAATCAATCTACAAAGAATCTATGTTTTCACTTCCTCTTTCTTCAAAACTGGGACAGTTATGCGAAAGAACTGACTGCAGGAAGAGCTCTAGTCACTGGGATCCGTATATTGAAGACCGAGTCGACATACCGGGTTCTTCTTCATCAGTCCAAGATCCACCTAAAACAACCCACAAACAAGTCACAATTTGAAGACACTACGGTGAATCCAACCGCGGCTCTTGGACTATAAAGAAGTGAATCATTCATTACCTTGTGTCCGAAGAGATCTCTGATGTTATCTATTCCATAGAGGATCATCGTAGGCCTACAAGAATCAAGAAATGGTCAGCGTCAATCACCTGCGTATTGCATCAGCGTAAATAGGGATGGAATAAGTCTGTTTACCTCTCAAGCGAAAGGCCCCAAGCAATAACTCGGACATCTTCAGGAAGGCCCATTGGCTGCAACATCTCAGGTCTGAACATGCCGGAATTTCCAACTTCCACCCACTTCTTGAAGCCTTCATGATAGCTGAACCAAGAAGGGTAAAAAAATTTTAGAATATCCAGTAAGTACTTCTAGCGTGATGCAATGCAAACCCCTGAAAGAGAAGGTGATAATATGCTACCTGAAGATTTCCATGCTGGGTTCCGTATAAGGATTATAAGCTGGCTTGAACTTGAGCTTCGACATGCCTTTAGTATATAAATCAATTTGTCACATCACACATAGATCTTCTCAGTGAATCAGTGATCATGCCATCAGATGACTTTTGTAAAACAAAGTGTGCAATAATTATAATGCTATATGTCCAAGAGAGATCATTCTGGACCTTTGAAAAGAACAACAATGTTTACGCTGTTGAAGTTAAAAACAACAAAGCGAATTTATTGAAGCTGATGACTTACCCAGACGAGAGAAGAAGTCGTGAAGAACTCCTATCAGATCACCAAGGGCTAGTCCCCGGTCACACATAACGCCTGAACCCAGAAATCAAAATCAGACACAATAATATAAGCATTAGGAATGTATATTCGTACACAACTCAGCAACATATACAAAGAATCACTCTCAGAGAGCAATACACATATCTACCTTCTATCTGGTGGAATTCAGCAAGATGAGTTCTATCAACAGCTTCATTTCTGAAAACACGATCTATAGAATAGTACCTTTTTGGAGCAAAAGGTTTCTGCATATGATAATAGCACATTGCACAATATCAAATTGGAGTCTGAAAAATTGAAGTATGCACTCAATTTAGATGAAACACCAGATATACTGGCAAACCACCCAAGTACACACACACGCACACACAGTGAGTATAATAATCCGATATCATGACAGTGTATATGAACATTCAACACATAAGAGATCTCAGTACCCTTAGTCTTTAGGAGAACAGTCAAGAGCAAAACAAAAGTAAAGATTTATCTAGAAGCTGCTGCAGACATTTTTTCATGAAGCAAACATGAAAGACTATACACAGAACATATGAACAATGATAACTAAGTCTTCATCCCATTATCTATATGGATCATCTCCCACCACATTCTTTCTTTGCCATTGTTAACACTGGAGAAGACATAATCATCTTTCTCCAATTTACCCAACCCAGTACGACAACTCTCACAAAAGCAAGCTTGGACCACTGCCACTTCAGTGGTTCAATACATGCCAATAGAGCAAGTAAAATAAACAGAAGTTGGAGATTTCAAGGGGAAATATTAAACCTGTGCTAGATGGTACAGCATCCTCGACGAAACAGCAGTTGTATGAGTCCTCAGAAGATTCTTATTTGCTTCCTCTCGACTCCAATCATAACGATACCTGCAGAAGTTAAGGCCTTTATAAATGCATTCAACAAAGGTTATAGGAGAATGGCATATATTCTTAAGCTAGCATACCCTCGCGAACCGTAACCTCCAGATTCATGTACACGCCTGACCCTCTCAACATAATCTTCAGGAAGTGTCTTTGTAGAAGAAGGTTCTGTAAATAATACAAAGACACAATTATAAGCCAACACTATGACAAGTAATACCTCTAACACTCAAGCACAACAAGGTAGCCAACCTTTTAAGAAGAATGTATCATGTGAATCTCGAGCAGGGTGTTGCTGTGGCTGGAAAAGCGCATCAAAATTCCAAAAACTGGAAAGGGCAGAGAAACATAATGAGCCACATACAAAAATTCTCAGAAAGAAACAATATCATATAGAAGTAAAGACTATAAACACTGGCACTTAGCTTCAAGTGGGTGGTGGTATTGATCATTTTCATGTTCTTAATGTATATAAAAGACACACTACTTTTTTCCCTTTTTCCCCCCCTTTTTGGTCCACATTTAGACAGAACATAATAATCTATAAGGCCTCCGGTCAAACCCAATTACAAAATCACAAAAATTATCAACAAACATTCAATGGCATTAAAGTTCACTTCCATGTCTGATACTCTTTGAGAGAAATTAATTTATCTTCTCAATTGTTAAAATTTGTCTTCATCAAGGTATAAGCCACCGGCGACTGGTACCAACAACCAAAAATAAGTGCATGTATTCCTGGTTATTCAATTGGTCATACGACTCAATCTCAGAAAGATTAGAATCACAGGCACAAAAAATCACCACATTTACAGACCAGATCCAGAACACATAATTCCTTAAAGCTATCGAAGCATTCAGTTGAATTTGCGGAGGCAGTCTGAACACATGTTCTTCTGCGCGCAATAAAGTTATCTAACGGTGACTTGTGGAACATAAAGGGGAGAATTGCAATTTGGATATAATAGCAGCATCCTCGTTTAAGTATAACACATATGCCTTCTTTGCATTACTTACTTCTTAACTGACATGCAAAGCATAAAAAAGACTTCTCTCTAATAAAGAGCAATGGTGAATGGCATATCCTACCTGCTTTCCACAAAATTATTTGTTGGCATTTCCTCAAATCTGCATGCAGAAAATAAACAATTAACATGGCAGCCCCTACAAAGGATTCTAGTAGATAGAAAACTTTGTTTCTAAGATTATGACACGAGAAATGATCAGATCATACCCCATTTGAAGAAAAATCATCTGCACTTGACGCCGCACCTGTGGTAAAGGAGCTATCTTGGTCAGATTAGCAAATGCAGGGATAAAACTGATACGCAAATACTAACCATAAAGTTATTAATTGATATTTAATCACTACAATTGTGGCCTTGAGCAATGGAATAAATGTCATAAACCTGCCTTGAGCAATGGATGCAGATGACCACCTTCAAGTGGTTGACCTTTAGCACTAAAGTTGTACTCTTTAAACTCCAACTCCTTCCAATCCCCCCTTCAAGCAGACATGAAACTTATTAAAACCATTCAGAGAACAATGTGGACCAATCTTTATAAGTTTGTGTTTACAAACAAATGCCATCTCATTTTTTCTAATCATAAACACTGAACAACACATTACCAACCATGGGGTCATTAGAAAGATGAATAAACCCAAAAAAGAAAAAACATCCTGCTGGATGGGTAGTTAACTGCATGCTATTAAACCTTCACCTCTCAAGCAATATGAAGGGAGTTATTACTTGACCCATAAGATGTAGTTGCTCATTCTCCAAAACAGACCAGATGCTTCATGTTAAGAACATATGGAGCAGGAGAACCACCAATTTAGACATTTTCAGCATTTAGAGGCAGTTGATAACACAGACATCCACAGGTCCAAAACAACTAAAGGTCAATGCCACAAGTCTGCCACTTGTCTTGAGTTAAAAATCACAAAATAAAACCATATTCATTTCCTTTGTTTCATCATTTACTAATTCAGAAGAGCAATTAGTAGCGTGTGACAGTTTCTTTTAAAGCATATACTCTACTCAAAGAAGAATTCACTAATGTATAGAAATTAAATATTTCATCAGGCAAACAAATCTAGTCAACAAATTTGAACCAACAGCATTCCTTTTCTTATTTTTTCACTTCAGATGAGAAAACCTATCCAATGCTAAATATATCGCGGTGGTTTCTTGTCAAAAGCACGAGTAAGCAATTAATAGCCAATATTAAGACAAAGTTTATCACTTCAAAAGAATTAACAACCATAACAGGTTCCAATAAGGAAAAAAAACACAAACATACCTTATAAGCACAACAATCACCAACAACATAACTAAACATCCCACCAAAAATATATCTGCAAGCAATTGATTACCTCAATATATTCTCTCGTGTGAGATCAGTAGCAGCTTTTTTCCTTTTAGGAGCATACTTGGGACCCTTTCTAACTGAGTAGCCTTTCCATACCCTAAAAAGGAAAGACGAGAAGCATCCCACATAAAATCAAGAGCTGCGTTGCAGACAACAAAGCATTATACTATACCAAAAAAAGGTATGAAACAAAAGTGAATAAGATAATTACTGCTGAGTAATAAGCTTTCGTCTTTTTAGACCATCAATATCCTCTGAACTTACAGTCTGCAATAACAACACTATTTCAGCATAAGCCATTGCATACAACGAGTATCAATACGGAACACAACATAGTCAGTTAACAGATGTTGTGTTTCTCACAAAGCCAAAGCCAACATTTGTAGTTGTAAATATCAGAGAAGATTACATGCATGATTATGTTCAGATAAATATGAAATGTTGAAATTAGGAGCAGCTAAGAGTAAATATTAAAAGGAGCTGCATCAAAATAGAAACTTCTTCAAATATCAAGTAACTATAAATTGAAACTTCAATAAAGATCAGAGTTTAATAGCGTTTCCATGTGATAGCATTGGGTGGTAGGCACAACAATGTTATAAAATTGGTGAGCAATCACATCCTTCAAAAAAATTCCACTGATGGTGTCTTAGAGCTGTTTTATAAAGTTTTCCTCTAATTTTTTGCCGCACTTAATGATTACAATATAGATCAGGAAAAATTAAAAAGTTCAAGAATACTGATTGCATTACAACGAACTAGATTGTATCTTTTTTCTCACAAAAGAACATGGAACCAAAAGGCAGTAGGAGGCGTAAAATAGTGGATAACGTAAGCTTAGTTCAGTAAAGAGACTTCCATTCAGTAAACCAAACAAACCAAAAAACATCAACCAATAGTTCAAAGGAACTAAAAAATAGTTACTAGCAGTGAAATAGATTTATGGGTGTAGAATGAATAAAGATTTCTGAATGATCCCATTATAAGAGTCCAATTTTTAAAAAAAGGTAGAATTTTTTTTATGGATTTTAAGGTACAACACTCAAATAAGTCATTTGTCACCATTTTTTCACATATACCCTTACTTTTACGCGTGAATTTATTGTGGACCACACATAATCACATTAGTAAGGTATAGTAGGTAAGAAATATACAAACAGAACTCTTTTATCGAGTAAAAAAAAATCATAAATAGGACTCTTTTAATGAGACAGAAGGAGTACTACATACCTCTCCATTTTGGATTTGAACAAGAAAATCCTTAACTCTATCATCAACATGTTGAACCTGCAGTGAAAACAAAAGTCGTTATGCAGAAGAATGAGGCATTACTTCACTAATTTATAGTACAACACTAAATGTGATTTTCAAGAAGCATTTTGATCCTTCAAGAATCTAGCTTTCAAGTAGAAAATTTCATTAGCTAATCTAATTCAGTTAAAAATGCACAAGCATAACTCCTTTTTCAAAATAGCTGAATTCTTATAAATATAATCCTGCAACAACTAATATTTATTAAAAGTTGCAAGACAAATTTGAATAGTACCTTTCTTGAAACCTGTGACTTCCCCATCTCCACCCATTTGTTCTTAATAGCCTGCTGGCATCCTATCTTGAAAACAGAAGCTTCTAGCTTCTTCTGCAATTAGAGCATCATAATTCAACGTCATATCTTTCAAAAGTGGATAACAAGCTATAACTGCCACTTATATATATCTACCTTATACAATAAACAATGTGAGATGCATGCCAAAAATCAAGAATATTTTCCCTCATATCCTGGTCACCTAAAACCGAGAAAAATAAATAAATAAAATAGAAGAGTCACAACCTGCAAGTCTTCTCGTGCAATGCCCTCAGGAGGTATGGCCAAAAAGAGTTGAAATTCTGGAGATCCTGATTCAGAATATTTTTTCCCCTCATCGGTTAGCACCCATCTCTCTCTTTTTATGTCCTGCACAATCACCACAAAGTTAGAGTAGAATACAGAAGATTTGAAGTAACAAAAGCCCCATTTGAAACCTTGGAAAGCTAAGAAGAGACAAGAAAATGCATCCCAGGTACTACACACCACAAAATAAAAAATGTCTTTCAGTAGAGAGTACAGTAATTTACAAAATCAAGGGATGCAAGCTTCAATTTTGGAAAATAAACAGATTTTTAATAGTACATCTCCCTTAAATATTACTAAAACAGTCATATCTTCCCTTTCCACAACGAATTAAAGAAAAAATCATACAATTCTTCTTCATTCGATTTTCCAAACCCCAAATGCAACCAACCAAAATTAGGAATTTCAGACAACCATGCTTTTAGATGTTGAATTAGTACATGAATTCCCACGGCGGGATACCTGAGCATCCACAAGTCTGAAGCCATTAAGACTCTTAATGATGTTAACAATGTCATCATGGTTTAAACCTTGCTCCTTGGCAAACTTTCCTGAATCAGATATCTCATTGTTCTTCTCTAGGAATCCAAGAACAGCCTCTTCCGCCATCTCTCGGAGGCCCCTCTCTCCTACTTCTAAGTCGTAGGGGTTCTGTCCTTAGAAGTGAAATATGAGAAGTGCCTTGCTGGTGAGAGAACGTACCTTCAACTGCTGACTTGCGATAGAGGCTAATCTGTAGCTCAGATGGCATCAAAGTAGATGATAGTTAACAGGGTGTTAGCAATGTTCTAAAAAACTAAACAATGCACCAGTCATGCTTAGGGGTGAGTGATCAAGGGTCAAACTAGGCGAAATTATCGTGATGTCATAAATAAAATGAATTAAATATATATTAATAATTTATATACTTAAATTCTACGATGTTCTACCACATGAAAACGCCAAAAACTAAGATTACCAAACCAGAGTATAGAAAACAGGTTCACCAATAAATATCTTTCCAGTTCAACCACACAATCCAATCACCAAATAACATAAGTTCAATTTACCAACCAAATATGAACATTCAGAAGAATTATCATCAATGACTCCAAAATTTGCATCACAGATAGAGAATAAATAGTTTCGGCACATACACCATCAATCAAACACCAGGATCGTGCTCAAGCTATTAAAGAACTAAACCAAATTATTGAAGCCAAGCTTTAAATTTTCCTTTTCTTGTCCAGGTCCTTCATCCAATCAAACTTGGTGAATAGTCCACATAGTCACACGGTCCCACATTTCCAAAATACTACTAAAAACCAAGGCCCTTACCGGAAAGAATTTTTGCAGAAATGAAACAAGACACTACTACAGAATACCAATCCAATACTGCCACAAAACACCAGCGCAATGCACATCTTCCAATCATAAAACAAACCAAATTTGGAAGCAAATGAGAATTTTTTTGATAGATGAAAACACAAGAACAAATCAAATGCTGATCATATTCATAACTCATCACAACTCATTGTAATAATTAACTTATATTAGTAAAAAATTAAGCCAAAAGAAAAAAGTCCCTAAAAACTCAATCAAACAACAAAGTCAAAATCCTCACCAACTAACCAACATTTGAGTTGTTCTTTGCAACTGAAAGAATACATCACAGTAAACTTCTACAGTTCTACCAAGACTAATTTTTTATTTAAAAAAGAAAAGCGAAAGTGAGACAGCATTCTGTGGCCAAAATTGACGAAAGAGGATGTTGAAAATTACCTAGTTAGCAAGAATCGAAGTATTGTGGCTGCCGGAAGAGGGCGGCGGTTAGCTGCCGGGCAAAGGGGGAGGCGGACAGCACTGAAGTCGTCAGATACTGAGGGTAAAGTGATAAAAATCGGAAGAAGGGTTCTTAGAATATTTTTAGAGGCATGTTAATTGCATTACATTTTTTACTAATCACATGACACTTTTTAAAATTTTAAGTGGCGAAACGACAATAATATCCTTATACATTTTTATCCTCATAAAGAATCACTTAGACCAGGCGATTTTACTCCTTAGAATCGCTTGGGCCAAGCGATTGTATAAGAAACAATCGCCTGGAATTCGCTTGGCCAAAGCGATTGTAGGGTCCTCTTCAATTGCTCTGCCCAAGCGACTGAAGCCGAAACAATTGCTGTCCTTTGGCGATTGTTTTGGATTCAATCTCTTAGTTCAAGCGATTGTCCCCACAATTCGCCGGAAAATCATTTTTCCGGCAAACTTATACATAATTTACCAAAAAATTCACAAAACGCAGCCGGAAAACGCAAGAAACTAAAGATCGAATCATCTGTCTTGGGGATCTCTAAGGTGATTGGTCAGGCTGCAATGCTGCTTTGGGGCATCATTTATGAGCATAACCCAATTCCTTTTTTTTTTTTTTTTTTCTTTGTCATTCTCCAATTGAAAGAAGAAGAAGAAGAAGAAGAAGAAGAAACGAACAAGGACGAAGAAGACGAAGAAGAAGAAGAAGAAGAAGAAGAAACGAACAAGGACGAAGAAGACGAAGAAGAAGATCGCAGAAGAATAAGAAGAAAAGAAAGAAGAAAAAATTCAAAAGGGCAATTTAGTAATTTTAGTCAATAAAATTTTAAAATGTGTCATATGTTTAGTAAAATATGTCATTTGAATAACAATTCTGTATTTTTATTATAATTTTTTTATCTTACAATAAAACCTCTATAATTAATAAAGATTGAGAGTATGAGATTTTATTAATTTAAAATTATATTAATTGATAAGTTAATAATTTATTAATTTAGATACTTTTTTTTATATTCGTAAATATAAATATTGATTAATTCAATTCAATGGTACAAAAAGTAAAAAAGGTTTAGAAATAAGACTTTTATTTGGATAAAAAATTTTTGAAATTGTACTCTTCCATTAAGACAAAAATATTTTTTGTAGGATGGGGAGAGTACTATTTATCTCTTTACCTTTTAATTTTAGATTATATATGATTATATTAGTAAAATTACTAAAGGAGATAAAGATTTTATATATATATATAATTATTTAAATGAAAAAACTATTTCTTATTACGAATGGAGTAATAAATATTGAGGTATAATTGTTTGGTGAACTGAGCTTAAGCATTGTTTTATTTAAATGCACAATAAACTCGGTTTGAACCATCAGTGTCTTTTAACAAAATTCACAGAAGATTTGACCAAAACAGATCGAGTTAAGCCCACAAAGATTTTACAGGATTATAAGCTTTGGAAATTTCCCTTTAGTTTTAGACAGGATATTCGTTGGCTTATTAAAATTGTACAATAATAAATATAGTAGTTTCACTTTAATTAGCATTAAAATGTAGGCTTAAATCCTTTAAACAACCTCGTATTTGTTGGTTTATTTGATATTTGCACCATGTGTTTTTTAAATACATCTTCTATCCTTCTGTGTTTTTTCTAATCACATCGTTTGCCCCCATTTGACCACTAATCAACTATTTAAAAAGCAAATAAAGACATTCATATCTCTCCACTTTATTTTACCCATAATATGCTTATGGATTTAAACATTTTATATTTTGGAATAATAATGTATATCTATTTTTTAAAAAAAATATAATGTGTTGCAATTTTTATTTTTTTCCAAATTTTCTCAATCTCTCTCTGTTGAACAATTTTCTTTTGTTTGTCTTTTACAATAATGAGAATTTACATAATTTAGTATTTAGGTTGATTATTAAATTTGAAAAAAAAAAAGTAATTGCAGTGAATAAAATATTTTGAAAATTTTACAAGATGAGAAACTTTAAATGTATATTAATCTGTTCACTTAAACGTGAATAATACATTATATAAAATATGAATTTTAAATGTACAGCATAGTGAGAAAATTTTAATGAGTTTTAAAATATAAATTTAAATATGATTCTTTTATCAAAATGAAGAGAGTATATTCTGTAAGAAAAAAGAAGGAAAAAAAAAAAACAAAGTGAGTATATAATATAGTTAGAAGAAATTCATCCAATATTATAATATTGAAAAGTTTTAAAAACTCATTTTCCATATTATAGCATTTATATTTTCAAACAAAAAATAAAATATATTACATTATTTTGTTGTGATTATATTATTTTAAAATTTAATACTTAAATAAAATATCAAACTATACATGTAAAACCTCGTTCCTGTAAAATAAAAAGACGTTCAATAAATAAAAATAAAAATGGTAGTTTTCTTTTATTTTAAGGGCGAAATACAAAAACAACCCTGAGGTTTGTCGAAAGAACAAAACAAAGCCTCAATTTAAAGAAAGTACAAATTAAACCCTTGATTGAGATACATACAATTTTTAAACAAAAATATCCCTAGAGTTGCAATAAAATATATGATTCACCTCTTCTTTCCTTATTTTCCTGAACCATTACCCTTTTTCACAAAGATCTATCTAACAATGTTAATGGGTCCGAAGAAATTTTATTGGACAAAATTGCATATTCCGAAGGATTTCGATGAAGCAGAGAAAAGCGGTGGTGAAATAACATCACCCTATGAACATCAACCTTAAATTGTGATCATCGAATGACTTAATCAAATCGTGTGTGTGGTTCAATGGAAAATACAACAAACATTGATTTTGGGGGATGGGGGAGGCGGGGGGGGGGGGGGGGGTGGGGTGTTCCATCGATTTGAGTGGGAATGCAGAAATGGGTGGGAGTGGGGTGTTTGCGTGGGGGTGTGGGGTGTTCCATTCAAGATTCAAAATTGAATTTGTAATGGTTGGTACACACTTGGTTGCCCATATCATGAAGATCGAGGAAAGAAATAGATTATACATTACCGACCATCATAAAGGAATAGATAATGATCGAGAAATAAGGAGAGAGAGAGATAGACGAGGGGTATTCTTATCTATAAAATAAATAAATAAAATTGTATTAAAGGTTAAATTGGGGGTTTGTTTTGTTCTTTTGACAAACCTCGGGGTTGTTTTTGTATTTTGCTATTTTTAAAATTTTAGTAGTATATTTTTAAAAGAAAAATATGAACTTTATTCATAAAAGATATAAAGTGTTTAAATACATGTCAAAATTAAATATAAAATAAAATAGAGGGGTGTGAATATCTTTATATAGTTTTAAAAGGTTAACTAGTAATCAAGGGGCAAAAGATGTTTTTAGAAAATACATGAGGGCGAATGTCAAGCAAATTAACAAATACAGTGGGGTTTAAAAGATTTAAGTCTAAAATATATGAAAGAAAATACTCCTTAATTTATAGTAATTCGTACAAAGATTGTTGTAGATTTGGTTTTCAATTTAAGTGGTTTGTATAATTTGTGCAATAATTTTTGCATATAAAAATATATTTGCATATAATAATTTAAATTTCTTCACCACAAATATAAAACCAAGAAAAAAGAAAAATCGAGTCGAGAATGATGATGAAGCAACATCAAATTTCTCAAGGTTTGTTCATTAATTTCTACCAAATTTCTGTGAACGTATATAATTTCTTAGTTGATTTTTATGATTATTACAAGAGGAGAAGTGAAAATTAAGAGAAACAAGTTAAACGAAGAACAAGTTCATCACCTTGAAATGAACTTTGAAAGTGATCCTAAGTTGAAATTGGAAAGGAAAAGCAGGTTGGATTCTGAGCTATGGCTTGAACCGGACAAATCGCGTATTGGTTTCAGAATTGGAGGGCTCACTGTAAGAAAAAGAACATCGAGAAAGATTACACTAAACTAAAAGTTGAGTACGGCTGCCTAGAAACTGAGGTACGTACGCTACTTATGACTGTTTTATTATTATTACTTTTTTTTGGGTTTGGAAAACCTACATAATAACTAAAAATCATTAATGTACATACTTTGAAACAGAAGGAGCAGCTTAATAAAGATGAAGCAGTGAAGAAGAAGGAAAGATACCGCCTTGAAAATGAGGTACGTAACTCAACTAAAGGATGTTGCATTTTTATTTTTTTATTTTTTTGGGGTTTTGGGAAACCAATAACATTAAAACGCACAAATTTTACAATTTTCAAACTGAAGGACCAACTTAGTGAATCAGAGAAGGAGAGGCAAAGACTAATGAGGGTCTTGGTCAATGGAAACTTTTTCAATATTATAATATTGAAAAGTTTTAAAAATTCATTTTCCATTTTATAGCATTAGCATTTTCAAACAAAAAATAAAATATATTATATTATATTATTTTTATCGTGATTATATTATTTTTAAATTTAATAATTAAATAAAATATCAAACTATACATGTAAAACCTCAATCTTGTAAAATAAAAAGATGTTTAATACATAAAAATAAAAATTGTAGTTTTCTTTTTATTAATTGCAGTATTATATTTTTAAAAGAAAAATATAAACTTTATTTCTAAAAGATATAAAGTGTTTAAATACATGTCGAAATTAAATATAAAATAAAATGAACGGGGTATGAATGTCTTTATATAGTTTTAAAAGGTTAACTAGTAATCAAGCGGGCAAAAGATGTTTAAAGAAAATACAGCAGGGCGAATGTCAAACAAATTAACAAACACAGTGGAGTTTAAAGGATTCAAGTCTAAAATATATGAAAGAAAATCTTCCATAACTTTTAGTAATTCGTACAAAGATTAGTGTAGATTTGTTTTCCAATTGAAGTGGTTTGCATAATTTGTGCAATAATTTTTGCAAATAAAAATATATTTGCATATAATAATTTAAATTTCTTATATGCAAATATAATCACAATAATTTTTTGCACATAAAAATATATTTGCAAATAAAATCATTTTAAACATTTTTATATTTTTTAGTATAAATTAAAAAAATTAATTCGAGCTCGAGCTCGGGATTGAGTTCGAGATCAAAAGATTGCTCTATTCTGAGCTCGAGCCTATTATAATTTGGACAAGTTGAGCTCGAGTCCAAATATTTAGGCAATTAGACTCTCGCTTGGGCTCAACTCAGCTCGTTTACAGCCCTACTCCCAACCACAATGAGCACCTCCAAAACCAACTGTAACCCCAACTTCAAATTTGAATTACTTCAACTCAGCTCGTTTACAGCCCTACTCCCAACCACAATGAGCACCTCCAAAACCAACTGTAACCCCAACTTCAAATTTGAATTGCTTCCAGCAGACCACTATCCCCAGTGACGATGTTTGGTGGTGTTATAGGTGTAAATTCCCAGCCTTGGTTAGTAGGATATTCAAGGATCACAACAAACAAGAACATTCTGGGTTTGCCCATGAGTTTACAGTCTGCGACAACAAGTTCCCGACAGAAGCGCACCTCGTTGCCCACCGGGAACAAATGAGAAACTCTATAGCCGTGACTGTTGTATGCAAGGATGACAACAATCCACACAAGGGCCACGTGCGACGCCGTTGAAGTTGTAGCCTCCTCCCTCCTGGAAGTTGATTATCTTTTTTTTTCTTCTGTTTTTTATATTCTGTCTGTAGCTATCGTGTTTAATCAAAAGGGGGAGTTTTTTTTATTAAAAAAAAAAAACTAAAAGCCGAACACGAGTGCCTAGAAAATGAATGGGTATGAAAGTTTTTATATAGTTTTAAAAGGTTAACTAGTAATCAAGGTTGCAAAAGATGTTTTTAGAAAATGTAGGAGGGCGAATGTCAAACAAATTAACAAACCCAGTGTGGTTTAAAGGATTTAAGTCAAAAGTATATGAAAGAAAATCTTCCACAATTTATAGTAATTCGTACAAGATTGTTGTAGATTTGTTTTTCAATTGTAGTGGCTTGTATAATTTGTGCAATAATTTTTGCTCATAAAAATATATTTACATATAATAATTTAAATTTCTGCACCACAAATTCAAAACCAAGAAAAAGAAAAATGGAGTCAAGAATGAAGACGAAGCAACATTTCTCAAGGTTTGTTAATTAATTTCTTTAAACGTATATAATTTCTTAGTTGATTTTTATTATTATTACAGGAGGAGTGAAAACTAAGAGGAACAAGTTCATCACCTTAAGATGAACTTTGAAAGCGATCCTAGGTTGAACTTGGCAAGGAAAAGCAATCTGGCTTTTGAGCTAGGGCTCAAACCTGACCAAGTCGCGTATTGGTTTCAGAATCGGAGGGTTCGTTATAAGAAAAGAATATCGAGAAAGATTACACTAAACTAAAAGCCGAACATGGCTGCCTAAAAACTGAGGTACGTACGCCACTTATAGTTGTTTTTTTATTATTACTTCTTTTTTTTGGGTTTGGAAAACCTACATAATAACTAAAAATCATTAATGTACAGATTTTGAAGCTGAAGGAGCAGCTTAATAAAACGGAAGTAGAGACGGAGAAGGAAAGATACCGTCTTGAAAATACGTAATGCAACTAAAGGATGTTGCATTTTATTTTTTTTTATATTTTTTATATTTTTTGGGGTTTCGGTAAACCAATAACTCTAAATCACACGAATTTTTGAGATTTTGAAACTGAAGGACCAATTTAGTGAATTGGAGAAGGAGAAGCAAAGACTAATGGGGTCTTCATCTTGGTTAATGGCAGCCTTGGAGCCACTTTCTGGGCAATTCAGAACAGAAGGATTAGAAGAAATATGGAATTCCTTGCCCCCTAGCACCAGTAACCCGAGGCAATAGTTGCAGAATTTGGTTAATTGTTGGGAATGTGAATGACAATGTGTTTAGTCATTCCAAAATTGTTGTTTGATTAATAAGTTGGGATTAAGTATCATTACCTGCTGTTTGGTTACTCTTTCTTTGGGTATAGAATGGTTTAAATATCATGTTGCCCTTCATAAATATAGTGCATTTTATGTGTTGTACATGTATGTTTAATTAGATTAACCTGTATTTTGTTTTCTTTCTTCTGGAATTAATGTTTTTTTAAGCAATATAATTGTAAATAAAAGAAAACACAATTTATAAGTGGAAGAAACATGAACAAATTTTTTTCTATATATGATCCTTCGATAAAACAGTGATTACTAATCAAGAAATCAGTAGTGCTACTGTACCATTAATAACACATAGTGATGGTGTAGTGTGTGAACCTCCAACTCACATCAACCAAAGAACTACAAAATTGAACAAGATTCCCATATATGTATTTAATTTGATGAAATAGAAGCCCATCGAGCCTGCTACAGCCTAAAGCCTCACAATCCTACCTCGTAGAAGCCTCATTGAGCAAATCCCATTGCAAATTGGAATGGGTTATAAGTCTTTTATCAAAATGAAGAGAGTATATTCCGTAAAAAAAAAAAATAAATAAATTGGCTTAATTATCTTTTGCCTCTACATATTTTGCATGTTGTGTGACTTTTGCCCCCTCAGTTTATAAATTCAGTTTTTTGCCCCCTTTGACCGTCCTAATGACGTTAATGCCCTTTACTTCATATTTTTATTTCAAAAATACCCATAAGAAAGGTAGAGAAAAATCTTATACTCAAACTGCCCTTACAATTAAATACAATACAAAAGAGTAAAACAAAGAAGAGAGATTATTGTCATCGCTCAATCTATAGAACCACCGTCAGCCAACCCGAGGCTTCACCGCCGGCGCTAAGCCTGTTGCTGCACTGTCGTTGCTCAACCCTCTGCTGCTCCGCCATCGCTCTGCTGCTATACTTCCGTCGCTGAACCTTTACAAACTAAAGCTAATTTGAATTTGGAAAAAATCGCAGACGAAGGCAAGTAGGTCGAGTAAGAGATTATTTGGTTCCTATATGGTTGTGTTTACTTGATTTTTATGAGATTTGAAGATGGCCAACTGTCTTAGGCCTGAGTTTTGCGGAAAAAAGAAGCAAAAAAAATTGATTGCATCTGCACTATTTTTGGTGCTGGGACCTTTGAGCTGGAGTGAGTTGCAACGCCATTCAATAAAAATTCTTTTTTTATTTTTTATTTTAAACTTTTCCTCAGCGCAGATTTAGAACCTTTTTAACTGTTTTTTTATATGATATGAACAGTAAGGGCATTTTTGTCCAAAAATATCGCACTTCTCACATTTTGCGTACCTCATATAAGTGAAGGGTATTAATGTCATTACATATCTTTAACTTATTTGACCAACAGTCAAAGGGGGCAAAAGACTGAATTTATAAAATGAGGGGGCAAAAGTCACACAACATGCAAAACACGTAGGGGCAAAAGGTAATTAAGCCTAAAAAATAAAGAAAGTATATAATAAAGTAGAAGAAATGCATTCAATATAATACTATTGAAAAGTTTTAAATTTTCATTTTATAGTATTTACATTTTCAAAAAAAAAAGTATTATATTATTTTAAATTTAATAATTAAATAAAATACCAAACTATACATGTAAAACCTCATTCTTGTAAAATAAAAAGATGTTTAATAAATATATAAATAAAAATTGTAGTTTTTTTTTCTTTAATTGCAGTATTATATTTTTAAAAGAAAAATACAAACTTTATTTAAAGTGTTTAAGTACATGTCGAAATTAAATATAAAATAAAATGAAGGGATTATGAACGTCTTTATATGGTATAAAAAGGTTTAATTAGTAATCAAAGGGGGAAAAGATGAATTTAAAAAATACATGAGGGCAAATGTCAAACAAATTAACAAACGCATTGGGATCTAAAGGATTTAAACCTAAATATATGAAAGAAAATCTTCCATAATTTATAGTAATTCGTACAAAGATTATTGTAGACACATAAAAATATGTTTGCATATAATAATTTTAAAATAATAATTTTTGTACATAAATCTTGGGGGGTTTGGGGACCTATATAGCTACAACTCATGAATGTACAGGTTTTGAAGCTGAAGGAACAGCTAAATGAAGCAGAGAGGGAGAGGCAAAGACTAATGGAAAGGTCAAACGGGATTTCAACAAGCAACATCCCAACTTCATGTTTCTCAATGGAAGGATTAGAAGCTGTTCTTAATTGCTTTAAACGTATGAACTCAACAATATAACTTAGTTTGATTTTTATTATTAGCGTGCATACCGCTAAGACTGATCAGAAGTGATAGGATCGAATCGTAAAATTTTACACAAAATGTGCATGTGTAAAGTTACTAAAATAAATTTTTTAAAAAAAACTCTTATTTGAGTCATTTTAGTAAAATAGTTTATGATCGGACAGATCGCAGCTAAGACTGATTTGGTATTTTGGGTTTTTAGAATCGTAAGATCCTACTGTTTGGATCAGGATTTTTGCAAACTATACTTACTCGTATCTTTGTTTTTTCTTCACCCCCGACAAAACAGAAATCTATGTTAAAGGGTTCCTTCTATATATATGATAAATCTTTTTCCATGCTTCTTCTCTTTCTTTTGAAATTTGCACCACCACTAATAAACTCATTGAAGACAAATATGCTTTAATAAAAAAGCAAGACGAGTCATGTGCTCTGCAATATGTATCCACCTTTTCCATTTTCATGGATCTTCAATCTCCAGATTCTCTCCACTGCTGTATCTGCTTAATTAAGAGAAAGGAAAATGACGAGTGCGGGGCATGCTTTTGTGCCCCTAAAACGCTATTCTCTCCACTTCCGATTTTTACTCTCTCTCTCCTTCCTCTTTTCTCTTTCTTTTTCCATCTTTACTTCCTCTTTCTTCACGGATCTAACTATTAATATAAAATGATTAAATTGAAGAAAAACTGAGATTATTTTTGTTCAGTTTATAGTTTGTAAGTAAAATACGAGATACGTGTATCATTTTTTTCTCCCGAATTATGTTCAGTACAAACCAGAGACAGTTATAAGGGTTACGCTAGATTGATAGACAACATAAACTCATTAGTCAAACCTCATGATATGGATCATATAAGAAATAATGTAAATGTTATGAGACTCCCCGCTTTATGGAGCACATCCCATAAAAAAAATTTGAGACTATTCGGGGTCAACGTGCAGCTTTAAGTAAAATAGGGGTCGGGCTTGCCATTTTCGCTCACTAATTACGTTCGGTACAAAATATAAATCATCCTTTTATCTTAATTTGTAAATATCATTTGATGATTGCCCATAACTATTAGTATAGAAAGACTCAAGTGAGAAAAATTTTAAACTATTTTAGGTCAATTAGCAATTTTTAAGTAAAAATTGATATGCAAGTGCCATTTATTATCACAACTTAAATTAAGTACAACGTATAAGCTGCCCTATTATTATTAATTTAGGTAATTTGATGATTGTACCCTAAGTATTAATGTAGAAGAATTCAATTTAATAAAATAAGAGTTTATTTGGGGTCAATTTATAATTATTAAGTAAAATTGGGGATACAATTATCATATTTTCTCCATAATTATAAAAAGTACAACACAGAAAAATCTTCATAATATCTTCATTTGTGGATAATTTGACGAGTGCACCAAAACTATGAGTATATAGAAGGAATCAATTGAAAAGAAAAGAAAAAACTTGATACTATTTGGGGTCAATTTATAATTTGTAAGTAAAATATGGGATGCATTTGTCATTTCTACTCATTAATTATGTTCTGTACGGTATAAAATCCGTCCTATTATCTTCATTTATACATAATCTAATGATTGTACTGTAACTATTAATATAGAATGAGTCAATTAGTTGAATAAAAATTTGAAACTATT
The DNA here is from genome assembly GCA_016801395.1 of Leptodermis oblonga. Taxonomy (NCBI): domain Eukaryota; kingdom Viridiplantae; phylum Streptophyta; class Magnoliopsida; order Gentianales; family Rubiaceae; genus Leptodermis; species Leptodermis oblonga. Next base: position 37,099,056 of record CM028755.1, read on the forward strand.
TGGGGTCAATTTTTAAAAAGTTAAGTAAAATAGGGGACATAATTGTTAATTTTCCCTTATTAGAAAAGGTACAATACAACATAGAAATCGTCTTTTTATTTTAATTTTGTATATGAATTTATGAGTGCACAAAAACTATTAGTAAATAAGAATTCAATTCGGAAGAAAAAAAAAAAGAGAGAGAGAGAAAAAGTTGAGACTATTCTAGACCAATTGTTAAGTGAAATAGAGTTATTGGGGGATACCGAGAGTAGGATGGTTTAAATTAAATGTGGATGGCTCATTTCGCGGTAACCCAGGCCCTTCGGGCGCGGGTGTAGTTCTACGAGATTTATATGGTAGGGTGGTTTTTGCAATTGGTGCTTATTTGGGTGTCCTTACGAGTTTCCAAGCAGAAGCCCGAGCTCTTCTGCTTGGTCTTCAGATCTGTGATCGGCTGGATCTACGTCATCTATACGTTGAGACGGATTCTATGGTTTTGTTGTTTGCAGTTCAAGGGGGTTCTGGCCCCTGGCATTCGGCTGCTACTTTGGCTGGTATATCGGAGTTGCGACATTGTTATGAAAACATATCTCACATTTATCGAGAAGGGAATACGGTGGCAGATGCACTAGCTCAAAATGCGAGCTCGACTAGTCTCACAGATTTCTTTGTTCACTCCACCTTGACTAGGAGAGTTAGGGGTCTGGTTGTACGTGCTAGATGCTAGAGGGTTCCCCTATGTGCGGGGTTAGGTCCCCCTTTTTTTTTGCTGTGTAGGGTTGTATAAGATCCATTTGCATTTCCGCATGTGTATCTCTAAGGTAAGGCTCATTACGTCCCCCTTAGACATTTTTTGCATTTTGCCTCTTATTTTAAATAAAAGGTCACCAAGCCTCCCAGCCACTTAATCGGCTGTTACAAAAAAAAAAAAAAAAAAAACAAGTGAAATATAAAAAGTTGGGACTAAATTAACTTTTTGTTTCACTAATTACGTTAAGTACAACATAGAAATCGATCTATTATCTTCATTTATAGATAATTTGATGATTGCACAAATACTATTGATATAGAGTGCCTCAAAATTGAATAAAAGTTTGAAATTATTTGGGGTCAATTTAAAAAATTTCAATAAAAATGGAGATGCAATTGTCATTTTTTTCCTTATTAGAAAATGTACAACATCGAAAACGTTATTTTATCTTATTTTTTAGATAATTTGATGATTACACTATAATTATTAGTATAAAAGAACTCAATTGGAAAATTTTAAAATTATTTGGGTCAATTTTAAAATTTCAATTTTGATGACATAATTCTTAGTTTTACTCATTAGTTACAAAAAGTACACCATAAACGTTGCCATATTATATTCATTTATATGTAATTTTATAATAGCCCATAACTATTATTTTAGAATGCAATTGAATAAAATTTTGAAACTATTTTTGATCAATTTGCAATTTTAAATACTATTGGAGACGCATTTATCCCTCTTTTTTTTTCATAAATTACATTCAATAGAACAAAGAAATCATCATATTATTTTTATTTGTAGATAAATTAATAATTGTGCCATAATTATTAGTATAGAAGGATTCAATTGAAGAAAACTTGAAAGCATTTGTGGTCAATCTGCAATTTGAATAAAATTGTGGATGCAATTATATTTTTTCTCTCTAATTACGGTTAGTACAATTTGATAAGTGGAACAAAACTATTAGTTTAGAAGAATTCAATTGAACAAAACTTGAAAGTAATTAGTGAGAAAAAATAACAATTTTATACTTAATTTTACTTAAAACTTGCAAATTAACCTCAAAAAGTATCAAATTTTCTTCAATCCAATCCTTTAATGTTGATAATTATTACGGTATCATCGGAATATCTACAAATAAAGAAAATAAGACGATTTCTATGTTGTATTGAGTGTAATTAGTGAGAAGAAAAATGGAAAAATGACCCAAATTTTAAATTGACCTTAAATAGTCTCATGTTTTCTTCAATCGAGTCATTAGATACTAAAAGTTACAGTCCAATCATCAAATTATCTACAAATAAAATCAAAACGACTATTCCTTTGGTGTACATTTTATAATAAAGGTAAAATGACAATTACATCCCCAATTTAACTTAAAATTTTCTAATTAACCCTTAATAGTCTAAGATTTTATTAATTTAAGTTATTTTATACTAATAGTTAATAGTTATAGAGCTATCCTTCAATTATTTACAATTGAAACTAATAGGTCAATTGTTACATTGTACTAAACGCAATTACTGAGATAAAGTGTAACTTGCGTTCACAATTTTACTTATAAATTTCCAAATTAACCCCAAATAATTTCAAAATTTCTTCAATTGGGTCATTCTATACTAATAGTTATGATGTTATCATACAATTATTTACAAAAAAAAAGATATGAGGACAATTTCTATGTTGTACTAAACGTAATTAGTGAGAAAAAAAATGATCATTGTGTCCCATATTTTATTTAATAATTAGAAATGGACTCTAAATATAGTCTCATTTTTTTAATCAATTGACTCATTTTATATACTAATAATTTTGGTGCACTCATCAAATTTTCTGCAAATAAAGATAATATGACGATTTCTATGTTCTACTTTTGATAACTGGGAAAAAAAAGACAATTATGTCCCTAATTTTACATAATTTTCATAATTTGACCCCAAATAAATTTTTGTATTATTAAATTGAATCATTCTATAGTAAAATAATTATGGTTCACTCACCAAATTATCTAAAAATTAAATTGAAAGGACAATGCGTATATTGTACTTAATTTATTAATTTAACTAGTGAGAATAAATGAGACTTGCGTCTTTTACTTAAAAGTTTCCAATTGACCACAAATGGTTTAAATTTTTTTTCATTTAAGTCATTCTATACTAATAGTTATAGGCAATCATCAAATTATTTACCAATTAAGCAAACGGCAAGTGCATCCCATATTTTACTCAAAACTATAAGTTGAACTCTAATAGTCTCAAATTGTCTTTAACGGTGTCCATATACTAATAGTTTTTGTGCACTTATCAAATTATCTAAAAGTGAAGATAATAAGATGATTTCTATGTTATACCACTAGTAAATAAGGAGGGAAAAAAAATGCCTCCCCAATTTTTTAAAAATTATCGATTGACTCCAAATAGTCTCACATTTTCCTCAATTGAACATTCTATATTAATATTTATGGTGCAATCACAATCTTATATATCTACAAAATAAAATAATAGGACAATTTGCATGTTGTACTAAAGGTTTGGTGAGAAAATTACAATTGCATCATTGATTTTGCTTAAAAATTGCAAATTAACCCAAATCATATAAAACTTTCTTCAATTTAGTCATTCTATAATAGTAGTTAAGGTGCTATCATGAAATGATCTACAAACAAAGATAAAAAAAAAAAATGGAATATATGGTGTATTGAACGGAATTTGTGAGAAAAAATGACAATTGCGTCCTAAATTTTACTTATCCTCAATTTTTATTAACCCCAAATAGTCTCAATTTTTTTCAATTTCATCATTCTATACTAATAGTTATTATGTTATCATCAAATTATATATATTCATTCTGTCTTATTCAAAGAGTCTTATTTCAAAACAAAATTTTATCCCATTGAAAGAATCTACTTTGGATTTGTTTATCTTACATATCCTTGCTAATACAATAGTATGTGGTTCACAATTAACCCTTACTTATAAAGTAAGGATATAAGTGGAAATATGGGTTCAAATTACCGCTTTAGGTATTGTAGCTCATAACCCATAATAAATTGTCCATTTTTCAAAGTGTACTTTTTGAATGGGATGATGGGAGTACAAATTAAAATAAAAGAATGATCTCTATGTTGTACTAAACATAATTAGTTATAAAAAATACTGCATTTATTCCATATTTTACTTAAAATTGCAAATTAACCCCAAATAATCTCAATTTTTTTTCAAATGAGTTCTTATATACTAATATTTTTGGTGCTATCATCAAATTATTTAAATATGAAAATAATTGGACCATTTTTATGTTGTAATAAATGTTATTAATGAGAAACAATGATAATTGTGTTCTCAATTTTACTTAAAAATTACATATTGACCTCGCACAGTATCAAATTATCTTCAACTGAGTGCTTCTATACTAATACTTCTTCCGTCCCCACTAAAAATGACAAACTGACCCCACCTAGTATCATGTTTGGTTGAAAATCACATAGTATCAAGTTATTTTCACCTTTGCTTCCTTTTCCTTTAATTTTTTTTTCTTTTACCTTAAAAACAATATAAAGAACTTATAAAATATCAATATTTATTTTTTATTTTCTTTTATTGTCTAATAATTGCCATTAATTTCAAAGTATTTTATTTATATTCTAAGACTTCAATTTATTTTATAGAAATATAAAATTTTAATAAATATATATATTTGTTTTATTTATACACATCTTAAATTTATCTTTCTTTTTACTATTTCAATTTCTCTTTATTTTATAAGTGACATTAACACAATTTCATTTTACCGTTGTGTGTCTCATATTTAAACTACTATATCTTAACTTTTTCTCCTTTTCCTTTTCTTTCCAATTTTATGTTTATCCATACTACGTCTCATTATTTCCTAAAACATCATTCTATAAAATCTAATATTAAGACTACAACAAAAAATAATAAAATCTAAATTTGAATCAACTCAAATTTTCAAATTAATTAAATAATTTATAAATTGAAATTTATAGTTAAAAAATTAAAATAATAAACTAGTCTAAATAAATTTGAATGGCCACAAAAACAAATTTACGATAGGTTTAGAAAAAAGAGTAAAAAGTACCCAGAGAAAAAAAGAAAGAAGAGTAAATTATGTATGTTAAGATTGACATTAAAATACAACAATTAAAACATTAATAATATTAGTAACGATTTTTAGTATATGTATGTGTATATATATATATATATATAGTTAACTATTTGGAATCCAAAAAAAAAAAAGATGAATCAATCGAAAACCAAAAAAGAATAAAACAGTCGAAGGAGGGAGGGAAAAAAATAAAATTTTAAAGTCAGTGTTATCACATAGAAAGAAAGAAATAGCAGAAGAGAAAAGAGGAGGGAAAGGGAGTAAAAAGGGGAAGAAGAAAAGACGAAAGAGGAAAATGTTTTTTATTGCCAACTAAGAAAGAGAAGAGTACTTAAAAAAAAAAAAAAAAAAAAAAAGAAAGAGAAGAGAGGGGGCAAATAAAGAGTAATTGTGGAAAGAAAAGACGTGATCTTTAGTAAAGAGTACTCTTGTGCCCCCTCTTCTCTTTTTCTAAAATAAAGGGGCAAAATATTTTACTCCCTCCGTCTCACTCAAAAAGTTCACTTTGAAAATAAATTTTGTCCTATTTAAAGAGTTCACTTTGAATTTATTTACATTACATATCCTTACTAATATAACAATATGTGGTTCACAATTACCCGTTACTTTTAAAGTAAGGATATAAGTGGAAAATGTGGTGGTAAATTACTTATTTTAGGTATTGAACCTCACAACTCATAATAAGTTGTACACATTTCAAAGTAGACTCTTTGAATGGAACGGAGGGAGTAGTTCTTTTCAAACATTATAAAGAAAATTCATGGGCAAATAAAGGCCATGTTGTTTTTATTTTCATTTTGGTTTTGGTTTTGTTGGTAGTTTCAACAGTAAATTTAATATATTATAATTCATTTTTATCATTTTCAAAATAATTTTTTACTATTTCCCTATACATTTTTATATTTTCAATATAATTTTAACATTAAAAAATTATATTTTAAAACATCATAGTAAACAAGCCCTACACATTTTTATATTTTTAATATACTTTTCACATTTAAAAATCATTACAAAATCCATCCAAAAGAACATGCCTGTAATTCACCCTTGAAAATACAATCAATTAGAAATGTATATAATATATGTCTCATTCTAAGAATTTAGTTTGTATTACTATTTTTAATAATATAAACTGAATTTTTTGAATGAGAAAAAAAAAAATATTTTTCAACCTTATATGTACTTTATAATCCATAAATAATAGATCTATAGGGTTATGTCATCATGAGACGATGAAGGTGTGCGGGTCCACCAATTATTGCTGACACACCAAATCCTACATGTGCCCAATATGGGGTTTGATCATTTGGTCCGGACCAGAGGATGTCCCTGGACTACCCCCACAATGCAGGGCTGTGGGTTGTGGACCCACCACTGGATTGTAATCACAATCCAGTGGGATATCCTCCAGAGGACCCCCAGCAGCCCATTATGGTCAAGACCAAGTCGGATGAAATTTGACAGAAAAATTCTTTCTGTGGAAAAGCAAAGCACTGAAATTCATATGTCCCAATTTTGCATGAAATTAGCAGCAACACTTGATAAATTTGAGCGGTAGAACTTAATTTGGAAATAAGGGCGTAATATACTCCATTCTTTCCGAAATAAGAGTTTCATTATATAATTAAATACAGTACTTTATAATATTGCCAGTTTTTTTTTTCCCTTAAAATTTAAACTCAGAGAAAACAAACGGGCGTCCACCAAAATCCAAAACAAAAGAATTCCATGAAGAACAACATGAATTGCAGAAGGAAACATAAAAAAAAAAAGAAGGCGAAATTAATAGAAAACAAATACATATATATAAATATATATATGTATGTATATATATATATATATATAAATATAGGATCACAAAGTACATGGTACATCAATTTTTGACCAAACAATAAAAAACACCAAAGTGTCAACTCCTGGCTATTACAACTTGGGATACAAGTACTACTATATATTGACTCTGCTATTTCCTAAAGATGTGGAAACTTTTGTTTAGAAAATAAGGAATTCTTAGTTTTCCATCAAAAGAAGAGTTCAGGTGACAATCTTTTATAATATATAAAGTATAACTTTAGACTCTTCTAACCCGTTATCACATACGGTGGTTAAAAAGATGTGCGAAAACGATGATGAAAATTCCGAACAAACACACTGCAATGGACATAACCATCAATGGGGTGGGAAGGACGGCAACAACTGCAACTATAAAAGCCACGGAGCCGAAGAGAATCCCGACATGCACAGCCGCAACCGAAGCTCGGTTGTAAATGGAACGGATATACACAGAAACCATGAAAGCTGTAAAGGAGGTTACCAGAGCCGTGCACACCACCTGGGTCGACCTTCTGGCGGCCGTAGTTTGCAGAGCTTGTAGGGTGGCGCTAATGGCTGCGAAGGAAACTCCGATGACCATTAAGGCCCATTGCAACCGTATCAACTCAGTATCAGCATCACCTCGAGATCCACCAGCTTGGTTGTTTCGCTGATCAGAATGCTGATCACTTGCCTCTGCATCTGCATGGATAGTAGTAGTCCCGAGCTCAGGGGGGGAGGGAGGTGGGGTTGGGGGTGGGCTGTTCAGCAGCCAAAGATAAAGCTTTAGAAAGAAGTTCAAAATGTTGCGGAAATGATTCCACATTAATTTACCAATTTCTTTCCGGCCGTGAGCTTATAATTTGGAAAGCGTTTAATTCGAAATATTCCTCGCAGCACACAGGTCGATTGCTTCATGGGAAGATATCTATGTATATGTAACAGTCTTACAACCTTGAACAGTAAATATCACGCGCCGCGAGGAAATTTCGTCGTAACTTCCTGAGTTGAGTTCAGTCGTCAGCTCGGCCCCCACTCGACGTCACTCATATATACATACATAGGGACTGTTCTTTTATTTGGGTTTAAAACAATATTTAAAATTTAATTTTAGAATTAATTTTTATTAATTTTAATACAATTTTTTACTATTTATTCACATATTTTTATATTTTCAATACACTTTTATATTATAAAATTATTTTCCTAAAACTAAGTTTTAAACATTGTTTGAAACCCAATATAAAGAACAGACCCATAGCCTTGTCGTAAGTCACCATTCGCCGGATTCATTACATGAATACATTAATTGTTCCAAGTCTTCCAATGGTGTTTTAATCTTTTCACTCATTTTTATTCACTTTCCTCTACGAACCAAGCGCACACTTATACAGTGTTACTCTTAAACAAAAAATGATACTCAAATTCAATAATATTATTTTTTGTGATACATAATATTATTATTGAACCACAATTGATACATGCAAGTAATAGGAGCGTTCAACTTTAACATTGTTATTCTTGAAAGACAAAAAAATAAAAATAAAAAAAATAACACGGTTGCCCGCACAATGCAGTTATGTACCTAAGCGTACAAGGCCCAGAGGTACATGCAGAAACATGCATGGAAGAGAAAATCATATACAGTATCCGAATTGAGTACACTGTACAAGTTACTAGAATAGCATAACAATTAATACAACATGCGCAAGAAAATAGCTAGGGAAAATTGTGACTGGGAGTGAAATTAATAAATTTTTTAAAAAGTGTAACCTTTCCATAAATTTTAATAGGAAAATAAAATTCTTTCTCAAAAACCATTAAACAAAATATATCAAGATGACTTGAATACTTAATTTTTATTTTAAGGAAAAGGCATGATCTGCATAAAAATTCTAAATTCTTGCTTATTCTCTTCAATGACAAACTTTTATTTTTATTGTTTTGTGAATATGAGTGGCAACATATCTCTAAATAACACATTTCAAAGTCCATAAAAAAAAATAAAAATAAACATGACTAGTAAAAACTAGGCTGTAGAAGATGATAAGCAAATATATATATATATAGCTGACAATTAGTGTCGAATTCGAATTATTGGGTTTCTATATATGTCGACATCCTCAAAGCTTAATTTTACCTGTTTAACTATTCGTATCGACATTTCTAACTCTCTGACTTTTCTCATTTGATTATTCATGTCGACATTCACAACTCTAACCTATTGTGTTGTATTATAAATTATTTGTGTTCGTATTCACATGTTCAGATTTGCGGATTCACATGCATGACAATATTTTTAACCCTGACTTTACCTATTTAATTATTCTGTATCGTCATTTTTAACACTGGCCTCATATATGTAATAATTTGCATTGACGCTCTCAACTCAATATTAACTCGATTATATGGCTAAACAATGCTCATCCTTAAATGAATTAATCATAAACACAAACACCTATGCAGAAAAGATCAACGTACGAAAAGCATGAGAGCAGTTTGGGTTGGTGGTGGCGTGGGCTGTGTTTGTTTTTTTGTGGGGGCTGGGGGGGTGTTGGTCGTTGTTGATGGTCAGGCAATCAAATCAACTACTCCGTTACATATTTATTAAAAAAATTCACTTTTACTAGTGTATAATTTATTATGAATGTTAATATAAACACTTGAAATAAATAATTTGACATCATGTATTCCATTTATACCCTTATTTTTTTACTTTCAAAGTATTGACTAATTGTGCACCACAAATAATTATATTATTAAGTGTAACGGAGTAAAAAATTTTAAGTGGACTTTTCTATTAAAACAAAAAATGTTACTCAAAATAGACTCTTCTAATGAAACGTGAAAAGTATGTAATTTGGCATGCGTAGCCAAATGCTACCCCAATCAATTTTTTTTTGGGTTAAGTTAAGCTACAATTTAGTTCATATGGTCTCAAAGGTGGAACAAATACCCCTCCAGCTTTCAGAAACAACTCAAATAAAAGGCTACCATTGCAATGCTGACGTGGACAGAACCAATAAACAAGTGACATGTGATAATAAAATGGAGAAAATATTTTTGAAACTGCTATGTCTTTGGGTAAACATGAATTGCGAACAAACCGAATCTTCAAACTTCAGCCCAAAACAGAAGAGAGTAATGTTCAAAATTAATGCACGGAATTGGAAATGCCAAAACGCAAAAAGCCTCAAATTTTTTATTACTCCATTTCACTGCAACATATCATTTGTTTATTGGTTCTATTGACATTAACATCTTCATATCAACTTTTAGAAAAGTCTGTTAGGTTAAGAGTTACCAGAAGGGTTTTTTTGATTTGATTCTAAAAGTTGGAGGGGGTATATTGAACTAAAAAAGTACCTCAGGGGCTTATTTTTTCCATTCTTGAAAAATTACATGGGCTAAATTGTACCTTAACTCACTAAATTTAATTTTCCATTCAACGAGAGATTAATTCGTACAACAAAAGTATCACATTAAATAACACCGTTTTAGGACAATTAGTGGGATTAAAAGTATAATTAACTTGTGACTCCATTAAAAAAAAAGAAAAAAAAAGTCATAGTTAATCTTAAATCATCTGTATTATATTATTTTTAAGGATACATATCATATATAAAGAATAAATAAAATTTATCAGACGATTTTCACATCATTTTTGCCTCTTTTTTTCCATTCTCCAATCCTGCGTTGAGGGGATTATTTTGTTTCAGATTTTCATGGTTTCAAACAGTCCGACACATATTGCAGTTTGTTTTTCTCTGAGTTTAGAAACTGGCATTATTGTCAAAACCCAAAAATCAACTCTCCAGTAAAAAAAGAAAAAAAAAGGAAAAAATGCACTGTACTATTTAATACAGTATATATTATTATAAAATAAAATTCTTATATTTTGGGAGAAATGGATTATTTCAGACTGGAAAAAATGGATTAATTAAGAATAGTTTATTATTATTTTCAAATCCTGAAATAAATCCGTTTGTTTTCTTTTCAATAAAAAAAATAATTATATTCTGTCTCATTCATTTTCGAATTATGAAATATAATTTAAAATAAAATTATTTTTATGAGACGAAAGAGGTTTTTTCTTTTTTTCTTAAGCACATAGAAAATTGAGAAGAAGGATACCCAGGAGTAAGTTCAAGCTCTGTTCCTTTCCATTCTATTTAAGGAAAATTATCACTTTTTTCCTTAAAATTTTATATTCCCTCATTTCTATTAAAAATGTTCATATTTACTTAAGTACAACTTATTATGAATATTAAAGTATAATAACTAAAATACTTAATTTGTCAGCATTTATTTCATTTATATCCTTACTTAAAAAGTAAGGATTAATTGTAGACCACACATAATTATATTAGTAAGGGTAAGATATGTAAAAAAACTCAAACTGTACCATTCTAATAGAACAAAAAATATTTCTCAAATTGTATCCTTCTAATGGAACGGGAGGAGTACAAAGAAACAATATTATTTTTTACTAAATTCACAATTAAAGTTTTAAAATTATCTCTAAATCCCTACTCACATAAATTCCAAAAATAACATAATCATTATATTTTTTTTTCTCTTTCCTACACAAATCTCCAAAAGAAATTCTCTCTAAAACAAAATTTTAATCATAAAGTACATCACAACAAGAAGCAAAAAGCACAGTTTTTTAACCAAACTATTAAAAACCGTTGTCTATTATGGTAATTACAAGCATAGTTTGCATAATCCAATCGGGGTGTAATAGAATTTTAGGATGTCAAAAAACTAAATCGATTATGATCAATCTCACGAAAAATCTGATATTGCAAATTATGATTACAAGTAATATATTCAACTGTGTTGCTATATCTTCAAACTGTGGAAAATTTTGTGGCTGCAACATTAATACAAAATAACAACAGCTTTATCGCATAAGATGGTGATGACGTGTTGGTGCAGAGGATATTTTTTAAATTTTCTTTTTATCCTTACATCTTAAAAATTCAAAATTATAATATTAGGGTTACATCCTCTCATTAATAACCCTTCAACCCTTCCTACTCCAAATCATTTATATATTGAGGGTGTTTATGTTAGTTTAAATATATTTTATTTAATATACTTTCTTTAAGAAATAATTTATTGTCCTTTTAAATAATTAATTATATAAAACTTACACCCTTTTATTAATTTCTTGAGGACCATCAATCGGCCCTAATCAAAAAAAAAATTTCTGTAAATAATAATTTTAATGTAAATTTACTTTAAAACACAAAATTAATGGGCTGAACAACCTAATCTCTTTATTTATTGGAAAGGAAGGTTCAAGCCATTCTGCGAAATCACAAATCTCTATCAACTTGATTCTCAACAATAAAAGATTGAAGAGTTTTAGCTGATGATCATTGCAAAGAATTGTTCAGATAGTCATAGGCAGTTTTAAAAAATTTGTCCATCTCCACTATGGAGTAATCAGGAGTTCTTTACTCATCTTCCTTTCAGATTAATTGAAGATATCAATCCAACAAAAGCGAGCCATTTTGGTATGCCTCCAGACCTCTTACATCCTCAAATTCGAACCTATAAACAGTATTATTGCATCATTAATTACTGACTGAATGGAGTAAAAATATGGCATTCTCCAACCAATATGCACACGGGGGTGGGACTTTTTTTTTTTTCTCTCTCTTCTTTAATCGTGTGGTCCTTGAGGGGATTCTTTCGTTTTGGATTCTTGTGTACCAGTCAGACACGTTACAATTTGTATATTCGAATGGGAAAATGGTAAGTAATTTTGATATATTTTATTTGGACATGTTACACTTTTAATTTTTTACGTTTTATTATTATAAAAATAGTTTATTATGTTTGCATATTATTGCAGTTTTGGTCCATGTGATCCTTATTACCAGTTTTAAGTAGTTAAATGAAAGGTCAACGATTTCTGGTCTTTCTTATGATTTTTATATTTTTCAATGGTCCATGCAATAATTTTTACCTATTTTTACTTATGTCAAACTGCATATTAGTTGATCCGTTCCCAGCAATTTTGTTCCGTCTTTACATTTTACCTAAATGGGTAAAATTTATACATTGGCCAGTAAAAAATATAGAAGTCACGAAAAAACCTAATTATTATTATTTTTTTTTCCAATTCAAATGTCCCTTAGAAGCCATAATAGGTTATATGGACCAAAACAACAAGAACATGCAAGTATATACGGTTATTTTTGCAACAATGAAACATAAGAGATTAAAAGTGCAACCGGTCCAAATAAAAAGGATTAAAACTATCATTTTTCCTTTTTGAATTTAAAAACTAATTGTCATTATCGGCAAAAACCAAAAAAAGTTACTGTCCGGAGAATAAAGTACAGAATTTAACACTGTATATTCTGAAAAGAAAAAGCATAAATTAAGAATAGTTTATTTCCAAAGTTCAACGAACAGCTCAAATTAATCAAGTGTTGCCGTTAATTTCATGCAAATTGGGACATATAATTGAAGAGTATCGCGTAGAGATCGAACCCAAATCCTGAAATAAATCCGTTTGTTTTCTTTTCCATAAAAACAAAGGATTATGTATCTGTTTACTTTCAACGAGGGAGGTTTTTATTGGCATATACTTGTGTTCTTGACTCTTTGTTTTCATCTGAAAATTAATGGCATGTTGGATATTGGATTCATATTTCGATACCAGATTTGATAAGGGCGTTGTTAAACTTGTGTATTGTATATGATTATTGTCAATTAAATATTATTCATAGTAATATCAACAATTATCTCTTAAGTAATATATATGTTATTGACAGAGTTAAAATTAGGATCGTGAGCAAAAAATCCTTAATTGCCCTTTATTAGTTAAACCACATACTTGTCCCTTATCTTTTCTGTCGTTTCCACCTTATTCTTTCCTATCTTTTCTGTACTCTTTTCCCTCTCTCCACCTTAGGCCTTGTTTTTTTTCATCGTTTTGAAAACGATTTTCAAAACAAGTTTTGAAAAATAGTTTTATAATGTAAAAAGTGTATTGAAAATATAAAAAGTAGATGCTGAATAGTAAAAAGTTATATTGAAAATAATGAAATATGATTAAAATATATTAAATTTATTGTTGAAACTAAAACCGTTTTCAAAACAAAACAAAAAAAAACCCCTTAGTCTTTTCATCTTTTCTTTCCTTCCGGATCCTGAATCCATAGTCTTCTTAAAGGTACAATCTCGGAAAAAGAAATCACTCTATTGGTTATCGCTGCGGTTGAAAAGGCGGGGTCGGTGGGGATAGGAAAATAAAATTTTGGGGGTTTTTGTCCCCTATCTGTGATATGTGCATGGTCTACCTTTTTAAAACTCCTTTTTCAATTACTTTTAAATTTGTTATGATTGAAAAGATCTTTTTAAATCGCCACTCATTTTGGCTGGCGAAAGCATGTAAGATAAATGGTTAAATTTGTTAATTGTTCTCATTTTGCTGTTTTAGTTATTTTCATAATTTTGAGAGTCGAAAGATGAGAAATTAAAACTGTAAACTTTGAAATTTTAACAAAATTAAAAGTGATGCTGTTCAATTATAAAAATTAAAAAAAAATTAGGATATCAAAAGTGCAGATTTTGGCCCTGTATGACAACAAATTCTCATTTCCATTTCACTCTCACTTTTTATTTTATAATAATTTTTCATCAATTTCAATAACCTTTTTTACATTTTTCAAATATCTTTTTACATTTTTAATATAATTTTAATAATTTTAAAATTTAAAACACTTTCAAAATATCTTTCAAAAGGCATACCATACAGGGTTAGTTTTACACTCATATCTTAATCAATAATTTCTAAATTTTATAATAAAAAAAAAGAAGCCCCAAGTAAAATTGACTAAAATTGCCACATACTCAAATATAAGAGACTAAAATCACCACATACAAATCAAAAAAGCTGCCCTGTATGGCAACTAATTTTTCCATCTCATTTCACTCTCACTTTCATTTTATAATAATTTCTCATTAATTCCAATACACATTTTTACATTTCCCAAATACCTTTTTACATTCTCCAAACACCTTTTTATATTTTCAATATATTTTTAATAATTTTAAAATCTAAAACACCTTTCAAAATACCTTTCAAAAGGCATACTATATGGAGCCTTAAGCTTTAGGATGTTTAAGTCAACTCAAACGTGTTTAAGGAAAAGTAATATATAATGTGTTTTGAACGAAACGACAACCATCATCAAGAATAAATGGGTCCCACTCTAGTTTCTCCTTTCAAACTCCACTCGAGTCTCCCACTTGCCTGTCTTTTTTTCCTTGTTTTTTTTTTATGGTTTCTGCTACTATAAAACCGATTCTCTTTAATACTGGTTATTTGTATTTTTGAACGCAGTGTTAGAGAGAAGCGGTGGTAATAATATTGGAAAGTTAACATCAGTTATTTAAACTTGGTGTCAATCACCCGTATTTTTTGTAGCTAACACAAAATTTTAGTGTAATCGATATTAGAATTCGGTGTCGAAAAACCGTTTCGTGATGTAATAGCTTAAATCGTTGTTAATTGCTTTGCTTAAATTATGATGTATTAACTTAAATGTTTCTACATTTTCTTTTGCTAATGATTTTTCTTCTTCTGAAATACAATTTAGAGTCAGTCACTTGTAAAATGAATTAATGTATACGACATATTAATTGTTTACGTGAATAGTAAGCGCATTTTTTATTCTTTTTAAAATTGATACCTGAAACAAAAGCAAACTGACACTTGTATTATCACCTATATGAGTAACACTCTTTTCAAATATTACTAATTGAAAGAAGAAAAAAAAAAATCCAAACCCTAAACCATCTGCATAGCACAAATTTTTTTTCCTTTCTAAATTATACTACACGCATACACCCAACGGTCCCAACACAGAACTACAAACATCAAAAAAGAGCCATCTTGATTTTTGTTCTTGTAAGATTTTCTTTAAAAGAAGGGGACAAAGAAGGGGATAAAGAAAACATAAAAAAGAGCCATTTAAAGAAAACATAAAAAAGAGCCATCTTGATTTTTGTCCTTGTAAGATTTTTATGTTTTCTTTAAAACAAGGGGATAAAGAAGGGGATAAAGAGGGGGACAAAGAAGGGGATAAAGAAAACATAAAAAAAGAGCCATTTAAAGAAAACATAAAAAAGAGCCATCTTGATTCGCCATTTAATTTTCGTTCTTGTAAGATTTTTCAAAGTATTCCATCAAAAAAAATTTTAATTTTTTTTTTGAGCTGATGGAAGTTTTTCACGATTTCCTGGAATTTCAGCAAAGCTTGTTTGTTTGTTTGACTTTTGTTTAGTTCTTAATTCCCCGGAAGTTTTTTCTTCGAATGCGTTTGTTTGATTCTCCGTGGCTAAGTCAGGCTTTTTTTTTTTTTTTTTTTTTTTTTCCTTCTACGTTGCCGAAATACTGCGTCCATGGTTGAAAGTACTGAAACTTTCATTTTTAAGTGAAAGGGGAGGGGGTCATTTTGTCATAAATATGTTTGAGTCCAACTAGTGTTAAGTGTTCTGTTAAATTAAAAAATTTATGTTAAGATGACATTTTAATCCAAAATCATGAAGGGGTAACATGATATTATAAAATCATGAGGGGGTAACTACCACAGAGAGAAAACCATGAGGGGTTTAATGTCATTTGCCCTTTCGAATATACAGTATTAAATTGGGTACTTTATTCTCCGGACAGTACATTTTTTTGGTTTTGACGATAAATACAATAAATTTTTAAATTCAAAAAGGAAAAATGTCAGTTTTAGTCCTCTTTATTTGAACTTGCTGCACTTTTGATCTCTTATGTTTCGTTGTTGTAAAAATAGTCATTTATGCTTGCATGTTGTTGTTTTGGTCCATATAACTTGTTATGTCTTCTGAGGGACTTTTGAATTGAAAAAAAAAATTAGGCTTTTTCATGATTTTAATATTTTTTTACTGGCCCATGTAATAAATTTTACCCATTTGGGTACATTGCAAAGACGGACAAAAATTGCTGAGAACGAGCTAACTGATAAATAGTTTGACATGAGTAAAAATAGGTAAAAAAACATGGACCATTGAAAAATATAGAAATCATAAGAAAGACGCAAAAATCGTTGACCTCCCGTTTAACTATTTAAAACTGGTCATAAGAAATTGCATGGACAAAACTGCAACAATATGCAAACGTAATGAACTATTTTTACAACAATAAAATGTAAGAAATGAAAAGTATAACATGCCCGAAATAAAATATATCAAAAAATATACAAATTGTAACGTGTCTGACTGGTACACCAGAAACCAAAACGAAAGAATCCCCTCAAGGACCACATGATTAGAGAAGAGAGGAAAAAAAAGTCGCCTGCCCCGTGTGCATGTCGGTTGGAGAATGCCATATTTTTACCCCATTCAGTCCATGATGATGCAATAATATTGTTTATAGGTTCGAATTTGAGGATGTAAGAATAAAATAATTAATAATAAAAGAAACTAAATAAAGAGATTAGGTTGTTCAAACCATTACTTTTGTGTTTTAAAGTAAATTTACATTAAAATTATTATTTACAGAGAAAAAAAATTGATTAGGGCCGATTGATGGTCCTCAAGAAACTACTAAAAGGTTGTAAGTTTTATATAATTACTTATTTAAAAGGGCAATAAATTATTTCTCAAAGAAAGTATATTAAATAAAATATATTTAAACTAACATAAACACCCTCAATATATAAATGATTTGGAGTAGGAAGGGTTGAAGGGTGATTAATGAGAGGATGTAACCCTAATATTATAATTTTAAAATTTTGAGATGCAAGGATAAAATTTTTTTTAAAAATATCCTCTGCACCAAAACGTCATTACCATCGTATGCGATAAAGCTGTTGTTATTTTGTATTAATGTTGCAGCAACAAAATTTTCCACAGTTTGAAGATATAGCAACATAGTTGAATATATTAATTGTAATCATACTTTGCAAGATCAGATTTTACTTGAGATTGATTATAATCGACTTAGTATTTTGATATCGTAAAATTCTATTACCCCGTTTGGATTATGCAAACTACGCTTGTCATTACCATAATGGACAACGGTTTTTAATAGTTTGGCTAAAAAACTGAGCTTTTTGCTTCTTGTTGTGATGTACTTTATGATTATAGATGCATTTGTTTCTCCCTTTTATAGTTTTATTTCCTTATGAAATTGTTGCCTTTGATGGAATTCTTTGTTTTGTATTTTGATGGCCGTCAGTCTCAAACACATAATAAAGAATTAAGGCAAATTACATCTACCTTGTGTATAACTACGAATTTATCACCGTTTCTTTGAAAAATACAAATAACTTCATAGACTCACCAAACGGTAAAGTCGAATCATAAAAGTTGTAAAAGACCAAAAAATTACAAGAATTACCGAAAGGTATTTAAGAAAATAAATAAAAACAATGTGGAGTTATTTGCTTTTACTTGATTTTAACTTTACTGTCTGGTAAGATCAAAGAGTTAGTTGTATTTTTCAAAATAATAAAAGATGGATTCGTAGTTATACTTAACATTCAAGATAGTACACCGTACATGTACTTCACCCAGGAACTTAGAGCTATTCTTTTTTATTGTTTTGAAAACGATTTTGAAAATATATTTTAAAAAAATAATTTTATAATATAAATGGTGTATTAAAAATAAAAAATATAAATAAATAGTAAAATATTGTATTGAATGTTAGCTAAATAATATATTAAATTTACAGTTTAAACCAAAATCAAAACAAAAAGAACATACATTTAATGTATCAAGTTTTTTGGAGAGCTAGGGGAGAAAAGTTTGAAAAGAGAAAAATAAAATAAAATTACAGTAATTAAAAAAAAAAGAAAAAAAAAAGGGGAATCCGAAAGCAAAGACAGAAAATTAAGAAAGAAGAATTTTCTTACTATTAATAACGTTTTCAAAAAATAATAATAATAATACTAACAAATCGTGCAAAGTCAATCTTGTAGGCTCCACTAGCATGTGACCACTCACCCACTTTTAGAGTTAACGCCTGGATCTTTCCTTTGTTTCTCCTTCAGGCCGAATTGTCTCCATCCAAGTGACTAGGTCCTGACTCCTGGGGTATCCTTCTTTTCAATTTTCTATGTTCTTAAGAAAGAAAAAAACAAAATTCTATGTGCTAAAGAAGAAGAAAAAACCTCACTCAAAAATGATTAAGACAGGAAGAGTATATAATTTTTTTTAGGATGTTGTTATTTGTACATATTATGTGCAAAATAATAGAATTTTTATATTATGTTTTATTTTATTACCCTTAAGTATAACTCTAAGATGGAATGTCACCTAGATAATTAATAATAAAAATAAAAATGATGTGGATCATTTAATTACATTTTTGTTTTCATAAAGTGTGTATGTTTATATGGTATACATAAATATTCATGGTAAATACAAAGAGCATTCTTATTTTAATGATTTTGTTTTTAATTTCGTTTTCAATTATGTAATTTATTTTTTTAATTAATTTCTCCGTAATACCAGATCATTCATACCATATTTTAGCAATGGATGGTTGGTTTTTTATTCATTCTATTCGCTCATTTCGTGTTTAATTTTTTTTTAAATTATTGTTTCGATTTCTTTCTCGCATATTTTAATCAATAAATGAGTGCTTTCTTGATTGATTGTACTATTAACTTTGGTTTCAAATATTTAATTTATTGTTTCTATTTTTTAAAAATCTGTAATAGCATATTTTGTGTTTGGCTATATAATATCAAGTTTATTTATTTAAGTTTAAAAAAAAATTATTTATTTATAAAAAATAAAATAAAACCATTTATGTTGCTCTTCTCTCCCTTCTCCCTTTTGTCGTCAAACCTCTTGTCTTAGCATTTTAGAGTGCATGAATCATTATTATTAAACTCGTCTGAATCTATGAGTCAGCTAGACAAAATCGATCTCAACTCAGTTGAATCGAGTTGAGATCGTCTTTCAAACTAGATTTGGCTAAGATTGTTAGAATCGGTTGGAATCACTAGACTCGTGCAAGTCTATGAGTCGAAGTCGAGTCCAAAAATCATTATGGGCTGCAATTTGGAGAGGCTGGGCCAAAAAAAATTATTAGCCTAATTTACGCATTTCAGCCTATAAAATTATTTATGATCCGAATATCATCTCCTTTATAAAGCAGTTTTCTCACCTCAACTCTCTCTCCAACGAAGTGGGACTTGACAACTCTATAGAGTAGTAGGGGAACAAAAGTGGGACTTAGAGACTTAATAGGCTAGGGGAAAAAAAAACCATTTAGGGATTCGAACCCTAGTGCACATGAAGAAATTTGCCCAACTTGAATTAACAATAGGCTAAGCATTCTCATTTGAAAATTTGAACATTTGAAAAATTGAACGTGAAAGTTTTTATTACACTACTAATTAATTTCTCTTTTAGTGAAATAACATTTGTTTTTTGTAAAAGTTGTGATTTTCTATGAAACTACTAATTTCTAACCCATGTTCTAACCCTTCGACAAATTTTTAAATATTTTTCTTGAACTTTTAATTTTTCATTTATTTTTACGGTCAATTGCTATTTTTCCCCCTCTAAAACATGTGTGTTCCTATTAAATTATAATTCCTCACAATCAATTAATAATATAGTAAAAAGTATTGAAAATATTAATTTATTTATTCTATTCTCCAATATTAATCGTAAAAATTCTACAATATATGTTACAAGCATGCACATTTTCAATTTATAATTAAATTGAAATGATTACTAGTAGTTTATAAATCAATTTGTATATATATATATATATATATATATGTCATTTATAGTCAATTTTAAAATTACTTGTACAATTTTAAGCTACCTTCTGATTTTACGATCCGATTCTAGGCGTAAAACATTACCTTAGCGTGAATGGATGGATTAATTACATATCACTAATGCTTTTGTGAAGCACTTGAATTCACAAAAGTATGCTTTCATGGGAATTCACCAAAGTACTAGATCAACTCTTTCCAGCACTAAAAAACATGTTTTAGAATATACATTAACAAAAATATGTTTTCGTAAATGTGCATGTTTGGAACAAATATTGGTAGAATTATTACGATTAATATTTGAGAATAAAATAAATTAATTAATATTTTCAATACTTTTTACTATATTATTAATTGATTGTGAGGAATTTTAATTTAATAGGACCACACATGTCTTAGAGGGGGGAAAAAAGCAATTGACCCTAAAAGGAAATAAAAACTTAAAAGTTCAAGAAAAATATTTAAAAATTTGTCGACAAAGGGTTCCAACATGTGTTAGAAATTAATAGTTTAATAGGAAATCACAACTTTTATAGGAAAAAAAAATATTATTTCACTAAAAGAGAAAATTAGTAGTGTAAAAACCTTCACGTTTTAAAAGGAAGGAAATATATATAATTTCAAAAGTTCAAATTTTCAAATGAGAATGTTTAGCCTAGTGGTAATTCAAGTTAGGCAAATTTCTTCAGGTGCACTAGGTTTTGAATTCCTAAATGTTTTTTTTCCCTAAATGATTTTTTTTATGGAAAAGAAAACAAATGGATTTATTTCAAGATTTGAAAATAAATTATTCTTAATTAATCCTTTTTTTCCATTCTGAAATAATCCATTTCTCCCAAATATATGAGAATTTTATTTTATAGTAATATACAGTATTAAGTATTACAGTACCTTTTTTTTTTTTTTTTTTGACTGGAGAGTAGATTTTTGGTTTTGACAATAATGCCAGTTTCTAAACTCACAGAAAAACAAACTGCAGCATGGGTTGGACTGTTTGAAACCATGAAAATCCAAAGCAAAATAGTCCCCTCAACACAGGATTGGAGAAGGAAAAAGAAGGCAAAAATGATGTGAAAATCGTCTGATTAATATTTTCTTTTTAATTCAGTATATCATATATCATCCTTAAAAATAATATAATACATCAATGATGATTTATGATAAAGCTATGACTTTTCTCTTTCATTTTTTTAATGGAGTCACAAATTAATTGTACTTTTATCCCATTAATTGTCTTAAAACGATATCATATGACCTGATATTTTTACTTTACTGATTAATCTCTTGTTCAATGGAGAATGAAATTTAGTGAGTTAAGATGCAATTTATCCCGTGTAATTTCAAGTATAGAATAGATAAACCCATGAGGTATTTTTGGGTCAATATACCCCCCCTCCCTCCTCCAACTTTTAGAATCCAATAAAATGTGGGGAAAACATAGCAATTTTAAAATATATTCTCTATTTTACTATCACATGTCACTTGTTTATTGATCCTACCCACATCACTATCTTTTAAGAACGAAGTAGGGAATCTTCTGCAAAATCTTGTTAGCTTGCACTCTAAATAGGTAAAAGACAGAGGTAGAAATCGAACTTCCGATATCTAAGTGCCCCGCTATGCGTTACGACGTGGCACTAACTCATTCCTATCCACGTCACCATTGCAATAGTAGCCTTTTGTTTTTGAAAGCTTATTGAACCCAAAAATATCACAAGGGCTTATTTATTCCATCTTTGAGACTATATGAACTAAAATTTACCTTAACCCAAATTTAGTCTATTGTTAATTAATTAATCGGTGGCTTTTTAAAGTGGGGGAAAACAATCAAATTGATACATTAGTGAATAAAATTACATCCACGGTCCACCCACTCTTTGACCTTTCCCTGCCCCTATGTGTGCCAAATAAACGGAGAATTGTTAACAATACTTTCTGTCCACCCAAGATGAACAACAAATATATTACATCTCCTGTATATTGATGGTGCGGCCATTATTTATTGAAGATTGGTTAGGGTGTTCAAACTATTATTTTTGTGTTTTAAAAGTCAATTAACAATAACATTATTATTATTATTATGTAGGAAAAAAGGAAATTGATTGGGGTAGCATTTGGCTACACAGGCAAAATTACATACTTCTCCATTCCGAAGAAGTTCGTTTTGAGAAATATTTTTTGTTCTAATAGAAGGGTCAATTCTCAAATTTTACTCCTCTTACCATTATTAATATAATTATGTGTTGGGCACAACTATCTCATACTTAAAAACTAAATGTATAAATAAAATAAATTATGTAAAATTATCTATTTTAATTGTAATATATTGACATTCATAATAAGTTGTACACTAGTGAAAGTAGACTTTTTTAATGAAACGGATAGTATATGTGTGCAAAATAATCCAAAAAGCGTCTAAACCGATGATCCGATCCAAAATTTCGGACCGGATCTAGTTCGGATTTTTTTTTTGGGATTATTTCGATCCAAAACAGAAATTCACAAAAACAAATCTAAAATTTTAAAAAGAAAAAAAGAGAATCACGAGTTCGGATGAAAAATAGCGGGTTCGGATCAAACTGCGATTTCGTATCAAAACACAATTTCAAATAAAAACCCGATCTGATTCTTAAAATGTGTTTGAAATGTGTTTTACAAATACATTGTGAGTGTGGGGTCTACATTTTTTCACCCAAAAACATGTTTTGAGAATGCTTCCACACAGGGCCTTTGGCTTTTCATGTATAGCCACCAGCAGAGCGAGATAAATTTATTCTTTTGTGATCTCCGGCTGTATTGTTTTTTCATTTAACACAAAAATTATTAATTTTTTTACAAGGCAGGGCCGTTCCTACTAAAATAAGGGCCTAGTTCTGGAGAGCAACGAAAGTGCAATCATTCGGAACAAGTTCGTCTCCTTGAGAGGAATTTCGAAAGCGATCAGACATTGAACTCGAAAAGGAGGAACTAGCTGGCTTCTAAGCTGGGGCTCGAACCGCAACAAGTCCGACTTGGTTTCACAACCGGAGGACTCGCTGTAAGAATAGCAAGCTCAAGAAAGATTACACTTAAATAAAAGTCGAACACGACCACCTTGAAATTGAGATACGTACGCAGC
The DNA here is from genome assembly GCA_016801395.1 of Leptodermis oblonga. Classification (NCBI taxonomy): domain Eukaryota; kingdom Viridiplantae; phylum Streptophyta; class Magnoliopsida; order Gentianales; family Rubiaceae; genus Leptodermis; species Leptodermis oblonga. The sequence goes on from CM028755.1 coordinate 37,122,646, forward strand.
TTATGGTTGTTGCATTTTTATTTTATTATATATATTTTTTGGGGTTTTTGAAAACCTATTTTAATTAATTTTATTTGGGTCCAGTTGATTAATTGAAAAAAAGTGTAATGCTTTAGGGAATTAATTTTCACAAATTAACATAATCCAAGCTATATTAGGCAAAATGCAAAGTAGCAATTTGCAGAAAAAGATGAGAAAGAATTTATGGCTTGTTCTTTTCCAAAGTTTGAAAAAACGTTTTGAAAACTTTTTGGTTTCAAACCAATTTTAAGAAACATAGGTTTCAAAATAAGTTTTAAAAAAAAAATTTTGGGCAATTTTTTTTCTTTCTCTATCTCCTCCCCCTTTCCACTATTTCTCCATTTTCACACCTTCCACCACCACCCACCACGCCGCCACTGCTAATGAACCACCTCCGGCGCCGGAGAAGAAGAGGAAGAAGAAGAAGAGGGAGAAGAAGAAGAAGGAGAAGAAGAAGAAGGAGAAGAAGAAGAAGGAAGAAAATGAGAGTGATGAAGATGAAGAAGGAGAAGAAGAAGAAGAAGGAAGAAGATGAGAGTGATGAAGATGAAGAAGGAGAAGAAGAAGAAGAAGAAGGAGAAGGAGAAGAAGAAAAAGAAGATAGTGAAGATGAGTGGGCAGCGGTGGGCTTGAAGAAGAGGAAGAAGAAGAAGAAGAAGAATCTTATAGGAAGAAGAAGAAGAAGGAGAAGAAGAAGGAAGAATAAGAACAAGAAGAGAGTGAAGAAGAAGAAGAGGAAGAAGGAAGAAGAAGAAGAAGGAAGGAGAAGAAGAAGGAATAAGAAGAAGAAGGAGAAGAAGAAGGAAGAAGAGGAAGAAGAAGGAGAAGGAGAAGAAGATGAGAGTTTGGCGACTGTGGCTGGGGCGGCGATGGGCGGCGGTTGTCGGCGGCGGGAGTGAAGAAGAAGAAGAGGAAGAAGAAGAAGAAGAAGAAGAAGAAGGTAGGAGAAGGAGGGAAAAAAAAATCTTGAAATTAAGTTTGAAACTTTTTTTTTAAAACTTGCAAAAGAACAAGGTTTTGTAACTTTTTGGACAAAAAACCCAAAACAAGTCTCAAACTTGGTTTGAAAACTTGAAAAAGAACAGGCCCTTAGCAGAGAGTATAAGACAAAAAGAGTAAAGGTGAGATGTAAAAGATCTATTAGATGAAAAATTAATCACACAAAAGACATGACTCGTCCTCCTTGTGCACATGAATATGTACATGACACAAAATCCTAACCCTCGCTCACATAAAGAAAAACTACTCCTTCTGTTGAGGCACAAAACGGCGCCATTCCCGTAAGTGCAAAACGTCTTCTTCAGTGAAGCCGGTGACAACGTCGTTCAGCTAACCCGCAATTTCCCAGTTCGATTTTGCCCTAATTCAATATAAGTGAATAATCCCAATTCGGTAACAATGCCATTATGAGTGAATAAGCCCAAGTTGGAGTTAATTAATTAAAGAGGAGGCTGCCATCTTGATTAATTAAATTGATTTCCGTTTCAAAAAAAATAAAAAATAAAATTAATTTGATCACGTTGATAGTTACGTGAAGTGCAGCAAAGATTTGGAAGATAGGGGGATAATTAATTACTATAGTAATATTTTTCCAAATTTTACCTTAATTATTTGTATTGAGGATATTACGGCTTTTTACATGAAGAAATTCGACATACAAATTAAAATGATAAATTATACATATAAATTATATATATTCTTTTATAAATCAACTTTCTTTATATGATAAGTTTACTCTTTAACTATTTGACCTGTTCTTTTTGGTTGTGTTGAGTTTTGGTTTGAAAAAATAGTTTTAAAATGTAAAAAGTATATTGAAAATGTAAAAATATATAGTTAAATAGTAAAAAAATATATTGAAAATGATGAAAACTGATTATAATATATTTAATTTACTGTTGAGATCAAAACTGAGACAAAAACAACACTTAAAGAACATGCAGTATAAAGTTGGTCCAAGCCCAAGTTTAGGTCCATGAAAATAAGTGAGTTAGGCATTGTTCCGAGTTCGAGAAACATGGATCACGTCACACATAAGGATCCGCTTGATCCTTATAAATAGCCGTGTAGACAATAAAAAGAGTCACTAGAATCCTAATACTTAACCACGATTAGAGGTAGCATGGTAATGGGTTAATGCTCCAGAAGTCCAAGACTTACCCTGTAAATACAAGGGTCAAGAGTTGTTGAAAAGTATGTTTTTATTAATTGCACTAAAACTCTACTCAAATGATTCCACGTTTGCTAACTTATGATTCGGAGTGTAATTGATGACACTTGCTCGCAAGTGCAAGTAAACAGCTTATCCATTATCCATACTACTACCAATGCCTAGATAGTCTCGCACAACATGCTTCATCAAATGTTCCAACTTAATACCCACCCACGCATTAGTTTAATTATTATAGTGTAATATCTAATGATCAAAACTGACCATTTAAATTATCAAATGGTCAAATTATTTTAAAAAATTGATTGGTTAAAAGTATATTGGTTGAATATTTTAATAATATTAAAGGTTATTTGCCCTAATTATATATATATATATATATATATGAAGAGTTACCAGTTGACAATGTCATATATATATATATATATATATATATATATGAAGAGTTACCAGTTGATCATGGTAAATATGCAACCTCAGGTTTATAAGGTTGGTAATACCATCTAAATGGAATGAGGATGATACCATGAACATGAATTGGTCTACCATCAAGCATGTTTACATATGTGACACACTATTTACGTGAACAACATACTTTTTTTTTCTAATTGACATTTGAACAAAGTAAAATTAATATTTGTGAACATGAACAATACCAGTGATATTATTCACGAGTATCACTAATAGTTTGTTCAAATATCACCTTTAAAAATAAACTAGTAATGGCCCTTAAAAAGTATTGCTCGTTCTCCTGTTATTAAAAACTAGTATGGCCCTTAAAAAGTATTGCTCGTTCTCCTGTTATTAAAAAAAAAAATCAATTTTAAAAAAATGTATAATTTTTAAAATTTCAATATAATACTTAAAAAAATGTCATTTTACTTATGCGTATTTTTTTTTCCTCTAGTAATTAAGACAACGCAAAAACTTGAGTGAGGCACGTTCATGCATGCGATGATTGTCACGTGTAAGTTTGTGTTTCACAATGTTTTTTCTTTTTTTTTTCCTCTTTTTTAATTTTATTTTTATATTAGTGCTACCTTTTAAAAGTAACACTTAACTCTTATAGAGTATTTATAATACTTCATGAAAATGACACTTGACTTAGGGTGGTGGGAATGATAAACCCAAAAAAGCATGTTTATCACGCCACATCAAAAGTAAAAACCCACCAACTTTTATAAATCTACCCTCAACAACAATAAACCTAGAAAAGTAATTTCAGCACTGGTCACACTAATAAACAAATCTAGACACATTTATTTATACATTTTCAATTATAATTTATCAACTATATTCAATTATAAATTTGTTTTAATTTATTAAAATATTTAATTGCATAGGTCAAACTAAAATCAACATTTGCATAACATTTTAAATTTTAATTAAAACAGATTCTACATAATTAAAAAAATAAAAAATAAAATTACATAATTAAAAAAATATGAAAATCAAATTTTCTAATGTGAAAATCTAATATAAAAATTTGATTAGGGAGATGTTTGATTTGGATGAGAAATAGAAAAATATTAGAATCGATAGGTATTTATAAAAAAATAAATAGTAAGAAAAAGAATTGAAAAAAAAAGGAAGTAATAATAAAATAAAGGAAAGAAAAAAAAATATTACTAATAAAACGCAAAGCCTCAACGGCTAGAAGGAAAGAAAAAAAAAGGAAGTAAATTGCTGGTGTCTGCCACCAGCTATTCCTCCCACTCGCGCGTGGGAGGAACTTGCGAGGACTGCACCCTCCTCGCCAGTGGGTGCCATAAAAAACTAAAAACCCAGCTTCTTATGAGGTGGCAAATGGGAGTGGTGGGTGGGTTTTAAAGCTGGGTTTAAACCCAACAAAAACCCACCACTCCCACTACCCTTATAGAGTATCTTTTTATTAGTAACGAATTAGTTCTAATACTCCATGAAAAGTAGCACTTGACCTCTTATAAAGTATCATTTCACTAAGTAACTCTAATACCTCATGAAAGTGACACTTATACTCTTCTCAAGTAGCACTTATGCTCTTATAATTTATTTTTTGCCATTTTATTTATCATAAAAGTGATATTTGAATAAAGTATTGTTAGTATTTGTGAACAGTACCACCAATACAGTTCACAAGTGTCAGTTTCTTTTATTAAAAAATAACACAAAATATATATTGAATGTATGAACGGATTCATGGACGCATGTGTAGAGGTCACATGCATGAACCCGTTTCATACAAGACGACAACTGAAAGTAAAAGTATGATGTCCTCAATAAAAGTAATACATAGTACTAATCTCATACAATCTGCGGGGATCCTTAACACTACTTTGTCCATTACAATTATGAGATCTTCAATCTCCATTAATCCATACATTACTCTTTCCATTAACCAATCCCATCCCCGGCCATTGCATCGATTGTTTTTTCATTAACCAAATACTCTTGTAAAGAGAAAAAAAAAGAATTTTCACAAAGCAACACTAAATCCTACTTAGTATGAAAAAGTATTCTCCCACCCTCAAGATTTGAAAGAGAGAGGTTACCTGTATTCCCGAATTTAAAAAGTATTAAGATTTTTTTATTATAATAAAGGTTATATTGTGAATAAGAGAGAACCGTGTGTTATAAAAAAATTGAAAAATCATAAATTAAGAATAAACTATTTGTTAACATCAAAATTTTATTTTTTTGTGTATTAATTAGAGAGAATCATAATATAACCGTAAATAATGTAATTGTATACTAAACAAATTCAAACATGATCAAATCTAGGGGTACGGTTTGTGACGTCAAATATAATAATCCTTCCGTTTCATTAGAAGGGTCCATATTTACTTATGTATAACTTATTATGGATGTCAAGGTACAATACTTAAAATACTTAATTTGTCACCATTTGCTCCATTTATATCCTTACTTAAAAAGTACGAATTAATTGTAGACCACACATAATTATATTAGTAAGGGTAGGAGATGTAAAAAAACTCAAACTTGACCATTTCAATGGAACGGAAGGAGTATTTAAGATTAAGAGAAAGGGAGGGAAAAGAATGGAACAAAACTCAAAACGGGCAGTTAGGCTTTGTTTTCTTTCTGTTTTCGCACGGACAACATGTATCTAGTCATTTTTCTCACACAATTTACAACGTAATCGTATCTCCATAACTATCATGTAGCAGTGATAATAGGAGAGTGAAAATCTTTAAAGAATGGTGTTACATGAGTTAAATGACAAAATTACTCTTCAGATTTTATTATTATATCGTATTCATGAAGATAATTTTGTCTTTTAATTTATGTCACATCATTCACCGGACAAATTCACTCTACAAATCATTTCTACACGTCGCGCATCAAAACTCATATGAAACAAAAAGTACGAGATGAACAATACATTTTCAAACTCCACAACTTATAATGAGTCTTAAAAAATAAAATAAATAAAAAAGTGGAAACAAACATGTTTACACATATAAAGCAAGACTGTTGAATGACTCGAATTCAATAATCTTTTTTCTCCAAATAGAAATTACAAGGAAGAAAAGCCTCAGATGGAAAGGTAGAGACTGGGGCGGGCAGGAGCCCATGTATGGCTATGGACGGCTGGGCAGACGTCCCCCCACCTCTCAACTTTTGGAAAATTTGTGTATTTATAAATTTTGCGCAACGTAAACTTAAAATAAGAGGGGACAAAACCAAAATAAATTTGTATTATGTACTATAATGATAACGTCATTTAAAGTTTCTGTTTAAATAGTAAGTCAACAATCAATTTGAAATGTTAAAATTTTGTTTTTGTTTTGTATACTTTTTAATTTTTTTTTTTTTTACATATGTAGTACTCATTTTTTCTTATAATTTCTTATGAGTGCCAATGTACAATATCTAAAATAGATAATTTGACATTTTTATTCTATTTAGGCTTAATCACTATTTACCCGTGTTATTGACTTTTCACTATTTGTCCCTCCCCCTCCTCTCGTGTTTCTAAAAATAACTGTTTGCCCCCCTCTTACCAGTCAAATTATAAAAATTTATGAAAAACAAAAATACCTTTCTGGAATGTTGACATCACACGCTCAAGTTTAAGTAAAAATTTCATACGAATATACCCCAAGTATTGGGAAAAACGGCCGGCAATAATTTTTTCCCTGAGAAAAACGCTCGACTCCGGAGAAACGGCAATGACAGCAGGTTCTTTGTGAAAACCGCAATTAGAGCGGGAAAAATGCAGCGTCGTCGATAATGGAGTTCACGACTCGACTCCGGGAAAATTACAGCGGCAGCTGCTTGGAGCGGGAAAATTGCAGCGGCGATTCTGTATCAGAGAAACTTTCACCCATTTTTCTCTTTCTTAAGTAATATGCAGTTAAAACTTATGGTATATATGTCTGAAATTTTTTACTTAAATTTGAAAGTGTGATGTGAGCATTCCAGAAGGGTATTTTTATTTTTTCATAAATTTTTATGATTTGATTAGTAAGAGAGGGGGCAAACAGTTAGTTTTAAAAATACGGGGACAACCAGTTAGTTTTAAAAATATTGAAGATAAATAGTCAAAGACCAATAATACAGGTGGGTAAATAGTTATTAAGCATTCTATTTATATCTTTATTTATTAATTATAAACTAATTATAATCTAAAAACAATAGACTGGCAACGGTAATTACTTGTAGAATAGGGAGGGACGGGTCAGGATCAAATGTGATCCGGAGGTGAATTAAAGAAAGAAAGAACAGAAAAATTAATGAATTGAGATAAAGAAGAAATTTAGAGAGAAGTACTGGCCTTCATTCATACAAATCGATATCACCAACTACTCACTATTATTTTTATGCTTGAATGTTGACATAACAAACAATGTATATTATTGGACATTACATTTTGCCTATGTCTATTTACGGTTATTACTTATGTAAATATAGTAGCTATATTGTATAATTGCTTCATTTTCAGCATTATATGTAAATAATTTAATATTGTTTCACAGTCAACAACATTTTCATCATCTTTAGTAGCAATGAGTTGAATAACATTCATATATTAACGAAGCACATTTGATGGTTAGAAATATTTTTAGAGAGCCTACTTTTATATCAGATATATATATATATATATATTTACGGAAAAAACGTATAAAATATATTAATGGCACTGAAAGTTGTCCAGCAACGATTGAGAAACAAAATCAGATATTTTTATATTGATACTAAATTTAATGAAAATGAATTTGCTTTTTTTATAAAAAATCTCACTTTATTTCTCTGTTCTTTTCTATTCCAATTCAAGAAAATCATTAATTTTTTCCTCTAAAATTTTGTATAAATAAACAACATTATTTGTCTCAATTCCAAATTCAAAAATTTTAAATTTTCTCTCAATTTTTACTCACATAAATTCAAAAAATAATACAAACATTACACTTTTTTTATTTTTTTCCAAAATATTTTTTCTCCAAAACAAAATTCATTTTCTAAACCAAAAATTCTCCATTTGGGTTTGGAAAAGAACGGATCTCTTCTCTTGTTAACCCAAAGATCATGACATGAGGCGTGCGGGCCCACCTATTTCCAGGATGAAAACTGACAGAAAAATTTTTTGTTTGGAAAAACAAAGTAATATGTTATTTACATGACATCTTTTATTAAATATATGATACATTTTAAAATTTTAAATAGTGAAAGTACCAAAATATCTTTCCACTAAAAAAAATTTCTTAGTTCAAAATTTTTTTGTTTTTAAAATTTTAAAAACACCCACACCATAGTTGCTGGAACTTCGCAGGCAACTTTGGCCAATGGCGAAGGTGTTAAAACCTTCGCCGACGGAAGTTCTCGGAGCGAAACTATCCGATTGTGCGTCCTGTGACGGAAGTTTTTTTTGAAACGTTTGTCAGGGAGAGGAAATTTTTTTTTTTTTTTTTTTGTCTTCCCGTTGCCGCTTGTTTGTCCTCACGTCGCCACTTGTTTTTTCCAATCAGAGGTAGAAGGTAGAAGGTCGCGGATCGGTTTTTTCTTCTTTTTTTTTTTTTTTCCTGGGAACGATCGGAAATTGCAAAACTAACCTTCAGTTTTTGTTACGAATAACACCCCTCAGGATCTTTAAACCACTTGTTGGAAGAGAAATTCCAACAAGAATACTGCAGCGGAATTGAAAACAGAAAAGAAAAGAACACAACAGATTTAACGTAGTTTGATCTCAACATATCTGCTCCACAGAACTACTGACTACTCCTTTTCATATATGGGAATCAAACAACAGAAGAGTTTACAATGTACTCTTAACATAATGTCTCTCGCCCTCTATTCTATTATTACTCCCCCTTAATTTCAATCTCATCCCTTTTTGTTCTCGTCGTCGAAGGCATAAACAAGAACACACATCTCTTATGGCCTCAGAACAACCTACCAACAACAACGTCTTCATCTTCATTGGAAGCATAAGCAGGAACATCAATCATCTTCTATGATTTCGCAACGATTTACCAACGTCAATGTCGGAGACATAAGCAGGAATCTTCATCGAAGTGAGAGATGAAGATTCCTACTTATGTATCCGACGTTGGCGTTGGTAATTCGTTACGAAATCATAGGAGATGATTGATGTTCCTGCTTATGTTTCCGATGAAAATGAAGACGTTGTTGGTAGGTTGTTCTGAGGCCAAAAGAGATGTGTGTTCCTGCTTATGCCTTCGATGACGAGAATGAGAAGGGATGAGATCGAAAGGGGGAGTGATAATAGAATAGAGAGCAAGAGACATTGTATGTTGAGAGTACATTGTAAACTCTTATATTGTTTGATTCCCACATATGAAAATGACTAGTCAGTAGTTCTGTGGAGTAGATATGTTGATATCGAACCACGTTAAATCTGTTGTGTTCTTTTCTTTTCTTTTTTCAATTCCACTGCAGTATTCTTGTTGGAATATCTCTTCCAACAAGTGATTTAAAGATCCCGGGAGGTGTTATTCCTAACAATTTTGATGAAGGAATATTCCAAGAATTTGCCAATGATTGATTTGAATTGGGTAAAAGTGAAGGTTTGAGAATTATGGAAGTGAATAAGTGCTGGTTTGCCAAGGTTGTGCAGGTTTTTCCTGCGCTTGTTTATTCCCATGGATTACAGAAGAAGACTCGATCGATTGCGCTTGTTTATTCTGATGGATTACAGAAGGAGGAGAATAGGTAAAAAAACTTTCATTTACAATTAATGAAGGGCCTTTTAGTCTTTTTAGTGGATACATTTTTGAAGTGGTTTCTATGTTTAGTAAAATAGTTCCTACATATAACAATTTCCATCATGGAAATTTTCGTGTCCCAATTTTGCATGAAATTAACAGCATGACTCCTAATAAATTTGAGACCTCTTCTTTTTTATAGGTTTGAAAATAGTTTTAAAAACTGATTTTTAGAAAATAATTTTATAATATAAATAGTATATTGAAAATGTAAAAAAGTATAGTTAAATAATAAAAAATTATATTAAAAATGATAAAAACTTATTATAATATATTAAATTTATGTTGAAATCAAACCCAAAACCAAAATCAAAACGTAAAGAACAGGCCCTTGAGCGGTTGAACATTATTTGGAAATAAACTATTCTCACTTGAGTTCTCAGTTCTTGATCTTTTGTTTTAACTATTATTGTATTGTTAGTTAGTAATCAAAGGTGATATGGTTATTTGATTAAGCTAAACGATAAGTTTTACCGTTAGTAAAGTAGTGCCGAAATTACTAGTTTAGTGTTTAGTTTAGTTAGTCTTTTAGCTAATTATAAATGGAATTGTTATTTGCAGTAACCAATTTATTATTTGCAGTAACATTTTTTTGTAAAATGTCTAAAATGCCCCTTAGGTTTTTTAAAAAATAAAATAAATCATTTTCATTCTAATTATGGCCGATAGTCACGAGGACAATCCATATTATACGGTAAGTAAACAATTCATACATTTTTTTTAACGTAAAATTGGTTTTTTAACAAAAAGGAAAAAAACAATCTATACATTATTCATGTTCTTTTCTTCTCTTCTCAAATTCTAACATGGTATCAAAGGCAACTTAATCCAATTATAGCTTTCGCGGATCCAACTCTGCGGTGAGTTGGCGAGGTTCGGGACAGCGCCCCGAAAAATACCGCACAAGATCTCGCCCCGGAATTTTTTTTAGAACAAAATACCGCCCAACCCCGACGGTATTTTGGAAGAAAATACCGCCCGGGCGGTATTTTCGATCAAAATACCGCCAAACAGGGCGGTATTTTGACCTATTTTGCATCAGGCGGTATTTTGGAAGAAAATACCGCCCGGGCGGTATTTGGATCCAAAATACTGCCGGGGTTGTGCGGTATTTTCTTCTAAAATACCACCCAAAGTAGGCGGTATTTTCAACAATGTTACTGCAAATAGGGGGCGTAATTCTGAAAAAATGAGTTTTTAAATTTTTTTTTTATAGTTAAAGAGCAAAATAAACTATTTACAGTAAAATGTTACTGCAAATAGTAATTTGATTACTGCAAATAGTATGCCCCAATATAAATATTGTGCATTCTACGTAGGTAAGATTAAATATGAATGAAAAATAAAGAGCAATTAGTCTCTCCTTCGTGTCTTCTTCTACTATTTTTCCTCCCCAAATTCTTAACGCAACGTACCACAAGGCAAGAAGACAAGAACACAGCGTACAAATGGGGTCCATTTTAATTATTATTATTATTTTATTTTCTTGGAGGGTATATGTTTTTTGGGTCTTTTTCAATATTGCCAGTTTTATGACTGCAACATGTGTCGGAGTGGCCGCCACCAAAATGTAAAATCCTGTTAAAAGAAAAAAAACAAAGAAAGTAAAATCCAAAACAAAAGAATTCCCGAAGGGAAGGAAAATATAAAGGCCAAAACTAAGAGAAAACAAATATGAATGTTAAAAATATAAGCAAAAATTCCCAAAACTATTCTAATAAAACTTTGCTTTTGCACAAACAACAATATATTCGGATGCCTTTATTTGTAGAGTTTAATTCTGCTATTTTTCTTGATAAATGGAAGTTCACAGCTATGTGAAACTAATTTAATAGATAAAAATTATGTTTATATATATATATATATATATATTCTTATGAAATGAAACTTCCAGAAGAATATTATTATTAATTTTTATACATTGAGATTAGTGAGAATATAGTTTATTTTGATTTACACATTGTGTGAACAGTAGTAATAAGTGATGCTAATTTATTAGTTTAATTGACAAAAAATAAAACTAATACAATTGATCATTTAAAAAAATAAATGATAAAAATTTGTATAAGTATAAGATTTATAGGAAGTTTCTTTATATTAAATTAAAACATACCCAAATAACTTTTATGATTACGAATTAGTATTTGTGTTTATTATATTCAAAATTTGTAAATTTTTTTTCTACTCGATCTAAATTTTACAAGTGCCAGTTCAATCATAATAATGACAAGCCAATGGATTTTTTGTTTTTGTTTTTGTCAGTTTAAACAATTTTCTAATATAACTAGTGACAAACAACTCGATCAAAATGACAAGGCTGGAAATTTTTTTTTATTTTTTGTTAGTTTTCAAAGCAAGAGACTATCCAATTGTAGAAAAACTTGCGATATCGAAGTGAAGACATGTTATTTCGAAAACATCGATTTACCTAAAAACAAAAGTAAATTGTATATGAATACAGAAAAATTCTCTATGTCCTAACATGATTCAAAGTTTCTGCTTAAAAAACATAAACAATAAAAAAATAACATAATCATTATTTTCAAATTTTAAAGTTTTCTTTAAATTTTTACTCGTATAAATTAAAAAATAACATAATTATTACACTTTTTCTTGTTTTCCTGCACAAATCACTAACCCGATTTTTTTTTCAATTTGAGTCATTAAAAGATCAGGGCCTTAAACAACAGAGACATACCAGCATCGGTCATTACTTATAGGAAAGACACATCGCATGTGTTCTTGATCTTTTGTTTGAATTATTATTATATAATCAAGTCCAGGGCACAAAGTGTACATGTGGGGTCCATTTTGGATTTTAATATTTTAGTTTGGGAATTAGATTCGAGTATTTTCTTATGCTTAAATTTGTGTGTGACGCTTTTACTTCTTGTCAGAATTTTTTGTTTTTGTTTCAGTATATATTTATTTTTGTTATTTTTTGAAAATTTAAAATTTGAATTTAAGAGAAAAAATAAAAATGTTTGAATTTAAGGATATATATAATTGGAATAAATAATGTTGAAAATTATACAAAATACATAATCATAAAGATGGTACAATACAGAAGGCAGAACAAAATTTTTTCCGTAAAAAATTATATTTTATTCCAAAATTTCCAAAATAGGGACAAAATTTCGGGAATTTCCGATTTACTGAAAGCGAGGTTGCATTGGAAATCGGATCATGTTTCAATTTGTGAAATTCGGTTTCTTCACAAATCCACCCAGCATATTACAAAGAAAGCGAGGTTTCCCTTGGGAAATCGGATTTGTGTAGAAAACGAATTTTCTTCACAAAATCCAAACGCAACTTCTTTCAGCTTCTTCTAAATGCAAAGACTTATGATGATCCCCCCCTTTAGGACTAGAACTAGAACATGTTGGCCCTTCCATTGCCACAGAACCTCTCTTTCTTGAAACTCTTTCAGGATTCCCTGAAACAATCTCTATACATGAGGTTTCCAGCACCAAATTTCTGCAATCTTAATGCATTAGCTTAGAATCATCATCTCGCAACGTGCTTAAACCATTGACAAATCTATCTTTTTTTCAAATTTAAGTGTACAGATTATCTATTTCGAGACTCATGAAGAGTATGAAGCATTCCAGCTTTATCAACACTTCCTTCCAAGCCCTCCTGTTCTTTCAAGACTTTTTCTCTTCGGCCAAAGCATTGGATTCTATAATCATCATCATCCTCCTTCCAGCGCAACTTAGCAGGCAGATTCACAGAATTGTAGAGACGGTATGGATGATGCAAGCTCAAGGATCGCCTCGCCTTCAATGATTAAATCCTTTATGTTAGGATTTAATTTTCATAAATCTTTGCATTTAGAAGAAGCTGAAAGAAGTTGCATTTGGATTTTGTGAAGAAAACAAATTTCTGAAATTCGTTTTCTACACAAATCCGATTTCCTAAGAAAGCGAGGTTGGAAATATATATTCGCTGGGCGTATTTGTGAAGAAAACGAATTTTAGGAATTCGTTTTTTTTCACAAATTGAAACATAATCCGATTTCCGAAGAAAGCAAACTCGCTTTCACTAAATCAGAAATTCCCGAAATTTTGTCTCTATTTTGGGAATTTCGGAATAAAATATTATTTTTTGTGGAAAAAATTCAGGCAGAACACAGTGATACAAAAGGAGAAAAAAAGAAAAAGAAAAAAGAAGGGAACAGTTTTTGCCCAACTATCAAACAAGAATTGTATATACTGCATCTTGTTGATGTGGCAAAGCATAAGCATAATAATGGTATGTACCAATCTAACTAAGTTGAAGGTGTAAAACGATGGAAAAAAACGACAATGAAGATTCCAAACAAGTATACCATACTGGACATAACCATGAATTGGGTGGGAAGGGGGCCGGAAATTGCAACCATCAAAGCTATGGAGGCAAAGAGAATCCCGACATGCGCAGCCGAAACGGACACCCTGTTGTAAATGTCACGGACGTACACAGAAACCATGAAAGAAGTAAAGCAGATTACCAGAGCCATGAACACAACCATCTGGTACTTGTAGGGGAGATGGCCTGCCGTAGTTTGAAGAACTTGCAGGATGGCACTAATGGCTGCAAAACAAACTCCGATCACTGAGGCACAATGCAACCGCATCGTCGCAGCAAGATCTCCATCGCCAGTTCGGTTGTTGTTGTGTTGATGACTTGCACTTGTTGCCGCAGCTGCATCATGAGTCCCGGGCTCAAGAGAGGAAGCCTGCGGGGGGCAAAGCTTGAGCTTTCTCTTGGCTATGTTGAAGATGTTCGGGAAGAAGTTGATAATAAGACTGAAATGGTTACCCATCAATTGCTTTCTCCTCAGGGTTTGCTAGGTCAAGTATATATATAAAGTGTATTTTCGAATGTTGTGGGAAGAAAGGGAAGTTTCGTAGACATGTCGCTGCCTATTTCATCGCAAATGAGAGCCCTCTTTCTTTTTCGACTCAAAAATACAATACGCGGCTTCTCCCTTTTGCAATCGTTCTCTTTTCCCCGTTTATCAATCAACACATTACGCACCTCAAATGCGCCACCATGGGATCCCTTCAAGTTTTAAGCATCACTTGGTAAGTTTGTATCCTTAACTTTTTAGTTAATTTCTACTTTCAGGTATTTTCTGTATAGACAGTTTTTTAAACTTAAGTTGCTCTTTGAATGATTTCTGTGAGTCGGGTTGGATAGCTCGCAAATTTTTGCGTTACAAGTGTTCTGTGGTAATGATTTAAATGTATGTTTGCTGTTTGATCAAATGTCTCCAAGAATAGGGAACTCTTGAAACTTTGATGGATATTTGAGACTTTGATATATGTTTGCTGTTTGATATAATGTCTCAAAGAAATGTTTTTTCTTTTCTTTTCCACTCAATTATCAATTTCAGTCCTCCATCTCCTATATTTGAATTCTTATTTTTATTTACAAATTAAAAATATAGTAATGCTAATCAGTTTTTATTTTATTTATAATGAGCTTAGATTTGTTTGAAAATTATATTTCTCATATTGAAATAATACATGCCTGCACTTTCACTCGTTGCTATGTTACTTATATTTGACTAAATTTTTGAGTTTACCTAACTGGTTTTTGCTTGCATCAAGTGATGGAATTGGCTGATGCTATGCGGCCACTATGTAGGGATTAATTTGTAGTTTTCTTGACTCTCAGTTGTTCATTTGGCTTCAATCTCATTTTCACTAGTATATTTGTACCAGACTTTGATTATTTGGGGTTGTGGGTTTAAATCTAGCTCACCTGTGATTTTGATTTGGACATTTGCTATTGGAATCTTGTTCTACTGGTGGTTTTGATCTCATTGTTTTATACAGCTCAGCGCAACCCCGAACAGCAGGAAGGAGTTCCTTGGCTGGCTTGTTACCTT
This sequence comes from Leptodermis oblonga, assembly GCA_016801395.1. NCBI lineage: Eukaryota > Viridiplantae > Streptophyta > Magnoliopsida > Gentianales > Rubiaceae > Leptodermis > Leptodermis oblonga. The sequence goes on from CM028755.1 coordinate 37,137,941, forward strand.
TTGCTGATGCTAATGCTGTGGTTCTTGAGATGGCCAATGAAGTGTTGCTGGTAAGTATATTTCTAGGAATTAAAACTTCTGAGTATCGTACTAAGGAGCTTTCATGATGAATTTCATTTGTAAGTACAGTAGTCAGCTGTTATTGCCCAAAGGGGCAAGCATCTATTGTCATTCTCCTTGTTAAAAATTTTCAGGTGGTTTCAAAGGTTCCTATTTTGGCTGGCGTCTCTTCAACTGATCCATTTCGGTGAATTGGATATTTCCTGAAGCAGTTGGAGTCTACTGGTTTCTATGGGGTGCAAAACTTCCCCACTGATGGGCTTTTTGATGGTAACTTTGGGCAAAATCTGTAAGAAATGGAATGAGTTACAGGTTTTACATAAGATGCAATGAGCTTAATAAATCAGAGATTCAGGAAGAACTGTTTGGAAACTCAGGGGGAAGATAATGAGTATTACAGAACCTGATCTTAGCATTCTGTACCAGCATCTTTAAACTTTCTCTTTTTATGATTTTCAGCAAACTCAAAAAAATAATTGAAAGATGTAGATGTGGAAGAACCCTGACCCTGATATTGGGAGTGCTTCATAGGATTTGTCTATGACTGAACTGAGAATACATGTAGTTGCTGAGTCAATTAAAAGTATCATTGTGTTTTTTCGAAAAATTTGGGTAACCTGGATCAACAAATATGTGCAGTTGGTAATAGTTTTTATTTAATGCTTTTTATCTGTTCTGTACACATTATGTTTGGCTTTCTGATATTTTTTATGAAGGACTGGAGGTGTAATGGAAAAGGCTATATTGCCTGCCGTAATTACATTAGCAGGCTAGGGAATTGGGAGAGTTTGATGTATCAAGCCTTTCAAGTACTCCGTGAGACAGGTAGCTGAGAGTCTATTTCTCTATATTGGTATTGTCTGAGTTTCTGATTTCTAGAAAGTAAATTGTCCAGAGATGGGTTTAGAAAGAGTCAAGTAGTATTCGCTTTATTTCCGATCATAATTTCAACTGAATGCGCAGAGGCAAAGCTTCATATAACATCAGTGTGCCTCTGTTTCATCTTTGTAGTCTTATTGTATTTTCACTTTCTCTAAATCCAGGGAAAACATTCTGAATGACAAGATTTATCCAATACTCCGATTTTCTCCGTGGTGTAATAATCCTTTAGCCTATACAACTATTATTTAGTGGATCACATGTTCGTTGAAATGCCCAAATGAACTTCGTTTATTTTTCTATTGCTTTGTTGGTGAAATGAAATTTAGGCCGTGGATATTTTTGGGAAATGAAATGCTTTATGGGTTTAAGGTTCAGGGCTCCTTAGCTCTGATATTCAGAGCCGTTTGCCAAGAGTATTTTGGGGTTCAGTCGTCCCTCTCTCCTTCCATTTTCTCTATTTTCAAGCTTTTATTTTACTCCCTCTGTTCCATTAGAAGAATCCATTTTGTAATTCCTCTATTTCATTAGAAGAGTCCACTTTGTAATTCTGTAGTATTACAAAATTGACTCTTCTAATTGAACAGAGGGAGTATGTTTTTTCGAAGCTCTTACCTTCATATTCTTCAGATTTTGGCAGATGATTTCAGGAATGAAGAAAACATAGAAAAAAAAACAGATGAGTTCAGGAATGAAAAAAACAAAGAAAAAGGTCTAACCCCAAACTGTTTCTTTTTTGTTTTATAAGTTGTTCTTTCTTTTCTTTTCCCCTGATCAGTCCCTGTCTTCTATTTCTGTTCTACCTCATTTGTTATTCAGCCAAAATCGTCTCAATTGTTTTTTGTTGTTTTCTTCCTTACTTCCTGCATACTCTGATTTCTGTTTCCTATATACGGTAGATTCTTCCAGTGATATCTGTCTCCTGTAATGCTTTGATCCTGCATTCATTGCCTACTGTTCCTTTCATTTATTTCTCGTGTACTGCTTTCTTATGTATAGTTTATGCTTCTGACTTTATAGAGTTTTTGGTTCGGGAGTTGGTTTAAATGCTATGACAGAATGTTCGTTTTCCTTCTGCTGCTGTTTCTTTCTTTTTCTTACTTTAATCTACTGGTGCTTTAGATGCGAGCACAGAATATTTTGTTATCATTTTTCTGATGTTTCTTTGTTTTTTTAAACTTTAATATACTCCTGCTTTCTTATAGCTTGTATTTATTATTGGAAGGTGATATTTGCATCAAATAGTGGCAAGGAAACTTGTCACTATTTGGGTTAATTACCATAATATCCCTGAGTGATTTTCTAACCACACATTTTACTGAGGGATAGTTTTGGTAATTAACCCAAATAGTAGCAAGTTTCCTTGCCACTATTTGGTGCAAGAAGCATTTTCCTTATTGGAATCCATTGTCTTAATGTGAATTGGTAAGTGTGCAGCCGAAAAGATGGACTTTGGAGGCAAAGCATGCAGCCCACTTCTTTGACATTTGCACATGGAAACAAATGGCTTGGTCTGCAATTCACTCCTATAAATAGGGGCTGAATTGCAGCAGGAAAGAGCAACTCACAATGGGGGGCTCAACCCCGATGCATGAGAGACAAATTTGTTTGAGAACTTCTTTGTTCTCTGTTTCTTCTGTTCACCACATAATACAAATTTGTGCAATTAGTTGAGATATTTGTGAAGAGAAGTTTGTCTAAATTATATTCTCTTCTTTGTTAGTTGTGGATTTGTATATCCATTTAGAGTTTGCATTCTCTCTTGTATTTGTGGTGATTTGATGCTCTCATCATTTTGTACTTGGTCATTATAGTGAATTTACTTAGCCTGCGCCTGTGGACGTAGATCAATATTTGACTGAACCACGTAAATCCTTGTGTCGTTATTTTCTATTTTTTCATTTTTAATTCTCTTTGTTATTTTCTTCTGGGGCTGTTTTAAATTCTTTTGAGCTTGTTTTCTAAGACACTAGGTGTTGCAGGTTATTTTTTCTTCGCTGTCCTTTCATCATTGGTGATTAAAATTTGTAATGGAAGTTTAACGGTTTTTTCCCCTCTGGCTTTCTTTCCTTCAGATCTATGAAATACCTTCAGAATTATACTTGCAGGATACCTCATGTCTTGTAAGTATGACGCTAATACTGCTTGTATTGTCCTAATATTAAGGGCTTGTTCGTTTGGTTTTCGTTTTAGTTTTGGTTTTGGGTTTTATTTAAACAGTAAATTTAATATATTATAATTATTTTTCATTATTTCTAATATAACTTTTTATTATTTAACTATACTTTTTATATTATAAAATTATTTTCTAAAAACATATTTCTAAAACTGTTTTCAAACCAATATAAAAGGGCAGGTCCTTAACTGTTAATTGTTGCTTTGCTTTACAGTGTCTGAATCTTGGTCATCTGTCAGAATTAGTTTGTAAAACAATATAATAAGTGAGGAAAATGGATAAAGCTAAAGAACGGCATAGAAAATGTGCTGAGATGTCCCTTGAACAAAAAATCAATGTCAACCACAATGCTAAGTTTTCAAGGTGTATGCTATTTCGTGTTTTTTTTTAGTGTTGTGGTTGGCTTGTACCAGAAGTCGGAGAGCAATGTTTGGTGGAGGACTACGAGAATTTGCCTGTGGAGCTTCAGACATATTTATGCCATGTTTGTTTCATTCTTTTGAAAAATAATCTATCTTTGCCCCAGATTTTACTTTCCTTCAATTTTGAATTCCTGACAGAAGCGCACCTCGCTGCCCACCGGGAACAGATGAGAAACTCTATAGCCGTGACTGTTGTATGCAAGGATGACAACAATCCACACAAGGGCCACGTGCGACACCGTTGAAGTTGTAGCCTCCTCCCTCCTGGAAGTTGATTCTCTTTTTTTTCCTTCTGTTTTTTATTTTCTGTCTGTAGCTATCGTGTTTAATCAAAAGGGGGAGTTTTTTTATTAAAAAAAAAACTAAAAGCCGAACACGGGTGCCTAGAAAATGAATGGGTATGAAAGTTTTTATATAGTTTTAAAAGGTTAACTAGTAATCAAGGCTGCAAAAGAGGTTTTTAGAAAATATAGGAGGGCGAATGTCAAACAAATTAACAAACCCAGTGTGGTTTAAAGGATTTAAGTCAAAAATATATGAAAGAAAATCTTCCACAATTTATAGTAATTCGTACAAGATTGTTGTAGATTTGTTTTTCAATTGTAGTGGCTTGTATAATTTGTGCAATAATTTTTGCATATTGCACATAAAATATATTTACATATAATAATTTAAATTTCTGCACCCCAAATTCAAAACCAAGAAAAAGAAAAATGGAGTCAAGAATGAAGACGAAGCAACATTTCTCAACGTTTGTTAATTAATTTCTTTAAACGTATATAATTTCTTAGTTGATTTTTATTATTATTACAGGAGGAGAAGTGAAAACTAAGAGGAACCAGTTCATGACCTTAAGATGAACTTTGAAAGTGATCCTAGGTTGAACTTGGCAATGAAAAGCAATCTGGCTTCTGAGCTAGGGCTCGAACCTGACCAAGTCGCGTATTGGTTTCAGAATCGGAGGGCTCGCTATAAGAAAAGAATATCGAGAAAGATTACACTAAACTAAAAGCCGAACACGGCTGCCTAAAAACTGAGGTACGTACGCTACTTATAGTTGTTTTATTATTATTACTTCTTTTTTTTGGGTTTGGAAAACCTACATAATAACTAAAAATCATTAATGTACAGATTTTGAAGCTGAAGGAGCAGCTTAATAAAACGGAAGCAGAGACGGAGAAGGAAAGATACCGTCTTGAAAATACATAATGCAACTAAAGGATGTTGCATTTTTTTTTAAAAAAATATTTTTTGGGGTTTCGGTAAACCAATAACACTAAATCGCACGAATTTTTCAGATTTTGAAACTGAAGGACCAATTTAGTGAATTGGAGAAGGAGAAGCAAAGACTAATGGGGTCTTCATCTTGGTCAATGGCAGCCTTAGAGCCACTTTCTGGGGAATTCAGAACAGAAGGATTAGAAGAAATATGGAATTCCTTGCCCCCTAGCACCAGTAACCCGAGGCAATAGTTGCAGAATTTGGTTAATTGTTGGGAATGTGAATGACAATGTGTTTAGTCATTCCAAAATTGTTGTTTGATTAATAAGTTGGGATTAGGTATCATTCCCTGCTATTTGGTTACTCTTTCTTTGGGTATAGAATGGTTTAAATATCATGTTGCCCTTCATAAATATAGTGCATTTTATGTGTTGTACATGTATGTTTAATTAGATTAACCTGTATTTTGTTTTCTTTCTTCTGGAATTAATATTTTTTTAAGCAATATAATTGTAAATAAAAGAAAACACAATTTATAAGTGGAAGAAACATGAACAAATTTTTTTCTATATATGATCCTTCCATAAAACAGTGATTACTAATCAAGAAATCAGTAGTGCTACTGTACCATTAATAACACATAGTGATGGTGTAGTGTGTGAACCTCCAACTCACATCAACCAAAGAACTACAAAATTGAACAAGATTCCCATATATGTATTTAATTTGATGAAATAGAAGCCCATCGAGCCTGCTAAAGCCTAAAGCCTCACAATCCTACCTCGTAGAAGCCTCATTGAGCAAATCCCATTGCAAATTGGAATGGGTTATAAGTCTTTTATCAAAATGAAGAGAGTATATTCCGTAAAAAAAATAAATAAATAAATTGGCTTAAATATCTTTTGACTCTACATATTTTGCATGTTGTGTGACTTTTGCCCCTCAGTTTATAAATTCAGTTTTTTGCCCCCTCTGACCGTCCTAATGACGTTAATGCCCTTTACTTCATATTTTTATTTCAAAAATACCCATAAGGAAGGTAGAGAAAAATCTTATACCCAAACTGCCCTTACAATTAAATACAATACAGAAGAGTAAAACAAAGAAGATAGATTATTGTCATCGCTCAATCTATAGAACCACCGTCAGCCAACCCGAGGCTTCACCGCCGGCGCTAAGCCTGTTGCTGCACTGTCGTTGCTCAACCCTCTGCTGCTCCGCCATCGCTCTGCTGCTATACTTCCGTCGCTGAACCTTTACAAACTAAAGCTAATTTGAATTTGGAAAAAATCGCAGACGAAGGCAAGTAGGTCGAGTAAGAGATTATTTGATTCCTATATGGTTGTGTTTACTTGATTTTTATGAGATTTGAAGATGGCCAACTGTCTTAGGCCTGAGTTTTGCGGAAAAAAGAAGCAAAAAAAATTGATTGCATCTGCACTATTTTTGGTGCTGGGACCTTTGAGCTGGAATGAGTTGCAACGCCATTCAATAAAAATTCTTTTTTTATTTTTTATTTTAAACTTTTCCTCAGCGCGGATTTAGAACCTTTTTAACTGTTTTTTTATATGATATGAACAGTAAGGGTATTTTTGTCCAAAAATATCGCACTTCTCACATTTTGCGTACCTCATATAAGTGAAGGGTATTAATGTCATTACATATCTTTTAACTTATTTGACCAACAATCAAAGGAGGCAAAAGACTGAATTTATAAAATGAGAGGGCAAAAATCACACAACATGCAAAACACGTGGGGGCAAAAGTTAATTAAGCCTAGAAAATAAAGAAAGTATATAATAAAGTAGAAGAAATGCATTCAATATAATACTATTGAAAAGTTTTAAAATTTTATTTTATAGTATTTACATTTTCAAAAAAAAAAGTATTATATTATTTTAAATTTAATAATTAAATAAAATACCAAACTATACATGTAAAACCTCATTCTTGTAAAATAAAAAGATGTTTACTAAATATATAAATAAAAATTGTAGTTTTTTTTTCTTTAATTGCAGTATTATATTTTTAAAAGAAAAATATAAACTTTATTTAAAGTGTTTAAGTACATGTCGAAATTAAATATAAAATAAAATGAAGGGGTTATGAACGTCTTTATATGGTATAAAAAGGTTAAATTAGTAATCAAAGAGGAAAAGATGAATTTAAAAAATACATGAGGACAAATGTCAAAAAAATTAACAAACGCATTGGGATCTAAAGGATTTAAACCTAAATATATGAAAGAAAATCTTCCATAATTTATAGTAATTCGTACAAAGATTATTGTAGACACATAAAAATATGTTTGCATATAATAATTTTTGTACATAAATCTTATGGTTGTTGCAAATTTTTTTTTTTTTTGGGGGGGGGGGGGGGGGGCGGGGTGTGGTGGTTTGGGGACCTATATAACTACAACTCATGAATGTACAGGTTTTGAAGCTGAAGGAACAGCTAAATGAAGCAGAGAGGGAGAGGCAAAGACTAATGGAAAGGTCAAACGGGATTTCAACAAGCAACATCCCAACTTCATGTTTCTCAATGGAAGGATTAGAAGCTGTTCTTAATTGCTTTAAACGTATGCACTCAACAATATAACTTAGTTTGATTTTTATTATTAACGTGCGCGCATACCGCTAAGATTGATCGGAAGTGATAGGATCAAATCGTAAAATCTTACACAAAATGTGCATGTGTAAAGTTACTAAAATAATTTTTTTAAAAAAAAACTCTTATTTGAGTCATTTTAGTAAAATAGTTTTTGATCGGATAGATCGCAGCAAATACTGATTTGGTATTTTGGGTTTTTAGAATCGTAAGATCCTACTGTTCGGATCAGGATTTTTGCAAACTATACTTACTCGTATCTTTGTTTTTTCTTCACCCCCGACAAAACAGAAATCTATGTTAAAGGGTTCCTTCTATATATATGATAAATCTTTTTCCATGCTTCTTCTAATTCTTTTGAAATTTGCACCACCACTAATAAACTCATTGAAGACAAATATGCTTTAATAAAAAAGCAAGACGAGTCACGTGCTCTGCAATATGTATCCACCTTTTCCATTTTCATGGATCTTCAATCTCCAGATTCTCTCCACTTCTGTATCTGCTTAATTAAGAGAAAGGAAAATGACGAGTGCGGGGCATGCTTCTGTGCCCCTAAAACGCTATTCTCTCCACTTCCGATTTTTACTCTCTCTCTCCTTCCTGTTTTCTCTTTCTTTTTCCATCTTTACTTCCTCTTTCTTCACTGATCTAACTATTAATATAAAATGATTAAATTGAAGAAAAACTGAGATTATTTTTGTTCAGTTTATAGTTTGTAAGTAAAATAAGAGATACATGTATTATTTTTTTCTACCGAATTATGTTCAGTACAAACCATAGACAGTTATAAGAGTTGCGTTAGATTGATAGACAACGTAAACTCATTAGTCAAACCTCATGATATGGATCATATAAGAAATAATGTAAATGTTATGAGACTCCCCGCTTTATGGAGCACATCCCATAAAAAAAAATTGAGACTATTCGGGGTCAACGTGCAGTTTTAAGTAAAATAGGGGTCGGGCTTGCCATTTTCGCTCACTAATTACGTTAAGTACAAAATATAAATCATCCTTTTATCTTAATTTGTAAATATCATTTGATGATTGCCCATAACTAATTAGTATAGAAAGACTCAAGTGAGAAAAAAATTAAACTATTTTAGGTCAATTAGCAATTTTTAAGTAAAAATTGATATGCAAGTGCCATTTATGATCACAACTTAAATTAAGTACAACGTATAAGCTGCCCTATTATTATTAATTTAGGTAATTTGATGATTGTACCCTAAGTATTAATGTAGAAGAATTCAAATTAATAAAATAAGAGTTTATTTGGAATTTAATTTTAGAATAATGATTCACATCTTAACTAATATTCACAATTTTTTCATAACGAGTGAGATGTTGTGCATTTATTGGTTGCACTTTTATAAAGTAATTATTAATATTATATTATTGAACAATGAATGCATGTCACTTCACTTGCTATGAGAATGCATGTCAATTCAGATTTGTATCATTACTCTTAATTTTAACTGAAAGTTTGGATGATAGTTCCAATTTGTTTAATAGGATGTTTCTCTATATAAATTAATTAAAACATACCCAATAACTTTTATTATTTTAAATTTAGTTTTTGTGTTTATTTTATTGGAATTTTAAATGATAGTTTATTTTTAATGTGATTTCGCCAATTTCAACCATTTTCTGATATAACCAGTGCCAATTCAATCAAAATGGCAAATCAACGAAATTTTTTTATGATCAGTTTTAACATATTTCCAATATAACCCGTGACAACTCGATCAAGATGACAAGCCAATGGAAATATATATTGTTTAATCAATTTCAAAGGGAGAGAATTTCTAAATATTCATGTATAGAAAATTGAGGATATGCCGAAAAGTGACTGAACATTTGAAAATGTAAAACATAAGTTATGGTGAAAACAATTATTTATCAAAGATAACGAAAAACCAAAGTGAAAAGTATATATAAAAATTGTGCATGTCTTATAATAATATCACTCAAAGTTTCTGCTTGAAAAATACAGTAAACAATCAATTTGAAATGTTAAGATTTGCTTTTGTTTTATATATGGACATGTTATTTACGTTTTGATTTTGGTTTTAACAGTAAATTTAATGTATTATAATCATCTTTTATTATTTTTAATATAATTTTTTACTATTTAATTATACTTTTTTATATTTTTAATACACTTTTTATATTATAAAATTATTTTTTAAAAATTAAAACTCAAAATTTCAATAAAAAACATGTCTTATCGTGTACTCCCTTCGTCCCATTCAAAGAGTCTATTTTCAAAAAAAAATTTGTCTCATTTAAAGAGTCCATTTTGAATTTATCTACATTACATATCTTTACTAATATTATAATGTGTTGTTTACAATTAATCCTTATTTTTAAAATAAAGATATAAGTAAAAATTATGATAATAAATTATTTATTTTAAATATTATATCTCATAATTTATAATAAATTATATATTTTTTAAAATGAATTTTTTGAATAAGACAAAAAAAAATATTTCTTTTTCAACATGTGTACTATGTCAAATTACAATAGACCAGTAGCGATCCCACCAACTTTTACTCTACAAATGTGAGGGCCCACTAACTTTCTTTTGTTTTCATGGGTGCAAGAGCAGCGGTTACAACTTACAAGATGAGCCACTCTGACAGGGACCAGGCAGACGGGTCCACCCAATTTTGCATGAATTAACAGTAATACTATGTACACATTTGAATCGCGTCTTGCCGGCCACCTCTCCCCTACCCTCCTTTCTCTAAATTCTAAATTTCATCTTTCTTCATCCTCCGAAAGGAAAGTAGTTTTATGTACCTTTATTCTTATTATATTTTGTTTAGTTTGCATTAATTTAAATTTTATTTATATTTATGTTGTTTTTTCTCTTTTTTTGAAGTTTCTTTCTCTATTTATGATATTTCATTTTTCATATATAGTGATTTTCTCTCTGGCTATGATGATTTCATTCATGGTCATAAAATATGAAGACTTAGTTGAAAATGCAGTTTTGAAGCTTTCATTAGTAATTAGTGATATATTTGTGACTATCGGTACGAGATTTGTTCAGCGATACAATTCTACTATAGTTAGATCTATACTATGTATAGATTTGCAGTTTAGTATATTAGATACACTGTTGAGATTCAGATCTGTTAATTATCAAATCAAATATATTGTAATCAGTTGTATTGCCCGTGTCTTTGTCTTTTATCAATCGTTATTGGACGATTTCCAACGCCATTAATACAAATTTTAATTTTCAAAAAAAAAAAAAACATTTGAGTCGGTTGAACATAATTTGGAAATAAACTACTCTCAAATTGATGCTTTTTCTTTTCTTTTTTTTTAATTTTTTTTTATAAAATGATAAACATATAAAATATAGCGAAAATCTGCATAATTTACTTTCGTCTTTTCCATAAATAAATAAAAAATCTTAAAAAGTAGATTTTTTTTTGTTTGTTTATATCTCAGTGAATTATATGGAATTAGACGAGGTGCGAATGTGACTATATCGCACACGAGCTAACCGCGTATGCTAAATCTCTCTTGCAGCCTTGCAGGGTCAGAAGTATTGGAATATTGTTCCGAATTCAACAAATCTTACGTTTTATCTTTAAAAAGGAAATTTAATACTAATAATAATCATATCTTTTTAACTCAGAAAAACAAACTGCCGTCCACCAAAATCCAAAACAAAAGAATTCCCTGATGAGGGACAACGTGCATGAATTGCACAGAAGGAAAACAAGAACAAACAAAAACAAAAAAAGGGCAAAAATTACAAGAAAACGAAAAATTCATATATGATCATAAAGTACATGGTACATCACAACAATCACAATTCTTTGACCAAACAATCCAAAACCGAATTATTCCACTTCTGGTACTACTATATATTCCCACACCTATTTCCTCAAGCTGTGGAAAATTTGTCATTAGAGAATAACTACTCCCTCTCTGTTCCATTCAAAACTCAAATAACACAATTGTTCATAAAGGGTAAAATACAATCTTGAACTATTCTTATGAAACTAAAAGAGCAAGAACAACAATTTTATCCCGTTCGATATTTAAAAAAATATGCGAAAACGATGGTGAAGATTCCCAACAAGTATACTGCAATGTTCATAACCATCAATGCTGTGGGAAGTTCGACAACAACTGCAACTATAAAAGCCACCGAGCTGAAGAGAATCCCGACATGCACAGCCGCAACCGAAGCTCGGTTGTAAATGGAACGGATATACACAGAAACCATGAAAGCTGTAAAGGAGATTACCAGAGCCGTGCACACCACCTGGGTCGACCTTCTGGTGAGCGATGCAGTCGTAGTTTGCAGAGCTTGTAGGGTGACGCTAATGGCTGCTAAGGAAACTCCCATGACCGCTAAGGCCCATTGCAACCGCATCAACTCAGCATCACCTCCAGATCCACCAGCTTGGTTGTTGCGCCGATCACTTGCTGCATCTGCATGGGTTGTAGTAGTCCCGCGCTCAAGGGAGGGGGGACGTGGCGGTGGTGGTGGTGGTGTTGGTGTTGGTGGTGGGGGTGGGCTGTTCAGCAGCAAAAGATAAAGCCTTTGAAAGAGGTTCAAAATGTGGCGGAAAGGATTCCACATGAGTTTACCAATTTCTTTCCGGCCGTGAGCTTATAATTTGGAAAGAGTTTAATTCGAAATCTTGCTTACAGCACACAGGTCGATTGCTTCATGGGAAGAGATATATAACCATCTTAAAACCCTGAGAAGCAAATATCACTTGTCGATCCGGGGAATTTTCTTCGTAACTTCCTTTAAAATTCAGTACTCGTCAGCTCGGCTCCACTTAAGTCGACTCATTAATTGCCAGAACTTTCATTTCAGACTCATATATACATACATACATACCCTTATCGTATGTCACCATTCGCCGGATTAATTACATGAATACATTAATTGTTCCAAGTCTTCCAATGGTGTTCTAATCTTTTCACTTCAAATCTCTTCAGTTTTCCGGATCCCTAAAACTTAAAAGCAATTTTTAACAGTATTACTATTGCTTGTTAGAATTGTGAATTTGTGATATTTGTAATGTATACAATGTACATGTTAGCACTTGTGATACTTATACAATGTGTTAGTACTCATGTACTTAGCAGGTGCTTGTTTGGAGAGTTTAAGGGTAAGGACTAGGGAATGAGAATGAGAATGAAAAGTGATGTTTTGGTTGGGAGGTTTTCTTTCCAAGACCCCACCCCATATCTCATTTTCTCTCTGTCATTCATTCCCCTCTAGTTTAAGGAAAATTGAAATCATTTCTTACTTAAACTATTTTTTGGTGTATTGTTAATTTTTAAAAATTTTAATTAGTAAAAATTATCATTGTAATGCATATAAAAATAAATAGTTTATAATATATTAAATATTTAATGCAAAAATTAAAATAAATTTTATTCTTAAAAATTATATTTGTGAACCAAATACTCTCAATAGTAATAATAATCATTTTCTATTACAAACCAAATAATACCAATACAATAATTATCTCGACTATCATTCTCATTTCCCTCTACAAATCAATCGCACCCTTATACAATGTTACTGTTAAACAAAAAATGATACTCAAATTTAATCATGTTATTTTCTGTATTATATGTACAATGTTATTATTGTACCTCAATTGACATAAAGATGCAAATAATATGATCGATAGACAACAACAAAAAGAAAAGAAAAGAAAAAAAAAAAAAAAAAGAAGTACCGGTTGCATGCACAAAGTTATGTACCTAAACGTACAATGCCCAGAGATACATGCATGGAAGAGAAATCATATACAGTATGAGAATTGAGCACTGTACAAGTTATAAGAATAGCATAACAATTAATACAATTTTTGAAATTACACGGGCTAAATTGCATCTTAACTCACTAAATTTCATTCTCCATTGAACAAGAGATTAATCAATAAAGTAAAAATATTAGGTTATATGATATCGTTTTAAGACAATTAATGGGATAAAAGTACAATTAACTTGTGACTCCATTAAAAAAATGAAAGAGGAAAGTCATAGCTTTATCATAAATCATCATTTATGTATTATATTATTTTTAAGGATGATATATGATATACTGAATTAAAAAGGAAAATATTAATCAGACGATTTTCACGTCATTTTCGGCCAGGAAACAAAGGGAAGATCAACGCGTCAACTCAAAAGTGGACTGGTGGTCACATGCTAGTGGAGCCTACAGGGTCGACTTTGCACGATTTATTGGTATTATTATTATTATTTTTGAAAACGTTATTAATAGTAAGAAAATTCTTCTTTCTTAATTTTCTGTCTTCGCTTTGGGATTCCCCCCTTTTTTTTCTTTTTTTTTTAATTACTGTAATTTTATTTTATTTTTCTCTTTTCAAACTTTTCTCACCTAGCTCTCCAAAAAACTTGATATGTTAAACCGTAAATTTAATATATTATTTAGTTAACATTCAATACAACTTTTTACTATTTATCTATATTTTTATTTTTAATACACTATTTATATTATAAAACCATTTTAAAAAAATATATTTTTAAAATTATTTTCAAAACAATAAAAAAGAATAGCTCTAAATTCCTGGGTGAAGTACATGTACAGTGTACTATCTTGAATATTAAATATAGCTACGAATCCATCTTTTATTATTTTGAAAAATACAACTAATTTTTTGATCTCACCAGACAGTAAAGTTAAAATCAGGTAAAAGCAAATAACTCCACATTGTTTTTATTTATTTTCTTAAATACCTTTTCGGTAATTCTTGTAATTTTTTGGTCTTTTACAACTTTTATGATTTGACTTTACCGTTTGGTGAGGGTATGAAGTTATTTGTATTTTTCAAAGCAGCAGTGATAAATTCGTAGTTATACACAAAAGTAAATGTAATTTGCCTTAGTTCTTTATTATGTGTTTGAGACTGACGGCCACCAAAATACAAAACAATGAATTCCATCAAAGGCAACAATTTCATAAGGAAATAAAACTATAAAAGGGAGAAAACAAATGCATATATAATCATAAAGTACATCACAACAAGAAGCAAAAAGCTCAGTTTTTAACCAAACTATTAAAAACCGTTGTCCATTATGGTAATTACAAGCATAGTTTGCATAATGCAAACGGGGAAATAAAATTTTATGATATCAAAATACTAAGTCGATTATAATCAATCTCTCACGTAAAATCTGATCTTGAAAAGTATGATTACAATTAATATATTCAACTATGTTGCTATATCTTCAAACTGTGGAAAATTTTGTGGCTGCAACATTAAATACAAAATAACAACAGCTTTATCGCATTCGATGGTGATGACGTTGGTGCAGAGGATATTTAAATTTTTTTTTTTTATCCTTGCATCTCAAAATTTTAAAATTATAATATTAGGGTTACATCCTCTCATTAATCACCCTTCAACCCTTCCTACTCCAAATCATTTATATAGTGAGGGTGTTTATGTTAGTTTAAATGTATTTTATTTAATATACTTTCTTTGAGAAATAATTTATTGCCCTTTTAAATAATTAATTATATAAAACTTACAACCTTTTAGTAGTTTCTTGAGGACCATCAATAGGCCCTAATCAATTTTTTTTTCTGTAAATAATAATTTTAATGTAAATTTACTTTAAAACACAAAATTAATGGTTTGAACAACCTAATCTCTTTATTTAGTTTCTTTTATTATTAATTATTTTATTCTTACATCCTCAAATTCGAACCTATAAACAATATTATTGCATCATCATAGACTGAATGGGGTAAAAATATGGCATTCTCCAACCGACATGCACACGGGGCAGGGACTTTTTTTTTTTTTTTTTTTTTTTTTTTCTCTCTTCTCTAATCATGTGGTCCTTGAGGGGATTCTTTCGTTTTGGATTCTACTGTACCAGTCAGACACGTTACAATTTGTATATTTTTTGATATATTTTATTCGGGCATATTACACTTTTCATTTCTTACGTTTTATTGTTGTAAAAATAATTTATTGTGTTTGCATATTGTTGCACTTTTGGTCTATGCAATTTCTTATGACCAATTTTAAGTAGTTAAACGGGAGGTCAACGATTTTGGCATTTTTCTTATGATTTCTATATTTTTCAATGGTCCATGTTTTTACCTATTTTTACTCATGTCAAACTATTTATCAGTTAGCTCGCTCTCATCAATTTTGGTATGTCTTTGCAATGTACCTAAATGGGTAAAATTTATTACATGGGCCAGTAAAAAAATATTAAAATCATGAAAAAGCCTAATTTTTTTTTTTTCAATTCAAAAGTCACTCAGAAGCCATAACAAGTTATATGAACCAAAACAACAACAACATGCAAGCATAAATGACTATTTTTACAACAATGAAACATAAGAGATCAAAAGTGCAGCAGGTTCAAATAAAGAGGACTAAAACTGACATTTTTCCATTTTGAATTTAAAAATTTATTGTATTTATCGTCAAAACCAAAAAAATGTACTGTCCGGAGAATAAAGTACATAATTTAATACTGTATATTTGAAAGAGCAAATGACATTAAACCCCTCATGGTTTTCTCTCTGTGGTAGTTACCCCGTATAATTTTATAATATTATGTTACCCTTTCATAATTTTGGATTAAAGTGTCATCTTAACATAAATTTTTTAATTTAACAGAACACTTAACACTAGTTGGACTCAAACATATTTATGACAAAATTACCCCCTCCCCTTTCACTTAAAAATGAAAGTTTCAGTACTTTCAACCATGTACGCAGTATTTCGGCAACATAGAAGATCAAAAAAAAAAAAATCCTGACTTAGCCACGGAGAATCAAACAAACGCATTCGAAGAAAAAACTTCCGGGGAATTAAGAACTAAACAAAAGTCAAACAAACAAACAAGCTTTGCTGAAATTCCAGGAAATCGTGAAAAACTTCCATCAGCTCAAAAAAAAAAAAAATTAAAATAAATTTTGATGGCATACTTTGAAAAATCTTACAAGAACAAAAATTAAATGGCGAATCAAGATTGCTCTTTTTTTATGTTTTCTTTATCCCCTTGTTTTAAACCAACTTCTCCCAATTTGCTTCTCACGGTTGCCTCTAGTTCCGTCGAGATTTGTTCCCTATGTGAAAGCATTCTCAAAACCATGTTTTGAGAGTAAAATTATGAATCCTACAGTTAAAATGTGTTTTGTATGAATTTTAAGTTTTGGTATTCACTCTCAAAACATGTTTTTGATAATAAAAAAATATGGACCCCACACTCAAAATGTGAACCCCACACTCAAAATGTGTTTTACAAATACATGTTGAGTGTGGGGTCTATATTTTTTTTTTCTCCCAAAAACATGTTTTGAGAATGCTTCTACACAGGGCCTTTGGCTTTTCACGTATAGCCACCAACAGAACGAGATAAATTTATTCTTTTGTGATCTTCGGCTGTATTGTTTTTTCATTTAACACAAATTTTATTATTTTTTTTACAAGGTAGTGTCGTTCCTACTAAAATAAGGGCCCAGTTCCGGAGAGCAGCGGAAGTGCGATCATTCGGAACAAGTTCGTCTCCTTGAGAGGAATTTCGAAAGTGATCAGACATTGAACTCGAAAAGGAGGAACTAGCTGGCTTCTAAACTGGGGCTCGAACTGCAACAAGTCCGGACTTGGTTTTAGAACCGGAGGACTCGCTGTAAGAATAGCAAGCTCAAGGAAGATTACACTTAAATAAAAGTCGAACACGACCACCTTGAAATTGAGGTACATACGCAGCTTATGGTTGTTGCATTTTTATTTTATTATATATATTTTTTGGGGTTTTCGAAAACCTATTTTAATTAATTTTATTTGGGTCCAGTTGATTAATTGAAAAAAAGTGTAATGCTTTAGGAGTTAATTTTCAGAAATTAACATTATTAGGCAAAATGTAAAGTAGCAATTTGCAGAAAAAGATGAGAAAGAATTTAGCAGAGAGTATAAGATAAGAAAGAGTAAAGGTGAGATGTAAAAGATCTATTAGATGAGAAAACCAATCACACAAAAGACATGACTCTTCCTCCTTGTGCACATGAATATGTACATGACACAAAACCCTAACTTCTCGCTCACATAAAGAAAAACTACTCCTTCTGTTGAGGCACAAAACGGTGCCATTCCCGTAAGTGCAAAACGTTGTTCTTCAGTGAAGCCGGTAACAACATCGTGCAGCTAACCCGCAATTTCCCAATTCGATTTTGCCCTAATTCAGTATAAGCATGACAGAAAGCCTAATGCCATTATGAGTGAATAAGCCCAAGTTGGAGTTAATTAATTAAAGAGGAGGCTGCCATCTTGATTAATTAAATTGATTTCCGTTTCAAAAAAAATAAAAAATAAAATTAATTTGATCACGTTGATAGTTACGTGAAGTGCAGCAAAGATTTGGAAGATAGGGGGATAATTAATTACTATAGTAATATTTTTCCAAATTTTACCTTAATTATTTGTATTGAGGATATTACGGCTTTTTACATGAAGAAATTCGACATACAAATTAAAATGATAAATTATACATATAAATTATATATATTCTTTTTATAAATCAACTTTCTTTATATGATAAGTTTACTCTTTAACTATTTGACCTGTTCTTTTTGGTTGTGTTGAGTTTTGGTTTGAAAAAATAGTTTTAAAATGTAAAAAGTATATTGAAAATGTAAAAATATATAGTTAAATAGTAAAAAAATATATTGAAAATGATGAAAACTGATTATAATATATTTAATTTACTGTTGAGATCAAAACTGAGACAAAAACAACACTTAAAGAACATGCAGTATAAAGTTGGTCCATGAAAATAAGTGAGTTAGGCATTGTTCCGAGTTCGAGAAACATGGATCACGTCACACATAAGGATCCGCTTGATCCTTATAAATAGCCGTGTAGACAATAAAAAGAGTCACTAGAATCCTAATACTTAACCACGATTAGAGGTAGCATGGTAATGGGTTAATGCTCCAGAAGTCCAAGACTTACCCTGTAAATACAAGGGTCAAGAGTTGTTGAAAAGTATGTTTTTATTAATTGCACTAAAACTCTACTCAAATGATTCCACGTTTGCTAACTTATGATTCGGAGTGTAATTGATGACACTTGCTCGCAAGTGCAAGTAAACAGCTTATCCATTATCCATACTACTACCAATGCCTAGATAGTCTCGCACAACATGCTTCATCAAATGTTCCAACTTAATACCCACCCACGCATTAGTTTAATTATTATAGTGTAATATCTAATGATCAAAACTGACCATTTAAATTATCAAATGGTCAAATTATTTTAAAAAATTGATTGGTTAAAAGTATATTGGTTGAATATTTTAATAATATTAAAGGTTATTTGCCCTAATTATATATATATATATATATATGACATTGTCAACTGGTAACTCTTCATATATATATATATATATATATATATGACATTGTCAACTGGTATATATATATATATATATATATATGAAGAGTTACCAGTTGATCATGGTAAATATGCAACCTCAGGTTTATAAGGTTGGTAATACCATCTAAATGGAATGAGGATGATACCATGAACATGAATTGGTCTACCATCAAGCATGTTTACATATGTGACACACTATTTACGTGAACAACATACTTTTTTTTCTAATTGACATTTGAACAAAGTAAAATTAATAGTTTGTTCAAATATCACCTTTAAAAATAAACTAGTAATGGCCCTTAAAAAGTATTGCTCGTTCTCCTGTTATTAAAAACTAGTAATGGCCCTTAAAAAGTATTGCTCGTTCTCCTGTTATTAAAAAAAAAAATCAATTTTAAAAAAATGTATAATTTTTTAAAATTTCAATATAATACTTAAAAAAATGTCATTTTACTTATGCGTATTTTTTTTTTCCTCTAGTAATTAAGACAACGCAAAAACTTGAGTGAGGCACGTTCATGCATGCGATGATTGTCACGTGTAAGTTTGTGTTTCACAATGTTTTTCTTTTTTTTTTTCCTCTTTTTTTAATTTTATTTTTATATTAGTGCTACCTTTTAAAAGTAACACTTAACTCTTATAGAGTATTTATAATACTTCATGAAAATGGCACTTGACCTTAGGGTGGTGGGAATGATAAACCCAAAAAAGCAGGTTTATCACGCCACATCAAAAGTAAAACCCACCAACTTTTATAAATCTACCCTCAACAACAATAAACCTAGAAAAGTAATTTCAGCACTGGTCACACTAATAAACAAATCTAGACACATTTATTTATACATTTTCAATTATAATTTATCAACTATATTCAATTATAAATTTGTTTTAATTTATTAAAATATTTAATTGCATAGGTCAAACTAAAATCAACATTTGCAAAACATTTTAAATTTTAATTAAAACAGATTCTACATAATTAAAAAAATAAAAAATAAAATTACATAATTAAAAAAATATGAAAATCAATTTTTCTAATGTGAAAATCTAATATAAAAATTTGATTAGGGAGATGTTTGATTTGGATGAGAAATAGAAAAATATTAGAATCGATAGGTATTTATAGAAAAATAAATAGTAAGAAAAAGAATTGAAAAAAAAAAAGGAAGTAATAATAAAATAAAGGAAAGAAAAAAAAATATTACTAATAAAACGCAAAGCCTCAACGGCTAGAAGGAAAGAAAAAAAAAGGAAGTAAATTGCTGGTGTCTGCCACCAGCTATTCCTCCCACTCGCGCGTGGGAGGAACTTGCGAGGACTGCACCCTCCTCGCCAGTGGGTGCCATAAAAAACTAAAAACCCAGCTTCTAATTTCAGAAGCTGGGTTTATGAGGTGGCAAATGGGAGTGGTGGGTGGGTTTTAAAGCTGGGTTTAAACCCAACAAAAACTCACCATTCTCACTACCCTTATAGAGTATCTTTTTATTAGTAGCACTTGACCTCTTATAAAGTATCATTTCACTAAGTAACTCTAATACCTCATGAAAGTGACACTTATACTCTTCTCAAGTAGCACTTATGCTCTTATAATTTATTTTTTGCCATTTTATTTATCATAAAAGTGATATTTGAATAAAGTATTGTTAGTATTTGTGAACAGTACCACCAATACAGTTCACAAGTGTCAGTTTCTTTTATTAAAAAATAACACAAAATATATATTGAATGTATGAACGGATTCATGGACGCATGTGTAGAGGTCACATGCATGAACCCGTTTCATACAAGACGACAACTGAAAGTAAAAGTATGATGTCCTCAATAAAAGTAATACATAGTACTAATCTCATACAATCTGCGGGGATCCTTAACACTACTTTGTCCATTACAATTATGAGATCTTCAATCTCCATTAATCCATACATTACTCTTTCCATTAACCAATCCCATCCCCCGGCCATTGCATCGATTGTTTTTTCATTAACCAAATACTCTTGTAAAGAGAAAAAAAAGAATTTTCACAAAGCAACACTAAATCCTACTTAGTATGAAAAAGTATTCTCCCACCCTCAAGATTTGAAAGAGAGAGGTTACCTGTATTCCCGAATTTAAAAAGTATTAAGATTTTTTTTATTATAATAAAGGTTATATTGTGAATAAGAGAGAACCGTGTGTTATAAAAAAATTGAAAAATCATAAATTAAGAATAAACTATTTGTTAACATCAAAATTTTATTTTTTTGTGTATTAATTAGAGAGAATCATAATATAACCGTAAATAATGTAATTGTATACTAAACAAATTCAAACATGATCAAATCTAGGGGTACGGTTTGTGACGTCAAATATAATAATCCTTCCGTTTCATTAGAAGGGTCCATATTTACTTATGTATAACTTATTATGGATGTCAAGGTACAATACTTAAAATACTTAATTTGTCACCATTTGCTCCATTTATATCCTTACTTAAAAAGTACGAATTAATTGTAGACCACACATAATTATATTAGTAAGGGTAGGAGATGTAAAAAAACTCAAACTTGACCATTTCAATGGAACGGAAGGAGTATTTAAGATTAAGAGAAAGGGAGGGAAAAGAATGGAACAAAACTCAAAACGGGCAGTTAGGCTTTGTTTTCTTTCTGTTTTCGCACGGACAACATGTATCTAGTCATTTTTCTCACACAATTTACAACGTAATCGTATCTCCATAACTATCATGTAGCAGTGATAATAGGAGAGTGAAAATCTTTAAAGAATGGTGTTACATGAGTTAAATGACAAAATTACTCTTCAGATTTTATTATTATATCGTATTCATGAAGATAATTTTGTCTTTTAATTTATGTCACATCATTCACCGGACAAATTCACTCTACAAATCATTTCTACACGTCGCGCATCAAAACTCATATGAAACAAAAAGTACGAGATGAACAATACATTTTCAAACTCCACAACTTATAATGAGTCTTAAAAAATAAAATAAATAAAAAAGTGGAAACAAACATGTTTACACATATAAAGCAAGACTGTTGAATGACTCGAATTCAATAATCTTTTTTCTCCAAATAGAAATTACAAGGAAGAAAAGCCTCAGATGGAAAGGTAGAGACTGGGGCGGGCAGGAGCCCATGTATGGCTATGGACGGCTGGGCAGACGTCCCCCCACCTCTCAACTTTTGGAAAATTTGTGTATTTATAAATTTTGCGCAACGTAAACTTAAAATAAGAGGGGACAAAACCAAAATAAATTTGTATTATGTACTATAATGATAACGTCATTTAAAGTTTCTGTTTAAATAGTAAGTCAACAATCAATTTGAAATGTTAAAATTTTGTTTTTGTTTTGTATACTTTTTAATTTTTTTTTTTTTTTACATATGTAGTACTCATTTTTTCTTATAATTTCTTATGAGTGCCAACGTACAATATCTAAAATAGATAATTTGACATTTTTATTCTATTTAGGCTTAATCACTATTTACCCGTGTTATTGACTTTTCACTATTTGTCCCTCCCCCTCCTCTCGTGTTTCTAAAAATAACTGTTTGCCCCCCTCTTACCAGTCAAATTATAAAAATTTATGAAAAACAAAAATACCTTTCTGGAATGTTGACATCACACGCTCAAGTTTAAGTAAAAATTTCATACGAATATACCCCAAGTATTGGGAAAAACGGCCGGCAATAATTTTTTCCCTGAGAAAAACGCTCGACTCCGGAGAAACGGCAATGACAGCAGGTTCTTTGTGAAAACTGCAATTAGAGCGGGAAAAATGCAGCGTCGTCGATAATGGAGTTCACGACTCGACTCCGGGAAAATTACAGCGGCAGCTGCTTGGAGCGGGAAAATTGCAGCGGCGATTCTGTATCAGAGAAACTTTCACCCATTTTTCTCTTTCTTAAGTAATATGCAGTTAAAACTTATGGTATATATGTCTGAAATTTTTTACTTAAATTTGAAAGTGTGATGTGAGCATTCCAGAAGGGTATTTTTATTTTTTCATAAATTTTTATGATTTGATTAGTAAGAGAGGGGGCAAACAGTTAGTTTTAAAAATACGGGGACAACCAGTTAGTTTTAAAAATATTGAAGATAAATAGTCAAAGACCAATAATACAGGTGGGTAAATAGTTATTAAGCATTCTATTTATATCTTTATTTATTAATTATAAACTAATTATAATCTAAAAACAATAGACTGGCAACGGTAATTACTTGTAGAATAGGGAGGGACGGGTCAGGATCAAATGTGATCCGGAGGTGAATTAAAGAAAGAAAGAACAGAAAAATTAATGAATTGAGATAAAGAAGAAATTTAGAGAGAAGTACTGGCCTTCATTCATACAAATCGATATCACCAACTACTCACTATTATTTTTATGCTTGAATGTTGACATAACAAACAATGTATATTATTGGACATTACATTTTGCCTATGTCTATTTACGGTTATTACTTATGTAAATATAGTAGCTATATTGTATAATTGCTTCATTTTCAGCATTATATGTAAATAATTTAATATTGTTTCACAGTCAACAACATTTTCATCATCTTTAGTAGCAATGAGTTGAATAACATTCATATATTAACGAAGCACATTTGATGGTTAGAAATATTTTTAGAGAGCCTACTTTTATATCAGATATATATATATATATATATATATTTACGGAAAAAGCGTATAAAATATATTAATGGCACTGAAAGTTGTCCAGCAACGATTGAGAAACAAAATCAGATATTTTTATATTGATACTTAATTTTAATGAAAATGAATTTGCTTTTAAAAAAAAAAATCTCACTTTATTTCTCTGTTCTTTTCTATTCCAATTCAAGAAAATCATTAATTTTTTCCTCTAAAATTTTGTATAAATAAACAACATTATTTGTCTCAATTCCAAATTCAAAAATTTTAAATTTTCTCTCAATTTTACTCACATAAATTCAAAAAATAATACAAACATTACACTTTTTTTATTTTTTCCAAAATATTTTTTCTCCAAAACAAAATTCATTTTCTAAACCAAAAATTCTCCATTTGGGTTTGGAAAAGAACGGATCTCTTCTCTTGTTAACCCAAAGATCATGACATGAGGCGTGCGGGCCCACCTATTTCCAGGATGAAAACTGACAGAAAAATTTTTTGTTTGGAAAAACAAAGTAATATGTTATTTACATGACATCTTTTATTAAATATATGATACATTTTAAAATTTTAAATAGTGAAAGTACCAAAATATCTTTCCACTAAAAAAAATTTCTTAGTTCAAAATTTTTTTTTTAAAATTTTAAAAACACCCACACCATAGTTGCTGGAACTTCGCAGGCAACTTTGGCCAATGGCGAAGGTGTTAAAACCTTCGCCGACGGAAGTTCTCGGAGCGAAACTATCCGATTGTGCGTCCTGTGACGGAAGTTTTTTTTGAAACGTTTGTCAGGGAGAGGAAATTTTTGTTACGAATTGGAAATTACAAAACTAACCTTCAGTTTTTGTTACGAATAACACCCATCAGGATCTTTAAACCACTTGTTGGAAGAGATATTCCAACAAGAATATTGCAGCGGAATTGAAAACAGAAAAGAAAAGAACACAACAGATTTAATGTGGTTCGATCTCAACATATCTGCTCCACAGAACTACTGACTACTCATTTTCATATATGGGAATCAAACAACAGAAGAGTTTACAATGTACTCTTAACATACAATGTCTCTCGTCCTCTATTCTATTATCACTCCCGCTTTTGATCTCATCCCTTTTTGTTCTCGTCGTCGAAGGCATAAGCAGGAACACACATCTCTTATGGCCTCAGAACAACCTACCAACAACAACGTCTTCATCTTCATTGGAAGCATAAGCAAGAACATCAATCATCTTCTATGACTTCGCAACGACTTACCAACGTCAATGTCGGAGACATAAGCAGGAATCTTCATCGTCTCTTATGGACTCACGACGACATCCCATATCTCACTTGCCCGAAGTGAGAGATGAAGATTCCTACTTATGTATCCGACGTTGGCGTTGGTAATTCGTTACGAAGTTATATGAGATGATTGATGTTCCTGCTTATGCTTCCGATGAAAATGAAGACGTTGTTGGTAGGTTGTTCTGAGGCCATAAGAGATGTGTGTTCCTGCTTATGCCTTCGACGACGAGAACGAGAAGGGATGAGATCGAAAGGGGGAGTGATAATAGAATAGAGAGCGAGAGACATTGTATGTTGAGAGTACATTGTAAACTCTTATATTGTTTGATTCCCACATATGAAAAGGACTAGTCAGTAGTTCTGTGGAGTAGATATGTTGATATCAAACCACGTTAAATCTGTTGTGTTCTTTTCTTTTCTTTTTGGGCAAATGACACCAGTGGCCATCCAACTATTCGCAATGTTCAGTTTTGGTCACTCATCTTTCAAGTGTGCGCGTTTGGCCACTCATCTTTTTAAAATGTGCTTGTGAAGCCATTCCGTCAAGTATGGCGTCAAATTTGACGGAAAATTTTTGTTGCCATTAGAGCTTCTGCATCCTCGTGAATGCTGTTCAAAGAATGCTGCATCCTCGTGAATGCTGTCAACAAAAATTTGGATGCAGAAGCTTGGGTTGACGGAGAATGCTGTTCAAAGGAATTAGAGCTTCTGCATCCTCCTTGTCAATCATAGCAGCATGGTTCAGTGATTTCAACCAAAACAAACTCAAACAACCAGACCTCAACTACAGCATTTCACCACAATAGCATCTAACCGGCTTTCTTTGGAACCATTTCACAGCTAAAAATTCAATCTTGACCAATTGCAGCTAAAAATTCAACCAGATTCTAAGTTTGCTGATGCTTTGCTGATGGATTCCGTCAAATTTGACGCCATACTTGACGGAATGGCTTCACAGGCACGTTTTAGAAAGATGAGTGGCCAAGCGCGCACACTTGAAAGATGAGTGACCAAAACTGAACATTGCGAATAGTTGGGTGGTCACTGGTGTCATTTGCCCTTTCTTTTTTCAATTCCACTGCAGTATTCTTGTTGGAATATCTCTTCCAACAAGTGATTTAAAGATCCCGAGGGGTGTTATTCCTAACAGTTTTGATGAAGGAATATTCCAAGAATTTGCCAATGATTGATTTGAATTGGGTAAAAGTGAAGGTTTGAGAATTATGGAAGTGAATAAGTGCTGGTTTGCCAAGGTTGTGCAGGTTTTTCCTGCGCTTGTTTATTCCCATGGATTACAGAAGAAGACTCGATTGATTGCGCTTGTTTATTCCGATGGATTACAGAAGGAGGAGAATAGGTAAAAAAAACTTTCATTTACAATTAATGAAGGGCCT
Source organism: Leptodermis oblonga (assembly GCA_016801395.1). Classification (NCBI taxonomy): domain Eukaryota; kingdom Viridiplantae; phylum Streptophyta; class Magnoliopsida; order Gentianales; family Rubiaceae; genus Leptodermis; species Leptodermis oblonga. The sequence continues at coordinate 37,164,073 of CM028755.1, forward strand.
TTTAGTCTTTTTAGTGGATACATTTTTGAAGTGGTTCCTATGTTTAGTAAAATAGTTCCTGCATATAACAATTTCCATCATGGAAATTTTCGTGTCCCAATTTTGCATGAAATTAACAGCATGACTCCTAATAAATTTGAGACCTCTTCTTTTTTATGGGTTTGAAAATAGTTTTAAAAACTGATTTTTAGAAAATAATTTTATAATATAAATAGTATATTGAAAATGTAAAAAAGTATAGTTAAATAGTAAAAAGTTATATTAAAAATGATAAAAACTTATTATAATATATTAAATTTATGTTGAAATCAAACCCAAAACCAAAATCAAAACGTAAATAATAGGCCCTTGAGCGGTTGAACATTATTTGGAAATAAACTATTCTCACTTGAGTTCTCAGTTCTTGATCTTTTGTTTTAACTATTATTGTATTGTTAGTTAGTAATCAAAGGTGATATGGTTATTTGATTAAGCTAAACGATAAGTTTTACCGTTCGTAAACTAGTGCCAAAATTACTAGTTTAGTGTTTAGTTTAGTTAGTCTTTTAGCTAATTATAAACGGAATTGTTATTTGCAGTAACCAATTTATTATTTGCAGTAACATTTTTTTTATAAAATGTCTAAAATGCCCCTTAGGTTTTTTAAAAAAATAAAATAAATCATTTTCATTCTAATTATGGCCAATAGTCACGAGGACAATCCATATTATACGGTAAGTAAACAATTCATACTTTTTTTTTAACGTAAAATTGGTTTTTTAACAAAAAAGAAAAAAACAATCTATACATTATTCATGTTCTTTTCTTCTCTTCTCAAATTCTAACATTTTTAACATAGCATCAAAGGCAACTTAATCTAATTATAACTTTCGCGGATCCAACTCTGCGGTGAGTTGGCGAGGTTCGGGGCAGCGCCCCGAAAAATACCGCACAAGATCTCGCCCCAGAATTTTTTTTAGAACAAAATACCGCCCAACCCCTACGGGATTTTGGAAGAAAATACTGTCCGGGCAGTATTTTGGGTCAAAATACTGCCAAACTGGGCGGTATTTTGACCTATTTTGCATCAGGCGGTATTTTGGAAGAAAATACCACCCGGGTGCTTCCAAAATACCGCCCGGGTGGTATTTGGATCCAAAATACTGCCGGGGTTGGGCGGTATTTTCTTCTAAAATACCACCCAAAGTATGCGGTATTTTCAACAATGTTACTGCAAATAGGGGGCGTAATTCTTGAAAAATGAGTTTTTTTAATATTTTTTTTAGTTAAAGAACAAAATAAACTATTTACAGTAAAATGTTACTATAAATAGTAATTTGGTTACTGCAAATAGTATGCCCCAATATAAATATTGTGCATTCTACGTAGGTAAGATTAAATATGAATGAAAAATGGGGCATGTTATTTACAGGTACCATTTTACTAAATGCAGGACACTTTTTAAAATTTTAAATAGTGAAAAGACGGTAATGCCCTTGGTACTTACCTTGGTGAGAAAAAAGTTACCTACCCATTTTCATTGAACACCTTTGTAAAACATCAACATTCCTCCTACGCGTTTGTCCTCCACTTCTCCATTTCTCCATTTCTAACATCCACACATTCATCCTCCATCCATACATTCATTGAAGACCCATTTCTTCTCCATTGCTTGAGTTTCATGGCGGAAAATACAAATGAAGATATATATTACACGGTACGTATGACATGACTATTTGTATGGATTAAAGGTAGCACGTTTTTCACGTTTTTTGCATCACTGGGAAACAATCATCCACTACGGGCGATTGTTTCTGATACAATCGCTCAAGGCCACCGTTTTTCAACGGAAAACACGCCCACAACTGGCGAATTTAGAGTAAAAAAACGCCATGGTTGGGCGTTGTTTGTGCAAAAACACGCCTGCGTGAGGCGAGGTTTTTTATAAAAAAAGGTGGCATGTGGCGTGTTTGTAGAAAACACTCGCCCCTCTCAGGCGAGGTTTCTTATTCTTCTTCTCCGCTCAAGGAAGTTCGATCTATACTCTAGCAGGTCATGGTACCTGGCTTCTCTTGATCTGGGTGTATCAACATCAGAACGTTGACGCCCATATATAAAACTAGGCGTAGCAGGTCCTCCCTGACTGGAAGAAGCAGGTGAATTAATTGTATTTTCTACAGCTGATGTTGGACCTATTCCATGTCCTTCCCCAACATGGCTAGCATAACCAGCTTCTCGGCCTTGTCCGGAAGGACCAAAAGCTAAATCCACAAATGATGATCTGCGGAGAACCCTCTCACGAAGTCTACCAACACTCAAAGATCTACTAAACCGCACATTCTGCTCAACTGTTTCCCCAACTGAATTCCGTCTATTAGCAAGTCTTTCCTCAATGAATTCCATAGAGTTATTTGCTGAAAATGAATTATCAACAGAGTCTACCACAGCATGATCTCTATCTCTTGGTGCACCTTGAGTCGATGTGTTTTGTAGAAAGTTACCTGTAGCCAATTTTGCATGAGGTGATACACCAGTTTGAGCAGTAAAGCAGGCCGGGAAGAAATCACAACTATGCATACTATCATTCGCACAAGTAATGCCAGAAGTACTTGGCTCCTCTTCAGTATTTGTCATTGGAAATCTTGTTGAAGATGTAACACAAGGCCTTGCAGAGTTTGCTCTGTTGAGCCTAAAACTTATATTACCTTGCCCATAAACAACACAACAACCAATTCACTTCAATTCCAACATTTGGCACAAACATTTTAAAAACTGAAAAAAAAACCCACTCACCTAATTAAAGCTTCCGTGGGCGTGGAATGAGCGGAAATGGAGCTTCCGTGAACTGGAAGAAGGAGGCCGGCGCGTGGAATGGGCGGAAATGGAGCTTCCGTGAACTGGAAGAAGGAGGCCGGACGAAGCTTGGAGAGCCCACCGAGCTCAGATCCTCACCGAGAGAGGGACGAAGCAACCAAAGCAGCAACCAACGGAATAGCCGCAGAATGTGGCCAAGGAAGGAAATATTTTTTACTTTATAAGGGGGAGGGCTGTTTGGTCTTTTCACACTCACAAATTTTAAAAAGTGGCCTCTATTTAATAATTTCTGGCCTGTAAATAACATTTCCGATGAAAAATAAAGAGCAATTACTCTGTCCTTCGAGTCTTCTTCTACTATTTTTCCTCCCCAAATTCTTAACGTAACGTACCACAAGGCAAGAAGACAAGAACACAACGTACAAATGGGGTCCATTTTAATTATTATTATTATTTTATTTTCTTGGAGAGTATGGGCATGTTCTTTTTGAACGTTTTGAAAATAGTTTTAAAAACAAGTTTTGGAAAATAATTTTATAATGTAAAAAGTGTATTGAAAATGTAAAAAGTAGATGCTGAATAATAAAAAGTTGTATTGAAAATGATGAAATATAATTAAAATATATTAAATTTACTGTGAAAACCAAAATTGTTTTCAAAACGAAACAAAAAGAACATGCCTATATGTTTTTTGGGTCTTTTTCAATATTGCCAGTTTTATGACTGCAACATGTGTCGGAGTGGCCGCCACCAAAATGTAAAATCCTGTTAAAAGAAAAAAAATAAAGAAAGTAAAATCCAAAACAAAAGAATTCCCGAAGGGAAGGAGAATATAAAGGCCAAAACTAAGAGAAAACAAATACGAATGTTAAAAATATAAGCGTGAATTCCCAAAAAAGTATATATAGTAGTGGACTACTCTAATAAAACTTTGCTTTTGCACAAACAACAATATATTCGGATGCCTTTATTTGTAGAGTTTAATTCTGCCATTTTTCTTGATAAATGGAAGTTCACAGCTATGTGAAACTAATTTAATAGATAAAAATTATGTTTATATATATATATATATATATATATTCTTATGAAATGAAACTTTCAGAAGAATATTATTGTTAATTTTTATACATTCAGATTAGTGAGAATATAGTTTATTTTGATTTACACATTGTCTGAACAGTAGTAATAAGTGATGCTAATTTATTAGTTTAATTGACAAAAAATAAAACTAATACAATTGATCATTTAAAAAAATAAATGATAAAAATTTGTATAAGTATAAGATTTATAGGAAGTTTCTTTATATTAAATTAAAACATACCCAAATAACTTTTATGATTACGAATTAGTATTTGTGTTTATTATATTCAAAATTTGTAATTTTTTTTTATTCCATCTATTCCATTAGAAAAGTCCACTTTAATATTCCATCTATTCCATCATAATGACAAGCCAATGGATTTTTTGTTTTTGTTTTTGTCAGTTTAAACAATTTTCTAATATAACTAGTGACAAACAACTCGATCAAAATGACAAGCCTGGAATTCTTTTTAATTTTTTGTTAGTTTTCAAAGCAAGAGACTATCCAATTGTAGAAAAACTTGCGATATCGAAGTGAAGACATATGTTATTTCGAAAACATCGATTTACCTAAAAACAAAAGTAAATTGTATATGAATATAGAAAAATTTTCTAAGTCCTAACATGATTCAAAGTTTCTGCTTAAAAAACATAAACAATAAAAAAATAACATAATCATTATTTTCAAATTTTAAAGTTTCTTCTAAATTTTTACTCGTATAAATTAAAAAATAACATAATTATTACACTTTTTCTTGTTTTCCTACACAAATCACTAAACCAATTTTTTTTTTTTCAATTTGAGTCATTAAAAGATCAGGGCCTTAAACAACAGAGACATACCAGCATCGGTCATTACTTATAGGAAAGACCCATCCATGTGTTCTTGATCTTTTGTTTGAATTATTATTATATAATCAAGTCCAGACCACAAAGTGTACATGTGAGGTCCATTTTGGATTTTAATATTTTAGTTTGGGAATTAGATTCGAGTATTTTCTTATGCTTAAATTTGTGTGTGACGCTTTTACTTCTTGTCAGAATTTTTTGTTTTTGTTTCAGTATATATTTATTTTTGTTATTTTTTGAAAATTTAAAATTTGAATTTAAGAAAAAAATAAAAATGTTTGAATTTAAGGATATATATAATTGGAATAAATAATGTTAAAAATTATACAAAATACATAATCATAAAGGTGGTACAGTACAGAAGGCAGAACAAAATTTTTTCCGTAAAAAATGATATTTTATTTTGAAATTCCCAAAATAGGGACAAAATTTCGGGAATTCCCGATTTACTACCTCGCTTTCTTTGGAAATCAGATCATGTTTCAATTTGTGAAATTCGGTTTCTTCACAAATCCACCCAACGAGTATATTACAAAGAAAACGAGGTTTCCCTTGGGAAATCAGATTTGTGTAGAAAACGAATTTTCTTCACAAAATCCAAACGCAACTTCTTTCAGCTTCTTCTAAATGCAAAGACTTATGATGATCCCCCCCCTTTAGGACTAGAACTAGAACATGTTGGCCCTTCCATTGCCAGAACCTCTCTTTCTTGAAACTCTTTTAGGATTCCCTGAAACAATCTCTATACATGAGGTTTCCAGCACCAAATTTCTGCAATCTTAATGCCTTAGCTCAGAATCATCATCTCGCAACGTGCTTAAACCATTGACAAATCTATCTCTTTTCAGATTTAAGTGTACAGATTGTCTATTTCTAGACTCATGGAGAGTATGAAGCATTTCAGCTTTATCAACACTTCCTTCCAAGCCCTCCTGTTCTTTCAAGACTTTTTCTCTTCGGCCAAAGCGTTGGATTCTATAATCATCATCATCCTCCTTCCAACGCAATTTAGCAGGCAGATTCACAGAATTGTAGAGACGGTATGGATGATGCAAGCTCAAGGATCGCCTCGCCTTCAATGATTAAATCCTTTATGTTAGGATTTAATTTTCATAAATCTTTGCATTTAGAAGAAGCTGAAAGAAGTTGCATTTGGATTTTGTGAAGAAAACAAATTTCTGAAATTCGTTTTCTACACAAATTCGATTTCCTAAGAAAGCGAGGTTGGAAATATATACTCGCTGGGCGGATTTGTGAAGAAAACGAATTTTAAGAATTCGTTTTTTTTCACAAATTGAAACATAATCCGATTTCCAAAGAAAGCAAACTCGCTTTCACTAAATCAGTAATTCCCGAAATTTTGTCCATATTTTGGGAATTTCGGAATAAAATATCATTTTTTGTGGAAAAAATTCAGGCAGAACACACTGATACAAAAGGAGAAAAAAGAAAAAAGAAAAAAGAAGGGAACAGTTTTTGCCCAACTATCAAACAAGAATTGTATATACTGCATCTTGTTGATGTGGCAAAGCATAAGCATAATAATGGTATGTACCAATCTAACTAAGTTGAAGGTGTAAAACGATGGAAAAAAACGACAATGAAGATTCCAAACAAGTATACCACACTGGACATAACCATGAATTGGGTGGGAAGGGGGCCGGAAATTGCAACCATCAAAGCTATGGAGGCAAAGAGAATCCCGACATGCGCAGCCGAAACGGACACCCTGTTGTAAATGTCACGGATGTACACAGAAACCATGAAAGAAGTAAAGCAGATTACCAGAGCCATGAACACAACCATCTGGTACTTGTAGGGGAGATGGCCTGCCGTAGTTTGAAGAACTTGCAGGATGGCACTAATGGCTGCAAAACAAACTCCGATCACTGAGGCACAATGCAACCGCATCGTCTCAGCAAGATCTCCATCGCCAGTTCGGTTGTTGTTGTGTTGATGACTTGCAATTGTTGCCGCAGCTGCATCATGAGTCCCGGGCTCAAGAGAGGAAGCCTGCGGAGGGCAAAGCTTGAGCTTTCTCTTGGCTATGTTGAAGATGTTCGGGAAGAAGTTGATAATAAGACTGAAATGGTTACCCATCAATTGCTTTCTCCTCAGGGTTTGCTAGGTCAAGTATATATATAAAGTGTATTTTCGAATGTTGTGGGAAGAAAGGGAAGTTTCGTAGACATGTCGCTGCCTATTTCATCGCAAATGAGAGCCCTCTTTCTTTTTCGACTCAAAAATACAATACGCGGCTTCTCCCTTTTGCAATCGTTCTCTTTTCCCCGTTTATCAATCAACACATTACGCACCTCAAATGCGCCACCATGGGATCCCTTCAAGTTTTAAGCATCACTTGGTAAGTTTGTATCCTTAACTTTTTAGTTAATTTCTACTTGCAGGTATTTTCTGTATAGACAGTTTTTTAAACTTAAGTTGCTCTTTGAATGATGTCTGTGAGTCGGGTTGGATAGCTCACAAATTTTTGCGTTACAAGTGTTCTGTGGTAATGATTTAAATGTATGTTTGCTGTTTGATCAAATGTCTCCAAGAATAGGGAACTCTTGAAACTTTGATGGATATTTGAGACTTTGATATATGTTTGCTCTTTGATATAATGTCTCAAAGAAATGTTTTTTCTTTTCTTTTCCACTCAATTATCAATTTCAGTCCTCCATCTCCTATATTTGAATTCTTATTTTTATTTACAAATTAAAAATATAGTAATGCTAATCAGTTTTTATTTTATTTATAATGAGCTTAGATTTGTTTGAAAATTATATTTCTCATATTGAAATAATACATGCCTGCACTTTCACTCGTTGCTATGTTACTTATATTTGACTGAATTTTTGAGTTTACCTAACTGGTTTTTGCTTGCATCAAGTGATGGAATTGGCTGATGCTATGCGCCCATTATGTAGGGATTAATTTGTAGTTATGTAGGGATTAATTTGTAGTTTTCTTCACTCTCAGTTGTTCATTTGGCTTCAATCTCATTTTCACTAGTAAATTTGTCTCAGACTTTGATTATTTGGGGTTGTGGGTTTAAATCTAGCTCACCCGTGATTTTAATTTGGACATTCGCTATTGGAATCTTGTTCTACTGGTGGTTTTGATCTCATTGTTTTATACAGCTCAGCGCAATCCCTAACAGCAGGAAGGAGTTCCTTGGCTGGCTTGTTACCTTTTGCTGATGCTAATGCTGTGGTTCTTGAGATGGCCAATGCAGTGTTGCTGGTAAGTATATTTCTAGGAATTAAAACTTCTAAGTATCGTACTAAGGAGCTTTCATGATGAATATCATTTGTAAGTACAGTAGTCAGCTGTTATTGCCCAAAGGGGCAAGCATCTATTGTCATTCTCATTGTTAAAAATTTTCAGGTGGTTTCAAAGGTTCCTATTTTGGCTGGCGTCTCTTCAACTGATCCATTTCGGTGAATTGGATATTTCCTGAAGCAGTTGGAGTCTACTGGTTTCTATGGGGTGCAAAACTTCCCCACTGATGGGCTTTTTGATGGTAATTTTGGGCAAAATCTGTAAGAAATGGAATGAGTTACAGGTTTTACATAAGATGCAATGAGCTTAATAAATCAGAGATTCAGGAAGAACTGTTTGGGAACTCAGGGGGAAGATAATGAGTATTGCAGAACCTGATCTTAGCATTCTGTACCAGCATCTTTAAACTTTCTCTTTTTATGATTTTCAGCAAACTCAAAAAAATAATTGAAAGATGTAGATGTGGAAGAACCCTGACCCTGATATTGGGAGTGCTTCATAGGATTTGTCTATGACTGAACTGAGAATGCATGTAGTTGCTGAGTCAATTAAAAGTATCATTGTGTTTTTTCGAAAAATTTGGGTAACCTGGATCAACAAATATGTGCAGTTGGTAATAGTTTTTATTTAATGCTTTTTATCTGTTCTGTACACATTATGTTTGGCTTTCTGATATTTTTTATGAAGGACTGGAGGTGTAATGGAAAAGGCTATATTGCCTGCCGTAATTAGATTAGCAGGCTAGGGAATTGGGAGAGTTTGATGTATCAAGCCTTTCAAGTACTCCTTGAGACAGGTAGCTGAGAGTCTATTTATCTATATTGGTATTGTCTGAGTTTCTGATTTCTAGAAAGTAAATTGTCCAGAGATGGGTTTAGAAAGAGTCAAGTAGTATTCGCTTTATTTCCGATCATAATTTCAACTGAATGCGCAGAGGCAAAGCTTCATATGACATCAGTGTGCCTCTGTTTCATCTTTTTAGTCTTATTGTATTTTCACTTTCTCTAAATCCAGGGAAAACATTCTGAATGTCAAGATTTATCCAATACTCCGATTTTCTCCGTGGTGTAATAATCCTTTAGCCTATACAACTATTATTTAGTGGATCACATGTTCGTTGAAATGCCCAAATGAACTTCGTTTATTTTTCTATTGCTTTGTTGGTGAAATGAAATTTAGGCCGTGGATATTTTTGGGAAATGAAATGCTTTATGGGTTTAAGGTTTAGGGCTCCTTAGCTCTGATATTCAGAGCCGTTTGCCAAGAGTATTTTGGGGTTCAGTCGTCCCTCTCTCCTTCCATTTTCTCTATTTTCAAGCTTTTATTTTACTCCCTCTGTTCCATTAGAAAAATCCATTTTGTAATTCCTCTGTTCTATTAGAAAAGTCCACTTTGTAATTCTGTTAGTATTACAAAATGGACTCTTCTAATGAAACAGAGGGAGTATGTTTTTTCGAAGCTCTTACCTTCATATTCTTCAGATTTTGGCAGATGATTTCAGGAATGAAGAAAACATAGAAAAAAACAGATGAGTTCAGGAATGAAAAAAACAAAGAAAAAGGTCTAACCCCAAACTGTTTCTTTTTTGTTTGATAAGTTGTTCTTTCTTTTCTTTTCCCCTGATCAGTCCCTGTCTTCTATTTCTGTTCTACCTCATTTGTTATTCAGCCAAAATCGTCTCAATTGTTTTTTGTTGTTTTCTTCCTTACTTCCTGCATACTCTGATTTCTGTTTCCTATATACGGTAGATTCTTCCAGTGATATCTGTCTTCTGTAATGCTTTGATCCTGCATTCATTGCCTACTGTTCCTTTCATTTATTTCTCGTGTACTGCTTTCTTATGTATAGTTTATGCTTCTGACTTTAGAGTTTTTTGTTCGGGAGTTGGTTTAAATGCTATGACAGAATGTCGTTTTCCTTCTGCTGCTGTTTCTTTCTTTTTCTTACTTTAATCTACTGGTGCTTTAGATGCGAGCACAGAATATTTTGTTATCATTTTTCTGATGTTTCTTTGTTTTTTTAAACTTTAATATACTCCTGCTTTCTTATAGCTTGTATTTATTGGAATCCATTGTGTTAATGTGAATTGGTGAGTGTGCAGCCGAAAAGATGGACTTTGGAGGCAAAGCATGCAGCCCACTTCTTTGACATTTGCACATGGAAACAAATGGCTTGGTCTGCAATTCAATCCTATAAATAGGGGCTGAATTGCAGCAGAAAAGAGCAACTCACAATGGGGGCTCAACCCCGATGCATGAGAGCCAAATTTGTTTGAGAACTTCTTTGTTCTCTGTTTCTTCTGTTCACCACATAATACAAATTTGTGCAATTAGTTGAGATATTTGTGAAGAGAAGTTTGTCTAAATTATATTCTCTTCTTTGTTAGTTGTGGATTTGTATATCCATTTAGAGTTTGCATTCTCTCTTTTATTTGTGGTGATTTGATGCTCTCATCATTTTGTACTTGGCCATTATAGTGAATTTGCTCAGTCTGCGCCTATAGACGTAAATCAATATTTGACTGAACCACGTAAATCCTTGTGTCGTTATTTTTTATTTTTTCATTTTTAATTCTCTTCGTTATTTTCTTCCGGGGCTGTTTTAAATTCTTTTGAGCTTGTTTTCTAACACCCTAGGTGTTGGCGGTTATTTTTTCTTCGCTGTTTCATCATTGGTGATTAAAATTTGTAATGGAAGTTTAACGGTTTTTTCCCCTCTGGCTTTCTTTCCTTCAGATCTATGAAATACCTTCAGAATTATACTTGCAGGAAACCTCATGTCTTGAAAGTATGACGCTAACACTGCTTGTATTGTCCTAATATTAAGGGCTTGTTCTTTTGGTTTTCGTTTTAGTTTTGGTTTTGGTTTTTATTTCAACAGTAAATTTAATATATTATAATTATTTTTCATTATTTCCCATATAACTTTTTATTATTCAACTATACTTTTTACATTATAAAATTATTTTCTAAAAACATATTTTCAAAACTGTTTTCAAACCAATATAAAGGGCAGGTCCTTAACTGTTAATTGTTGCTTTGCTTTACAGTGTCTGAATCTTGGTCATCTGTCAGAATTAGTTTGTAAAACAATATAATAAGTGAGGAAAATGGATAAAGCTAAAGAACGGCATAGAAAATGTGCTGAGATGTCCCTTGAACAAAAAATCAATGTCAACCACAATGCTAAGTTTCAAGGTGTATGCTATTTCGTGTTTTTTTTTTAGTGTTGTGGTTGGCTTGTACCAGAAGTCGGAGAGCAATGTTTGGTGGAGGACTATGAGAATTTGCCTGTGGAGCTTCAGACAGATTTATGCCATGTTTGTTTCATTCTTTTGAATAATAATCTATCTTTGCCCCAGATTTTACTTTCCTTCAATTTTGAATTCCTGAACAGAGTTCTTAATTTTCTTTGTGGTAAATTTGCTGCAAGAAATGGAGCTTTTGGGGATCTGTTTTTTCCCCTTTCCTTCTGTGATGGGTTTCGTATAACGCTCTTTATGCTGGTTATTCAAACCAGCCAGGATGGAAATCAGCAACAACTGCTATGAGTATTTTCCCTTTTTGGTGGGTTTTTCTTCATGCTTTTTGTTTTTAATTAACGGGTTAGTCTCTGTTTTTGGTTATTTAGGCTTTTGCTTCTGGCAATAACACAATTGATTTTATGTTGTGGATGCAATCAGGTCTTTTCAAATTTATAGAAGGCTGAATATGGAGAATGGGCATGGGAAGTCACGAGAACAAGCAATTGATCATGCAAGTGCTTCTAAGCCTTACTTACTTATACCCTGTTTGATATTAGAGCTCGGTTTGAATTGTGATTTTAAAATTGTATTGTGAATGTTAAAAAAAAAGGGTTTATTGCAAAATGTAAAAAGAATTATTGAAAATGCAAAAAATTTTCTTTTAGGAATACTTAGAAATTATTCTAAAATACCAAATCAAGGTTTGATTTGAACCATAAAGTCTTTTCTAAGATACTTCGAACATATTCTCTAATCTTATTTGCAGGCTGAGAATTTCAAGGAAGTTTTGTCTGTTTTCTCACCTTATATCAGTAGTTCAATGATGAATCTTCTGTTGGCAAGAAACTCAGTCCAGTAAGGTCAGGAATACGTTCTTCTGATTGCTTAATTTGTTTGTTTCTTCTAGCTAATGTGGGCCGGTGATTATTAATTCCTCAGAGAATTAATTCATTCATTATGTGGGCCGGTGATTATTAATTCCTCATAGAATTAATTCATTCATTATGTGGGCCGGTGATTATTAATTCCTCAGAGAATTAATTCATTCATTATGTGGGCCGGTGATTATTAATTCCTCATAGAATTAATTCATTCATTATGTGGGCCGGTGATTATTAGAATGAATTTCATTCATTATGTGGGCCGGTGATTATTAGAATTAATTCATTCATTTGTGGGCCGGTGATTATTAATTCCTCATAGAATTAATTCATTCATTATGTGGGCCGGTGATCATTGTGATTTTAAATTTTGTCCATATCCTGTGTAATTTTAAATATCCTCACACAATTACAACCTGATGAAAATGGAGGTCTTTTAACTGATTCACCTAATCACTTAGCCCCTTGCTTATAAAGGAAAAAGAAATCAGCATAACAATCTGTTGAAAGTTGAAGTTGATGCAAATAAAGGCCCGAGTTTTTTTGTTGCACTCTCTATATTGTTGTAATGTGTCTTCTCTCTAAACTCTCCCCCTTCTTCTCTTCCAATCTACTTTTTCTTTTACGGACCATTCCAATAATTTGTTCTTCTTCTTCTTCCATCCATCACCCAGTGATTTTGGCCGTAGTTTATAACTGATTTTACATTGACGGGTAAAATTACTCAGACACGACCTTGAAAACAATGCAGCCGATGAACAAGCGGATGATATATTTGATTTCCTCTCAGGATTATGTTTCTTGGAATTCCTACTTGTGAAGAGATTGTTGGTGAAAGTGGTGAATCGGCCGCCGGGATCATCTTCCCCTGTTTTACTATGCTTTTTTAGCGTCGAACGTTGTCCGGTGCTGGCACGTTCAGATCTAGAAGACCGGAGAGGCGGCTTCAGATCTGTAATGTCGGAAGCAGAACGATGACAATGGAGGTCATGACTGGATCTAGCCAGACTGGAAAGATGAAACGACGACGGCATGAAAAGATTCAGTGCCGGATAAAGGCTTGGAGCAGCGGCGATATAATGGAGGTCGCGGCCGTCAGCATCGAGGCGGTGAGAAAACTCAGCACCGGAACTGGAATCGGAAGAACTTGAAGCAAAAGAATGATGAAGGATGATGATTGTAATCAAGATTTTCTTGTTCCCATGGCTAATACTGTTTTTCTTATTAACAATAGTTTAGATGGGTTAAGTTGAGTCTAACATATAGTGCAATACAAGATCCCAAAGAGTATTCATTAGTGCAGCTCTTGTGCTACACAACATAGAAAATGAAAAAACACCAGAAAATAGCTAATGAATTTTTGATCACAATGAAGGAAAATAGTTTAAAACTTCATGTGCAGACATAGAAGGGAAATGACATTTTTAGTCTCTTTTGTTTTAACTGTCACATATTTAGTCTTTTATGTTTGGTTATTAATTTCTAATTGAAGTAACAGGTAGAGAGTCATATTGAAACTTTGGAAAGCTGAGAAGGGATGCATTACAATTAATGCATCCCAGCCTAGCTACAAAACATCAAATTCAAATCATTTCACACAACGAAAGTTTACAACATTTGAAATCAAATTGAAATTTCTCTTCCAGATCCGAATGAGATTAGATTTTGACCTAGCAGTCTCATTTACAATAAGGGAGGAAGGATTATGAACACAATTTCACACTAACTCTCGAAGTCGGTTACGAAATTACAAGAGACATAGGAGAGTAGGAATATTCTAAGTTGTTAAAGATTGGAAAGACCGGCAAAAATGACGATGACGACTCCCAACAAATATATTGCAATGGAGGTAACCATAAAAGGTGAGTGAACATCAGTAACAAGAGCCGCCATAAAAGCTAGGGAGCCGAAGAAAATTCCAACTTTCATACCCACAACCGATGCCCTCTTGTTCACCGAACGGATACATACAGAAACCATGAAAGCAGTAAAGCAGATTACCAGAATCATTTGGACCACCTTTGATCTTGCTGTGAGTGGTCCAGGCGCAGCTGTAACTTGCAGAGCTTGTAGAGAAACACTGATGCATGCATAACAAACTCCAATCACCACGATGGTCCATTGCGACGGCATCATTTCAGCATCCACATGGCGATTATCCTGAGCCGCCGGAGGAGTTGGTAATTCATTATTAGTGCTGCTTTGTGGAGGCGGGTGAGCCCCCACTCCGAGCTCAAGGGAGGTGGGCGGTGGTGGTCGGCGGCTGTTTTCCCTTCCCAACCAATGATTTATCTTTTCTTTGGCTGCATTAAGGATATGTACCATTTGTGCGTAACTCATAATATTGGTTTTTCCTTTTCGATCTAAAACGCTGTGTACGTTCAACTAGCTAGAACCTCTACTTATAAATGCATGTACTAGTATCAATTTTAAAACTAGCCATTAAATGGAAACTTCCAAGCAAGTTCAAGCAACCTTCAACCGTCTTTCGTCCTCAAAATTTTCCTCCACAGATTAATTGCCTGCAATGCACACCAAGCAGTGTCTGAAAATTTTTTCCCTTGCAAATTAGCAAGCGCACGTTGTCCGCCACTATGTTCTTTTTCTAAGTTAAAAATTGGGTCGCACGAATATTCTTGATTTCTTCAGCGTTAAGGTTGAGTAATTTGATATACTGCTAATCGTCTCCTCATCCCTGTGTTCGTCAAAGCGGGGTTTGACCGATCATAAACCATTTTTGGTGCTCCATTTTCACCTCATTTTAATGGTCTTGCATAATGTAAGGCTTTATAATGTATTGAAATCAGTTGATTGATGCCGGAATGAGAAGACCGTTACTTTGGATCAACTTTTCGTTTTTTAGCCTGAAATTGAAAAAGATTGATACATTGTGAAATATATTTGATAGTTATTAAATAATGTAGACTACATTTGATAATTAGGTAAAGATTGTGGACTAAAAATATAATTTTTCATTTTTTTACATGTGAAAAATATATTAGAAATATAAAAATGTGGAATTGAAAATGATGCATGAGAAATTGTAACATGGACAAGAACTGAACCACTATTTTCGAAGCTAAGGCTATGTTTGTTTTAGTCCCTTTTTAGGAAAAACACAACTTTTTTAGGAAAAAAAAAACCTCTAGAACAAACACTCTCATTTTTTACCAAATTCAAAATTTAAATTTTAAATTTCCATCTAAAACTATAATTACATTTTATCAATAAAATAACATCATCGTTATCTATTTTTTACACAAGTTCTCATAAAATAATTCTCTCCCAAAAAAGTTGTTTGAAAATTTAAAAAGTGATTTGTTATTTGAAGGACATATTTTACTAAACATAAAACACATTTTAAAAATTCGTTCAGTGAAATTACTAAATTGTCCTTTGAATTTCTTCTTCTTCTCCAATCTTTTTTTGCTTCTTTTCTTCTTCTTCTTCTTTCTTTTGTGAGTTCATCTTCTGCCAAAAAAAAAAACAAAACAAAACAAAATAAAGTTCTGCAATTTCATAGCAGAACCGAATTAAAAAAAAAAAAGAAAAGAAAAAGACCACCTTCCCCGCAGGACGGCGAAGGTCCAAGAAACCTTTGCCGTCAAACCTTCGTAACAGGACGGCGAAGGTTTCTCGGACCTTCGCCGTCCTGAGGCGAAGGTTTCCCGAACCTTTGCCGGCCCCTGGCAAAGGTTGCCGACAAGGAGTTTTTCTTCTCACCGGCAACTATGGCGTTAAAAAATATATATATATATATATATGTATATAGTAAGAATTTTTTTGTTAAAGGTAAGGGTATTGATGTCTTTTCGCAACTTAAAAACTTAAAAAATATCCTATATTTAGTAAAAAATATCATGTAAATTATATGCCGCTTAAAAAAAATCCCCAGACATAACCTAAAAATATTGAATTATTTGAATACTGGGGTCCAATTATCCTGATGAAGTCCACCTCAACGTTTGACTGCCTGATATTTCAACTTTTCAGTTATGCTTGTTTGTTCGTAGTTGATGATGGGATTCGGCATCACCTTCACATGCTACCCAGTATTTCGCATGCTTCCATCTTTCTTTTTCTAGCAAAAGTTTCACGTCTCTTTTTTTTTTATTATTTTTTTCAGTGAAAAGCATAACATATCATAAAATTATGTATTAGAGCAAAAAGGATCATGGATTTTTGAAAAGCAAATTTTAATAATATAATTTTTATTTTTGAGCAAAAATGATCATTCCGTAATGTGCAATCGTCAGCTCTCTAAATAAATAGGGAAACGTAAGACAAAGGAATAGGGACTCATACTATTTTGGCCTAAAAAATTTGCTTAAGTTAAGAAGTTAACGGTTGTAACGCATAGTGAGTCACTAAGAGATCGGAGGCTCGATTTCTACCTCTGTCAGTTTTGCCTATTGATTAAAAAAAATAATAATAATAATATAACCCGTATCTTCAATTGATCTCCAAATTATTCAGTGTGCATATAATGGGTTGCACTTCCATTCGATTCTATCGACAGAATCTCAACCCACAAAATTAACCCAGAACTTTCAAACGAAACCCCCAACTCTTCTGTTGTTGTTTCGACCCTAGTTCTTGAAAGCTTTAGATCGAAATTAGCCCAAGAAAAAAAAAAAATTCCCCAAGTTTTCGATCCTTTTGAAAATAAATCTCTCCCCATCCTTTAAATCCAATAAGATTCATAATTAGGAACGAGCTAGTGTTCCAACGGTTGTGACGCATATTGAGCCACCCAGAGGTCGAGGGTTCGATTCCTACCTCTGTCAATTTTGCCTATTTAGAGTCAGGCTGACATGACTCTGTAAGCAGCTCCTCAACTTCATTCTTCTCCTTTCCATAGCCCCTGCCTTCAATGTAATAGTTGATAGGATAATGAAATAAGTGTTAATTCAAAAAAATAATATTCGTAATTACCAAAATAAAATATAAAAAAAAGAAAAAGAAAAAGAAAAAGAAAATTGTCCAAACCTCGTCCAAATTTCGAATTGAACAAATTCACAAATGTGTATTAATTCGACATTATAAGGCTTATCACAAAAAATTCTAGATGCAAGATGATCGTGGTGTTTGTCTTTCTAGCTTGAATGACCCAATTTGGGGTTTGAACTACCCATTGTTAAGTGGAGCAAAAACATAACCCTATTAGTTCAATTATACTCTTATGATTGAATTAGAACAATTAGAAGATACTACCTTAATTTTATAATTCTCAATGATAGAAATAATAAGTATTGTATTATTGTATAACTTGATCCATACAAGAAACACAGAGGAGCCTTATATAGGGCTACGGTACATGATAAGATCAACTTAAAATAGGAAATTAGGATAAGATCAACTTATAATAGTAACTTAGGATAAGATTAACCTATAATAGGAAATTATACAATTGGACCTAATCACAAATACTAATATCAATTACAAATATATCGTAATAGCCCCCCTCAAACTCAAGGTGGTGAAGTGGAGCACAACTTGAGTTTGGAAACCAGAGAGCGAAAACATCCAGGGGAATGAGCCTACGTAAAGAGGTCAGCAAGTTGATCTTCCGACGAAACAGGTATAAGTGTCAACGCCTTCTGTAACAGATGATGACGGACAAGATGGCAGTCAATCTCAAAATGTTTGGTGCGTTCATGGAAGGCATCATTATGAGATATCTGTATTGCACTCTGACTATCACACGATAGCGGTGTGCTGGAGGTGGCCAAAACACCCATATCCGAGAGAAGCCATTTGATCCACAAAAGTTTGGCAGTAGTGTCAGCTAACGCCCGATATTCAAACTCTGAACTGAAACGAGAGACAATTAATTGTTTCTTACTTTGCCAGAAAATAAGAGAGTCCCCAAGGAAAAAACAGAAGCCAGTCGTGGAACGTAGGTCAGTCATGTCTCCAGCCCAATCGGCATCTGAGAATGCTCGTAACTCTAGTAGGGAGTTAGCCAAAAAATGAAGCCCATATGAAACCGTTCCCCCAACATAGCGTAAGATCCATATAATAGCAGCAAAGTGAGCCGAACGGGGAGCAGACATAAAATGGCTAACAAGGTGAACAACATGGGCAATGTTGGGGCGTGTAACTGTCAAGTAAACCAAACTACTGACCAACTGACGATAGCGAGTGGGATCATCAAGAGGTGCACCATTACCGGGGAGGAGTTTGAGGTTGGGTTTAGTTGGAGTTTGGATAACTTTAGAGTTCGTGAGACCTGCATTGGCCAAGAGATTGGAAGCATATTTTGTCTGAGTGAGATGATACCCAGAGGCAGACCTGTAGACTTCAAGGCCCAGAAAATATGACAGGAAGCCCAAATCTTTCATCTCAAATTGTGTATGAAGAAAGTCTTTTAAGTCACGTATACACGAAGCATCATCACCAGTAACGACCATGTCATCCATATACAAAAGTATAAGAATAGTCCAAGAGGAGGAATTCTTGATAAATAGAGAAGAATCATAGGAACTTATCCGAAAGACAAGTTGATAGAGAATGGAACTGAACTTGGAACACGATGCTCTAGGTGCCTGCTTCAACCTATAAAGGGTCTTACGAAGACGGCACACCTTGGCGGAAGATTGGAGAAGATCCGGTGGAGGCTGTATATAAACTTCCTCTAAAAGATCCCCGTTAAGAAAACCATTTTTGACATCCATCTGTGACAACTTCCAACAACGCGAAAAAGCAACGGCAAGAAGAGCTCGAACAGAAGCAATCCCATATTCTTGAGTGCCCCTTTAGCGACTAGCCATGCCTTACAACGTTTGATAGAGCCATCTGAATGAGTTTTGATTTTGTACACACATTTGCATCCAACCATAGATTTCCCGGGAGACAGGTCAACCAAGTCCCAAGTATAGTTTTTGAGAAGTGCTTGTAACTCGTCATGCATAGCTTGCTGCTAAAGAGGGTTAGAACGAGCCTCTCGAAAAGATTGAGGCTCATAAAGAGTTGCAAAAACAGAAGAACAGAGGTACTCATTGAGGTAGGAGGAGAGTGTCTTACCCTAGTGCATCGTCGAGGTGGAAGAGATGAGGCTGAATTGTGGGTGGAATCCACAGACTGAGCAGCAGAGTCAGTGGGGACAGGATTAAGAGAGCTAGCACCAGGAGAAGGGGCATCGATGGAAGCTTCGAGAGGACCTACACCAGACGAAGAGGTATTGACTGAAGTGTCGATATCTAGGGGAGTGGTGAAGTATGAGGGTGCCTGAGAAGGAGAAAGATGAAAGGAGGAGATGCTGAAAAATGATTTGTGTTCCCAGAATGTCACGTGACGAGAGATACAGAGACGTTTGGAAATAGGATCATAACGGTGATAGCCTTTATGCTGAATCCCAAAACCAAGAAAACAACATAGACGCTCGCTCTAGTTTCGTCCTTTCATGAGGTTGAAGCATGACAAAATACGCGGATCCAAAAACTCGAAGAGTACGGTAATCAGGAGAGACACCATATAGACATTCATACGGGGAGATATTATGGATAACAGAAGAAGGAATGCTATTGATGGTATATACAGTAGTGAGAGCCGCTTCCCCCCAAAAGCGTTCAGGAACACTAGTAGAGAGTAGCAACGTTCGAACAATGTTAAGAATATGCTGATGTTTACGCTCGGCACACCCATTTTGCTGGGATGTACCTGGACAAGAACGTTGAGGGATGATGCCATCTTGGTGAAGAATGGCAAGAAAGGTAGAGTCAGTGTATTCTGCAGCATTATCAGAATGGAAGATCTTGATGGTTTTAGAGCATTGAGTGCGAACCATATTGCAAAATTCACGATATATTTGCAAGAACTCAGAGCAGCGTTCCATTAAGTAGATCCAGTTAAAATGAGAATAATCATCAATAAAAATAATGAAATAATGAGAACTTCCCATAGTAAGAGTGGGAGCAGAACCCCATACATCAGAATGAATCAAATCAAAAGGTTGAGAAAAGACAGAATCAGTTAATGAAAAAGGCAATACTCATTGTTTACCAAGCTGACAAGAAAGACAATCAAAAGAATTATTGTTCACAAATCCTAATGATCCGTTGGATACTAGTTGCTGAATGTGGGATAATGATGCATGGCCTAATCTAAAGTGCCAGAGTTGTAGAAAGGCAGACTTATTGTCAATGACAGCTTTACCGGAAGTGGGAATGAAGAGAGAGGTGAGCTCACATAAGCGGCCGATTTTACCCGTCCCAACTTGCATCCCAGTCTGTGGATCCTATAGTACACTACCACGTTTCGAAAAATGTAAGTCAAGATCTAGATCAAAAAGTTGACCCACAGAGAGTAAGTTAAAGGCTAAATTAGGGACACAAAATGTATTTGGAACAAAGAAAGCAGATGTGGACATAGTGCCAATGTGGCTTGGAGTCAGGAATCAAGTGTCATGTGATTAAAACATACAGAGTCAAGAAGCCAAAGAGGACTACCTGGAGTGAAAGAGAGAGCAGGGGAAGAGGTAGACTCACGACGGGAGAGAACTTGATTGATCAACCCTTCAAGCTCAGAAGTGGTAAGAGATGAGACTGGGAGGGACGGGGAAGCTGGTGGACCAATTTGGGACTCAGGTTGAACTGCAGCAACAGTAATACCTTGGCGCATGCCAGCCAATCGTCTACGACATGTATCAATCGTATGACCCAAGAAATTATAATATTTGCACTGTTTCCGACCCTTACCACCGTTAGGGCGAATTGCAGGAGGGCCATATGGCGGACGAGCAGACTGCGAAGGGGGAACATGAATAGCAAGAGGGCCATATGACGGGCGAGCAGACTGCGGAGGAGGAACATCAATAACAACATCAGTGGATTTACGTTGCATGCCTCGGAAATGCGTTTCCTTTGAGATCAGTTCAGAGAGAGCTGAGCGGAAGGTAGGCAAAAGGTGACGATACAGAAGAGTGGCTCGGACCAGCTCAAACTCAAGTTGTAAAGCCATCAAAAACTGAATCAGACGAAGATGATCCTGGTAGCAACAAAAAGCGCAAAATCAGCAGTCTATTTGGGCTCAGAGGATACCAATTGATCCTAGAGAGAGTTCATCTGAGAGTGGAAAACATCAATAGACTGGCCCGGTTCCTGAAGGAGAGACTGAACTTAAGTGATGAGCTGGTATTGGTGAGCCAAATCAGCGGTAGTGTAGCGTTTAGCAAAAAATCCCAAGCTTCCTTTGCAGTCTCGACATTATTTAACAGAGAACCAACACTCGGAATATTGGTATTGATGAACCAAGAGATAATTTTATTATTACCACTATCCCACTCCTCCACTATATCGGCATAAGCAGTCGAAGACTGTTCTTGAGCCTGAACTAGTTTGATTCACTCATTAGTAATGATACGCCAATATTTCTGACTCCTAAGAAATTGGTGCATTGCAGGCATCCAAAAACCATAATTATTGCCATCAAGAATCCCTGTGTGGTATGATTTTCAAAACATGGTTTTGAAATTTATTTTGATTTTCTAATATTAAAATTATATTAGGAATGTAAAAAGGTGTATTGAAAAATGTAAAATGGTATATTGAAAATGATGAAAAATTATTATAAAATTAAAACTTTTTTCAAAACCATATTTTGAGAATCAAAACAAACAGGGCCTAATACTCTTGGGATGAGTCACATCATTTAGTTGAGAGGAACCCATAATAATGCAGAAGCCAAACAAGCCTTAAAGAGAATGAAAAGGTGGAAATATTGGTTAAATTTGGGCTCACTGGACTTGGGGCAAATTTGGGTATTTTTGGGCTAACTTGGTATTGGGCAAATTTTGGGCTGATTTGGACTTGGGGCAAAGTTGGGCTCCTGGCTTGGTGATTCGTGACTTGGTCTTCTTCTTCTTCCTCTTTTGACTGCTTACTGCGAAGCAGCGAGTGGCGGACAGCGAAGAAACAATCGACTTCCAACTACAAGAGAGGCAGCTGTTGAAGTGAGACGACCGACGGTGGCTGCAGCGCCGGACACTTGAATGAGCAGATCAGGAACGACTGGACGACCGGAGGACGGCAATCGTTGAGGCCGATGACAACAACAATCGACGTCGACGGAGGTTCCCGTTGGTGTGTTCCTCGAGGCAGCGATTGATGGAAACAATCGTTGAAGACAACCGATCTGGACAGCAAGCAAGCAACCCAAAAATTGCAGCAACGGCAACTGAACGGAAAGGGGAAGAATATCCGTTTGGAAACGGGTCATCGGAAAAGCAGTTCGAAGAGGTCGCCGGAAAGTATAATGGCGGTGGCCAGAGGCGGCGGTGGCAGCGGCGCAGTTGTGCTGGCAACTGAAGGAGATCAATTTAGAATTTTGGCGCTAAGTAGAAATGGTAAGTATTGTATTCTTGTATAACTTAATCCATACAAGAAACACAGAAGAGCCTTGTATAAGGCTATAGTATATAACAAAATGAACTTACGGTACATGACAAAATCAATATAGAATATGAAATTAGGATATGATCAACTTATAATAGAAAATTATACCATTGGACCTAATCACAAATACTAATATCAATTACAGATATATAGTAACACTCAATTTACTGAATAATAATGAAAAATACCTCCGCTATTTATAGTAAATGAGGTGATCACAACCTAATAAAAAGAAAACAAAATTTAAAATAAAATAGGTAGCATGCCTTAAGGAAAAAAAAAAAAAAAAGAAAAAGAAAGGGAAACAATAACCTAACCATTTAAGGAAACAACATTTAAACCAAAAATACTAAGTAAAGTGATAAATTAAATAGAATAAAAAACAATTTTATAGTGTAAAAGTTTAAAACTTAGGCATGTTCTTTAACTTAGGCCCAAAATGCAGCCCCATTAATTGAGTCATTGTTGCACACTTTACCTTCCAATTCCATTAGGTTTCGTTCTTCAAATCCTTGGACACATGGATCGCATAATTTACCAAAATACCCCTCGCACACTCTAAGATGTTTAAAGAGAAATTTTAAGAAGCAAGACACAAACTTTCTAGAATCTTCAAAAACTTTATTTGAACATTCAAGACCACCTCAAAAAACTATCAAGAGTTTTTGAGAACCTCAAGACTTTATCTCTACTCATCGCGAAAGCTGCAAAATAAATCAAATCATTCTTGCTTCTTCACATATGCGCCCAAATTAGTTTGTTCATACAAAAGGAACCCATTTCCAAGCATCTTTGGGCTTCTGTTAGGGAAAATACCCATAAATTATAGAAAAGGGATGAGAAAATAGAAGAAAAAAGATTATGAGACGAGAAAGAGAATTGAGAACGAAGAGAAGAAGTTTTTGGGTGAGAAAAATTAGATTTTCATTCAACATTCAACATGCCTATCTCCTCACTATTACAGAATATTTATACAGAATATTTATACTCGTTCTTCTCATGAACTAAACGACAACTTATCTATAGTGCTAATTTAAACAAAATTGGATTAATAGCTAATTAACATGACAATTCTCACTCCTCAAAAAAAAAACTTGTCCTCAAGCTTGTAGGACAAAAATTTGAAGAATAGTTGCATATGATGCTCTTCCAATTCCTCCTGCATAGATACAAGTGCTGCAACTTTCTGGTTTGAACTTCTGCGTGCCCTTCTTGTGCCTCCTTTGAATGCTGTCACCATTTTGTCCCATGGTTTTGTATGCTTTTTGGCTAGCATGAAGTTGTTCCAACCTTCATTCCCTTCCTTTAGTTTATTAATCAGCACATTCAGCCCCGTGTGATGTTTCAGTATTCCGAGGTCCCTAAATGTTTTCCAGTTCTCAACCTCACTTCTTGAATGATATACCACAACATCAAAGGAAAAAGGATCATCAACTTTCAGCAAGTTCTCAAAAATATCAATATTGTAAGGATGCAAGTTCCTTCCAAAAAAAGTAGATTTCTGAATTAACTCATCATTAAAACTGCTGAAAACTTCAAGCAGCAAGCCATAATCTGCTAAAAAACTTTTTGCACATGCTACCTGCTTAGCCAATTCAGCATCACTAATCAAGAAGACATACTTATCAAGTAACAGATTTGACTCCATGTGCTGAACCTGTGCATTACAAAAGCCACTGCTGTTTTCAGTAACTTGTGATTGCAAATACTTTGACTCACCATTGTCTTTAGAACTTGCTTTAACTATAATATAAGCAACATTTGCTGCAGAAAATGGGGCCCATAGACTTTCAGAAGCAAAAATGAACTCCACCCCTTTTGCTCCAGCACCTAAACTTCCCTTCTAAACATTGAAATACCCTTTTGAAGGAAAATGATCTTTGATACCTCCTTATATAAAAATTCCACAGCACTTGATGTTTGTATGAGGAGAAACCATAAAACTTCCAAATACTTGGGATCATGGCTTCCACTATCACTTGAATTACATGCATCAGCAATTCTTGTGCTCTTCCAATCATTCCATGATAATACCATTTCATCTTATCTTGCAAGAAACAAACTCCCATGGCTCTATGATTTGTAGCACTTTCACCAACAATATGAACTTCACTGTCCATAGAAATGATTAAGGAGTTACTAGCAATCAATAGTTTCTGCAATTTGAAATCTGCCCTTCTCAAAAATTGTTGAACTCTACTCAATTTTTGTAAATTCACTTCAACTGAGCACAAAATTGGGAATTTAGTTGTGGATAGATTCAAACCCTTATGAACTACAACAGCTTTCTTGATCCCTTTATTCTTAAGGTTGCTAAAAGCTCTAGAACTCATTTCAGAATCTTCAATCGCAGCAAACAATGTTTCATTGTAAACAAGGAGGATCCTTTGCAGTGCAAGAACTGCACATTGAAAACCACCAATTTCCAGTATCATGTCTTTTTTTTTTTTTTCCTGCAGAGAATCTTCACCATAAAAACTCTGTTGAATATCCAAGTTGCTAGGATGTACATGAATTCCCATGGAGGGGATACCTGAGCGTCCACAAGTTTGAAGCTGTTAAGACTCTTACTAACAACGTCATCATGGTTTAAACCTTGCTCTTTGGCAAACTTTCCTGAATCAGATATCTCGTTCTTCTCTAGGAATCCAAGAACAGCATCTTCTGCCATCTCTCGGAGGGGAGGCCCTTCTCCCCTACTTCTAAGCCGTCGAGGTTCTGTCCTTAGAAGTGAAATAAGAGCATAATTATATATGGCTACTACAGAATACCAATCCAATACTGCTACAAAACACCAGCCCAATACACATCAGCCAATCATAAAACAAACTCAATTTGGAAGCAAATGAGAACTTTGTGACAGGTGGAAAAACAAGAAGAAATAAAATGCTGATCATATTCATTAGTAAAAAGATAACTTATGTTAGTAAAAAGATTAAGCCGAAAGGAAAAATCCCCACAAACTCAATCAATCAATCAACAAAGTCAAAATCCGTACCGACAAACCCACATTTGAGCTTTTCTTTGCAACGGAAACGATACATCACAGTAAACTTCTACCAAGAATTTTTTCCTTTTTTAAAAGAAAAAGAAACTCGAAAGTGAGACAGCATTCTGTGGCCACTAAAGAGAATGTTAAAAATTACCAAGTTAGCAAGAACCGAAGAGTTGCCAATGCCGGAAGAGGGCGGTGGCTAGCTGCGCAGCGAAGCGGAGGCTGGCGACGAAAGAGGAGGGGCAACCAAGGGAGTCGAGGTGGAGGCAGGGCGACAGAAAGAAAGCGTACGGGATTTCCTACTCCAGACTTGTGTTCCACTTCCTATTCCATCTTATAAGATTTTAACACGTGTAACTCGTAAAAATAGACTTGACAAATTGACTCGCAACCTGTTGACTTGCCCAACCCAACCCATATTTTAATCTGTTTGGGTTGGATTAGTCAGGTCACAGGTCAAACGGATCACGGGTCAAACATTAACCCATAATTTTCAAGTTGACTCAGATTGGATTAGGTCAATCCATGAGTTAATAAAATAAAATAAAAAAAAAACTGACCCGCGGGTCAAAATTTTTTCGCTTAAGCACAACCCGCGGGTCAGAAGCCATTACATTTGCTCCCGGGTTCACGTAAATATGATTTGTGTGTGTATTATGTGTGCTGTATGCTAGGTGTGTGCGCGCTGTGTGTGTGAGTGTGCACTCTGTGTGTGTATATATATATGTTCAGTGTGTGTTTGTGTGCACTGTATATATATATAATTATACATGTGTCATAATATAAATTATATTTATATCAAAAAAAATTATATACAAATATATATATATAAAATTAATGTGATAATTCATTTTATTTTTATAAATCAAAATTAATATATATTTGTAATATCTTAATTTAGTTACTCGCTTATTCACCTGTTATAGTAAATTTTTTCATATAAAATATTTCAAATATATTTAAAACCAAAAAAAAAAGATTTTAACTAAAAAGATGAGATAATTTTCGGGTTAAACAAGTCGACCCGTTGGGTTAAAATAGGTCATAACCATGTGAATTAAAAAATAATCTATCTCACTCATACATACAAAATTATTTTAAATATATTAATAAAAAATATAGCTTTGTTTGAGTAAGTATTTAAAAGACATTTTTATAAAAGTGATTTTGATAAAAAGATTTTATGATGAAAAATTTTTAGTAATAAAAAGATAGTGAAAAGAAATTTAATACAAATAATGAAAAATAATATCAGAGCGATTGGGAAAAAGAATTTGGGTGGGTGGGTGGCTGGGCGGGGCGGGGTGGTGGGGGGGGTTGGCTTGTATGTGTTGAAAGGTGGGGAGCGGGACGTTGGCGAGGGGAGGGGATTGAGGAGGGTGTGTCTCTACTGTGAGGGAATTGGGAACGAAGGGATGGGCTGGGGTGGGCGGTTGGGTTGGGGAAGTTTTAAAAGTGAAAATCATTATAAAGAAAAAAACTTTTTTTAAAAAAACATAATTTATTTGCGGGTCAAATTACGGGTTGAATGGGTTATAACCCGTCGAATTAGGTAAATTCGACCAATTGAGTAAATTAATTTACCCACGGGTTGAGCGGGTTATAACCCAATCCAGGCATAACCCAACCCGCACTTGACCCGTCCGTCAACGGGTTGAGTTGGGTCATGACCCGTTAAGTGCGGGTCAAGAATAACCCAACCCATAACCCGTCCAACCCGCCCAATTGCCACCCCTACGTAAAAAAAAAGAGGAGTAAAAAAGCGTTGTGCTACTTTGGTCCCCTTCTCTCCTATGCTCAGACGGCTGCTTCCTTCATAGCAAATTCCGATCTTTTTTTGGGGATTTCTCGCCTCATTGTTCACTTTGAAAGTAGCCTACAAACTGTTATCATTGTTGAAATTCAACTGAAATATCCATATTCTCATGCTGTCGACAGAATATTCTGGGGCCTGAAAACGAAGTAAATGATGGCTTCGACGATGCCTAACAGACAGAACAACCAGGAGAACGATGAAACCCATTTTTTGTTCCACAAAGGGAAACAACCAAGTAATTAAGCAGTAAACCCATTATTTGCTCCATTAATCCTCAAAGTCCAGACATAGTATCATCTAAAATAATTTCTAAATTATATGTAACTTTTCTCCTTGTTTCCACCAAAACCAACAAAAAGTGCAAGTTATTTTCCATTGTTTCACCAGAACCAAATCATCCGATTTTTCTGTCCTGCTCCGGCAACGAAGAAGTAGATTGGGGGAGGAGAAGGGTTGGAAAAATTGAGCGGCGTTGGTGATGGAGTAAACAATGGAATGGAACGGAAATTGGCTGTGAACGACCGGTTTAATGGGTGATGGAGGAACAAATTATATCAACTAATTGATGGATTAACAAATTATTTTACTGGGTGATAGAGGAACAATGGAAGAGCATTGGTTAGGCAAAAAAGTGGATTTTTGGAGTTTCGTTTAATCCGAACAAAAATTGATGTTGAGGAGAGATTCGGCTGTTAGTGCTGGGGGGCTGAAGGGCGTTCAAGTCTGAAGAGAAGGGAACCAAGGCAGCAGCGGAGTGGAACACAATTCTGGAATAGGAAATCCCGTGCGAAAAGAAAGTGAAGATTCATAGTAAAAATGAGACGAAACTGGGGTGCTCCCTTTTTACCGATTCGGTTCATCCCTTTATTCTTTTACAATATTTTTTTACAATTTATTTTATTTTATTTTTTTTAAAATTATGACTAAGAACTTATATGAACAATTTCAGGATCGACTCAGTAAAATTTCAACTCAATATTATTTATGCAATAAATAAATTAATGTGAATAAAATTTGATTATTTAATAAACGATCGGACAGTTTAAACACTTTAAATCTTGGCTCCGCTCGATATCACTCTTACATATTAATAAAAAAAATACAAAAAATATTTTAATAGTTTAGGGAAGTATTTGTAATTTTAAAATTCACAATAACTTATTCGTAATTTTACCAAACTTCAGGGAAGTAAATGTAATTCTCCCTTAAAAGTATTTTGATCATAAAGATGAATAAGAA
Source organism: Leptodermis oblonga (assembly GCA_016801395.1). Taxonomy (NCBI): domain Eukaryota; kingdom Viridiplantae; phylum Streptophyta; class Magnoliopsida; order Gentianales; family Rubiaceae; genus Leptodermis; species Leptodermis oblonga. The sequence goes on from CM028755.1 coordinate 37,192,646, forward strand.
AGGTAGATTGTACACTCAATTATACAAATACAGATCAACCGAAACGTGTATCATTTATCAATGATCACAATACATATATAGTTATATACAATACAAATTATTGATTCAAAAGGAGAAAGAAAAAAAAAAAAAAAAAAGAAAAAGTTTACAGCAGGGGCATGGTTTTGCCCAACTTTCAAACAAGAACCGTACGCATAATATCGAAAATTTTGTTACAGCTTCTGAAACAAAACAACAACAATAACTATATAAGCTGCATAATTAATTAGGTTGAATATTTAAAAAAAAGATGGGCAAAAACGATGATGAAGATTCCCAACAAGTATACCGCACTGGACATAACCATGAATGGAGTGGGAAGGACGCCAACCGTTGCCACCATCAAAGCTATAGAGGCAAAGATAATCCCGACATGCACCGCCACAACCGATGCCCGCTTGTAAACGGAACGGATGTACACAGAAACCATGAAAGCAGTAAAAGAGATTACCAGAGCCATGAACACAACCATCTGGGACCTCTTGGTGAGCTGTTGCGCCGTAGTTTGAAGAGCTTGCAGGGTGGCACTAATAGCTGCAAAACAAACTCCGACCACCACTAAGGCCCATTTCAACCGCATCATCTCGGCAAGATCTACATCGCTGGCTTGGTTGTTTTGTTGAGGATGTTGATGACTTGCCGCAGCTGCATGAGTTGGAGTAGTCCCGAGCTCAAGCTGGGAGGAGGCCGGCGGTGGCAGTGGCGGTGTTGGTGGGGAGTTTGACGCCAAAAGGTTGAGCCTCCCCTTGGCTATGTTGAAAATATTGGGGAAGAAGTTGATCATAAGGCTGAAATGGTTCCCCATTAATTGCTTGCTTTCCCCTCCCCTGAGTTTAGAAAAGTGTTTACTTCTCTTCTTCAGTATAACTAGTCTATTATACACTGCAAATTAAAAAACTCATAAGCAGAATGGGTTTTGTTTTGTCTTTGTGCGCGACTGCTAAGAAACTTACAGAGCCAAGCCAAGCGTTTGACAATTTGGGCGTTAAGATGGAAAAAAAAAAAGAGCATCTTCGGCAGTGATTTATCAATTTTTTTTATTATTTATTTTGTTTTTGCATGCGCGAAGGCTAGAGCTGGCAATCTCTGATACGACACGAATCTGACACAATATAAGCAGGTTAGGATTGAGCCTTAGTGGGTTCGCGGGTTATATGAGTTGACCCAAATAACACGAATAATTAAACGGGTAAGGTTAGGGTTGAGAAAATCAACACGTAAACCCACCAACCCGAACCCGACATGAAAAAACACAGGACGAACTTGACATGAACACGAGATATTAAATAGGTCGACACGAATAATACAAATAATTAAACGGGTAAAGTTAGGGTTGAGAATGTCGACATGGGAACTCGCCAACCCTAACCCGATAACCCATACACGACACGAAGTGCCACCTCTAGCGAAGGCTATGTTTGTTTTGATACTACTTATTTAGAAAATTCTTCATTTAAAAAAAAAAAAAACTTTATGACAAACAATTTCATTTTCTTTTAAAGTCCAAATTTTAAATTTTATCACAAACCTAGCTACCGGAAATATTCCTTTTGGTTGCTTTTGTTTACTGTCTCCCTAGTGGAATTTCTTTTCTCCCCTTGAAGGAATTTGGGGTAACCTTTTATGGGACTTTTCTCATTCTTTTTGTATGAAATCGACCAGATTTGTTATCTGTGATTGCAATAATACTCACAATTATAGACATGGAGGAAGGTAAATACAAATTTTGTGCCAATATGATTAAATAAAAGGACTTTTTATGTTTATTAATGTGAAAATACAAAATGGAGTTACATCTGTGCTTAAATCTGAAGATTTCAAAATACTATTATGAATTTGGAGTCAAACGTGGTCATTTATATGGAGTTTTAGTTTGAAACTATGGTAGTAGAAATTTAATATATTTGTTTTTCAACTCGGGTTGTATTATAGTTTTTATGATTAATTTCTTTTGAGATCATCATTGGGATTCTGCTTTCAAAATTAGAAACCCTCATTGTCTTAATTAACTAAATTAGCTAGAGTTGGCTTAACCCATATAGTCGCATGTGTTTGTAAGGTTTTTTTTTTTTTTTTTTTTTTTTTTTTTTGGGTTTTTGGTTGTATTGTGTTATTATTTTTATTTATAAAAGTTTATCATTTTTTAGACCCAAAAAAAAAAAAAAACAAAATTGATGATGACTTTAGATGGGGAACTCAATGTGGTCCAACGCCTGTTTGCACCAAAAATATAAGTGCTAAAAAATTGACAACATTAGATGATTTCAGCACCAAAAATATAAGTGCTAAAAAATTGACCACATTAGATGATTTCACTAAATCATCTAATGAATATAAGTGCTGAAATAATCTAATGTGGTCAATTTTTTTAAATCATCTAATGAATTTAAGTGCTGAAATCATCTAATGTGGTCAATTTTTTAGCACTTATATTTTTGGTGCAAACAGCCGTTGCTTTTAGAACTCAATGATGACTTTAGATGATTTCAGCACTTATATTTTTGGTCCAAACAGCCGTTGATCACAATGAGTTCCCCATCTAACGTCATCATCAATTTTGTGTTTTTTTTTTTTTTGATTCCTTATATTTTAACGTTTGCCCTTCGGTTGAATTTGCTTCGTGAGTTTAGAATGAATTTATTTACAAGACTGAAAATTACTTCCTCCGTTCAATTCAAAGAGTCCATTTTCAAAAAAATTTTGTTACATTTAAAGAGTCCACTTTGAATTTATTTACATTACATACCCTTACTAATATTACAATGTGTGGTTCACAATTAACACTTACTTCTAAAGCAAGAATATAAGTGAAAAATATGATGGTAAATTACTTATTTTAGGTGTTGTTCCTCACAACCCATAATAAATTGTACATATTTCAAAGTGAACTCTTTTAGTGGGACGGAAGGAGTAGAAGGACTTGTTATAATTTTTTCTCTCTCTCTGAACAGTCAAGATGGACAAAACTTAGAAACAACCTTATGAAAAAAAATACCCTTAATATTTGGCACATGACACATGCTGCACATTCTGTCAAAGCTACGACAATCGTCGCAAATATGACATTTTCGGTTCGTTTTAATTAGTAAGGTAACATTTTTAGGAAATAAAAAAGTTTAGTTACCAAAGCGAACATAGTGAAAAAGTAAGATGGCATTTTTAACAGTTTATTTAAAAATATATACACTTTTGATCTCTCATATTTAGTGTTATCACCTTTTTAATTTATTACTCCCTCTACCTCATTCAAAGAGTCTAGTTTGTATTACTAAAAACAGTAAAATAAAGGGAGTATTTTTCTGTTTGAATTTGACACTTTCATTCCACATATTTAAGAGATATATAATTTTGGTTCATTTTACCTACTATAGTAAAATTTACAAGTCATTTGGATCATTTTATGTCAAAGTTAAAAAAGTTTAATATCCAAATCTAATTATCAAAAATTGTAATTACTTAATAAACTAAAAACTAAGATAGAATGGAGTGCAATTGTAATTAGTGAAAATATAGTCACCTTTCTAAGTAGGTTTTGTCAAGTAACAAAAATATAGTCACCCTCACCCATGATGTTTGTGTTCATTTTTTGGAAAAATGGCATTTTTAGTCCTTTACGTTTGAGCATATGGTAGGTTTAGTCATTTTTGTTTGTCTATGTCAATTTCAGTCCCTTACGTTTGGCTTTGTGACAGTTTTAGTCATTTTTACATGTAATTGAAAGTTGAACATGTCACGTGAGTCTTTTTGCAAAATTTATAAATTATGGGTTAATATATAAACTGTAAAATTCAAAAATTGTACTTTTAATATCCTAATTTAATCTATTTTCTTTTGAGATTGAGAATTTTGCTTTATGGGTTTGCAGTTTATAGCACTTTATATCATTTGACTGAAAATCCAAATTTTCAAGTGTCTTAATTTAAACTATAAACTCATAAGGCAAAATTCTCAATTTCAAAAGAAAAAAGATTAAACTTTAACATGGTTAAATATAAGATATCAAAAGTGTAGTGATTGAAAAGAAAACCCTTCTCTGCCTTCTCTCTTCTTTCTCTTTTCTCTGTCGCCTCTCCGCTCCTCCATTTTCCTTTCAGGATGGGGGAACTCCTTTTTCCCCCATCTAAAGTCTCTCATTGTTGAGAGTTTTCTTGTCTCTCCTCGTCGAGAGTTTTATGTTTCTAGTTTTAAAAGAGTTTTGTCCGCTCCATTATTGGAGTTGCGTTCTTTACTTATTTTTGAAGTCTTTAACTTAAGATCTGTGGGATAGAGTTGTTGATGAAGAAGATGGTGAAAATAAAGCTGACAGAGGTTGGCTTCGTCAGGGATCCCATGGATCCCTTATGTCATGGGTCAATTTTGGCGCTATATCAGAACTCAGTAGCAGTCATGTACCACCGGTCAGATGATCTGCTCAGCTATTGCAATTTTGCCGCTCTGTGCTTAGCTATAGGCTAGATTTGCAGTTTGTAGATTTATTTTTCAGATCAACTTTGATTCTAGATAGTAGATCTGATTTTCAGATCTACTTTACGTCTAGATTGTATTGCTTGGCTCATGGCCTACTGTTAAATCGGTGCTGGACGATATTTCCAACCCGTTAATTTAAGTATTTTATTTTTGTTTAAAAAAAAAGATATCAAAGTGTAATTTTAAATTTTATAGTTCATATCTTAACGCATAATTTATAAATTTTGCAAAAAAAACTCATGTGACCTGTTAAACCTTCAATTACAGGTAAAATGGACTAAAACTGCCGCCAGGCCAAACGTAAGGGACTGAAATCGCCAGAAACAAACAAAAGAGTCTAAAACTACCACAAGCTCAAAGTAAGGGACTAAAAATGATATTTTTCCTTATTTTTTACACAACCAAAAAGGCAATCATAATTTGACAAAATCAGAGAGGATTAGTTGTTATGTGAATAAATTTCAAAGGGTATTGCAAAACCTCGTGAACTAATAGTAGTTCTGCAAAATTTCAAAGGGGTTAACTGCAATTTATCATTTATGAATCCCAAGTTCGATAATTGTATTTATATGGAAGCATCGCATTTCTGGTACTAAGAGTTTGACTTATTTACACTTTTGGTATCAAATGTCTGACAAGTTCTAAAATTGTGCTTTCTGTTTCTAGTTTGTTGCATTTTTAGTATCAAGACATGCTATTGCAGGTTTTATCTAATCAAACAGTAGTCAACGGTAATTTGGGGATATTTTGTATTAGACAAATGGTCTTAATCTTAGTTTTGATGATAAGTTAACAAATATATGATTTTGTTTAATGTTTTACACTTTAAGAGTTTTGAAGAAAAAGGTAGAAGAAAGTGTAGATAAGCAAACGTGCGAGAAGCTGGCTGAGTCGCGTGGGAACTCGAACAGGCAGTCACGAAACCAAAGAAAATGAAAATGAAAGAAAGAAAGAGAAAATAGCCATTGGAAAGTGACCGTTGTGAAGAAGGTTCATGCACGAGAAAGTGTACGAGTCGTATGGAAGCTCGCATGACTAGAAGACAAAAGTCAACAAAAGTGCAGGTCAAAGGCCGGTCAAACCGAGAGCCATTGGATTGAAAATGTCAAAGTGTGGGTAAAGTCGTAAGAGAATGTGTCCGAGTCGCACAACAACACACAAGACAACCCGAAGCCAAAGTCCAAAAGAAAAGGGAAGGAAAGAAAGAAAAAAGGCCTGTCAGAGAATCCATACTACTTGGACGGATTCTCTTACGGTTGTCAGAGAATCCATACTACTCGTACGGATAATCTTACGACACTAGCTATTAGACACAGACTTGTAAAATCTGTGTCTGCTGCGAGTTTTCCTGTGAGAATCCATACTACTCGCACAAGGCTCCTGAAAGGTTTTTTAACTAGCCGTTAAGAGCCGTTGCAAGCCATTTGGACACTTCTGTAAGTACCCCAAAGCCACAAAAAAATGAATAATGATCCCCCACAAGTCTCCCACACTCAAGCAATATTCTTAGACTTCATTTCATACATTTACATGTCAAAATAGCCATTTAAGCTTAGATTTGAGTGAGTTAGAAAGAAGCCTTTGTGCTCAACTTTTGTATTTCATTTGTAAACTCTATTGTGGAGATTCTCATCTTTGTAAACACTTTGAGAAAAGTCCTAAACACTTGTGAAGTGTTGTAGGCACATTGTAAGTTAGGAAAAGTCCCAAGCTCTTGAATAAAAGTTAGGCAAGAAGAAAGGAGGAGCAAGAAAAAAAGAGAGACCCAACTCAAGAGGTTGAGTTTGGACAATTGTACAAGTCCTAACTGGAAATAAGTTGGGCAATTTGAGTTAAAATCCTATCCAAAAGCTTGGATTAGGCAAAGGGTAAAGGTCATAGCTTAGAGCTAAGTTAGGCATTTGCCAAAGTCTTGATCAAGGGTTGATTGAGCAAAAGTCCTTTGGTCTAAGCAAAAGGAGTCTTGAATAAGACCTAAAATCTTTGAGAAAGGATAGGGCAAAAGATCCAATTGTTAGCCTTAGGCAAAGGAATCTTAATCTAGAGCTAGATTAAGTAAGGGAGTCATAGTATAAAGTTAGATTCGGCAATGGGAAAGTCTTAAGATTAAGAGATTAATCTTGAGCAAGTGTAAGGGATTGAAACACTCCTTTAAATGTTTCCTAATAGATTAGAAATCTCAAGTTGTAGAACTTGGGGAGTAGAGTAGGATTCAAGGAGAATCCGGACCACTATAAATTTCGTGTGTTCTTGCTTTGTTTCTTTATTTGCTTTCATATTTTGCAAATCACCAATCACACACATCACTTAGTAAAATCAGTTTTTATACTTATTTTTGACAAAGGTTTTTCAAGGTTCTTCTTTGTAGAAGAAATATTTTTAAGGGTCATGAATTTAATTCACCCCCTCCCCCTCTTAGGTTGCTATTAATTAATTGAGATTTCATTTTGCAAATTCTACAATTTTGTAGATAGTGACTGCAATCCTGCCAATGAATCGGCGACAGAACCTTGGAATCTTGGATTGATATGGGGAAGAATGACCATCTTTTATAGGTCATAACTTTAGTGACAACCACAAAATTTGAGGACAACTTTGTCTTCACGACGGCTATTCTACAAATCTACATTTAGTTTAGAAAATCATATTTTAGACTACACAAACTTGTAGAATTTGCAAAATATTCTCAAATTACCGTTGACTACTGTTTAACTAGGTAAAACATGCAATAACATGTATTGGTACTAAAAATGCAACAAACTAGAAACATAAAGCACAATTTTGAAACTTGTCAAACATTTGGTACCAAAAGTGTGAACATGCCAAACTTCTGGTACAAAAATGTGATTTTTCCGTATTTATATTAAGAGTGAACCGTCCAAAATGTCACCTTACTTTGCTACCTTATTTGCTTTGGTAACAAAACTTTTTTATATGACATAGACGTCACCATACTTTTTAAACGTTTGAAAAATGTCATATTTGTGGATTTGTCCGTTAGTCTTGACGGAAAATGTATGACGTGCGTTTGGCCTTAGTTTTCTGAGGGTATTTTTGTCATTCACCTAAACAGTATTAGTAATGGGAATAACTGACTTGTTTTTTAAAAAAGAAAACTTTTTAGAAAGAAAGATGATTTTCTTAATAATTTCTTTTATAAAAAAAAAAAACAAGTAAATTATTCATTACTAATATTACAAGTCAATTATATTTTAAAAAAAGTCAATTATTTCATTCCTCTTCTGCTGCCACCTTCAGCTTCTTCCTTCTATAGCAACCGCCACCTTCCTCCATGAATGCCGGCGACCCTGGGCTGCAGACTAGCGCAACCGCCTTCTCCATCTTTTCCGGCGGTTATGGCGTTCTTTTCTATTTCTTAGTTTCTCCATTTTGCAGGTCTCAGTCTGGCAACGTAGCAGCTCCGATGGCGCCTAGATCCGACGCGGCCATCTTCTTCGTCGAACCGCGGCGGAAATTTCAGATCGCACAACAATCGCGCCGCCATCTTTTTCGCATAACACAATCACCAACGACCTCTTCTTCTTCCTTCTTTTCTTCTTTAGTTTCGTTTTTCTTTGGTTGTTTTTCCTTCTTTCTGTGCTAATTCTTTGGATTGCAGGTTCTGTGCTTTGCTGCAACCAATTTCTGAAGTTGGTTTGCCGCTCCGATTCCGTCACTGTTCAGCACCCATCGACAGCGAGGAAAATATCGGTGAAAGTTGTAATTTTTTATTTTTGCCATAACTGAATCGTGGCTAATATGAATTTGGTCTTGGATTTTACTGTAGCTCAGATTTTCCTTGCTGCATTTTCTTTTTTAAATTTAATGGGTAATGAGAAATCATGTGCTATTTTTGTGTTCTTGAAACAAAATTGAAGGTTACCTTATGTCATTTTCTTTTTCGAATTATAAGAATATATTTTTAATCTCGATTTCAGTTTGACCAACATGGTTGGGGGAGGAAGGGCGGCGAAGGAGGGAGGAGGGTGACGGTGACGGCGGTGGAGGAATTTAAGGAAGAAGATGGACACTAAATTTGGGAAAATAAGAAAAAAAGAAAGGAAAAAAAAAAAAAGAAAAAGAGGGGGGAAGATGAACAGTGAACAAAAATACCCCTCAAAATACACCAGTTGAAACGCCCATTTGGACTCTTCCGTCAAGACTAATGGCCAAAACCCCAAATATGAAATTTTTGACATGTTTAAAAAAGTTTAGCTATCAAAACGTGGATAAGAAAGTAATATGATACTTTGAGCAGTTCATTCTTATATTAAAACATACGGAGGACTCCTCCGTTCTATTAGAAAAATATTTTTTTTTCTATTAGAGGAGTCCACTTTCATTTTTTCTACTCTTTCTATCTTTACCAATATAATCATGTGTGATTCACAATTAGTCCTTACTTAAAATATAATGATATAAATGAAACAAATGATGTTAAATTAATTATTTTTAGGTGTTATACATTGACATTCATAAGAAGTTGTACCTTTGTCAAGATGGACTTTTTTAATAAGACAGAGGGAGTATTTTTATTGAAATAATTACACATTCACTTACTAAAGTGTAAAAAAAAAAAAAAAAAAGGGACTTATTAATGTCATTATAATTAACTCGAATGAACCAACGAACCAGGGTTTTACTCTCTACCCCCTCCCCCCACCAAAAAAAAAAAAAAAAAAAACCGGGGGGCGGGGCAGGAAAGAAAACCACCAAACCTTGTTTGTTTGTTTCTTTTCTGCTTTTTTTAATTTTTTATTTTAAGTTTTCCAAACAAATGATTTTTTTTTTTTTTTGTAACTGCGGATTAAGTTGTTGGGGGTCATAGGGACCGTTTATTAAAATAGAGGCAAAATTCCAGAAGAAAAAAATGCCAAAAGAATATAATGAACCTTACCTTGGAAGTACAAAAATGCAGATATACAGATACAAGAATTGTGTCCAAAATCTATACAAAAGAGAAGCTGCCTAACCCCTAAAATAAGGAAAAGGGCAAGCATTTAGACTAACTAGATTGATAGGTATTATTCGCGAAGTATCAACAGAACTATCTTCAAGTATCATTTTAAGCGTAAACAAAACAAAGCAAATAAAAAAATTTTAAAAACTGAGAAAAGTAAAAATGTTACTCTAAAAAAGTGCAATTGAGTGGCATTTCACTCTCCAGAAGTAGTACTTAAGAAAAAAAAAATGTTTAGAAGAACTAAAACGAATACTTGTGAAGAGTAATTGTGGTATTATTCACAACTATTAATAACACTTTTTTCACGTATTATTTTAAAGGTGAACAAAATAAAGAAGAAAAACTAAGGCTTTAAAGAAACACATGTCCCAAACACATCGCATACATAAATCGAATTTTATATTGCCCTAAGTTACTTGTACGAGATTTTAATAGGCATAAATACTGTAGCTTGATATGCAAGTTCTGATGAAAATTTTATTCCCAAAACCTGCAAGGTTAGACTCTCCTCAACACCCTTAATGAAAAAATCATTAGATTCACCCAATGTATTGGTGTAACACACTAAAATGAAATTCTAACCCCTTATTTTCATAATAAATTGGCAAACACTTTTACTCAAACAATAGTTTGAAACTAAACATTTTGTGTGGTATAACAGATGCAATGAATAATCTTTATTTCATAAGGCAAACCCGGATGGCAGTTAGAGCAATGTTAAACATACAAAAAATGATCGATTCTAACAACAGCAGTTGAAATACACAATTAAGATATAGCTAATAAGCCCATATAGAGCCTTCAACGATCAAGTTAAAGCTTATTATGTTGCCTTGGTGCACAAGAATTTGTGAAGGGACAAGGAAAACTAGTTATTATTTCAAAATCAAAGAGGGAAAACTGTGCATCGATCTGTAGGCAGATCGTTCTCTCTTATCTCATACTCATTTGAATCCACATCTCAGTTTTCAGGAAACAAATTATGAGAATGACCAGACTATTCAACGATAAAGGCTTTCTAATCTTAGATTCTCAGCGATCTCAGTTTCCCACCGACCTCCATTCTCAAGCAGCTTTTCCTTGTATAAAAGTTCCTGTTCCAAGCAACAAGTTAGTGGCTACATTTCATGAATTGGGGTCTCCAACTAATAATTCATCAACATATTCTAACCAACCTCGTGTGTTTTAGTAGCAAACTCAAAATTAGGTCCTTCAACGATGGCATCAACGGGACAAGCTTCTTGACAAAATCCGCAGTAGATGCATTTTGTTATGTCAATGTCATACCGAGTAGTTCGACGGCTACCATCTTTTCGCGCTTCTGCCTCAATTGTAATCGCTTGAGTCGGGCATACCTATCACAAATACAACATCTCAAATAAATAAGCAAATGCATAGTTCTCAGGCACATCAAATAACAAAATCATCCACCAACAGCAAAGTCCTATCTACACCAAGTTCAATGAATAAAACTACCGTCTTAGTCGGTGGGGAACACACGTACACACGCAAGGACACTCATAAGCTTAAACTGTTCAAATTCCCTAAAGCCCAAGTGAGGTTCTTTAAAAACTACCATAGACAAACATAGGCCTTGAATAATCACACAAAGTTTTCATGAACACCAGACTAGCCCTGCAATTTGTTTGACAAAATATGTGTCAGTGTCTCAAGAGAAGCTAACTAAGGCTCTGTTCTTTTCTAGTTTGTGTTGGAGAAATTTTTATTTTTTTGCTTGGAAATTTTTTGGAGGGAAATTTCTTTTGGAAAACTATGTAGGTAAGAGATAAAAAGTGTAATGATTGTATTATTTTTTGAATTTATGTGGGTAGATATTTAGAGGGAATTTTTAAATTTTAATTTTGAATTCTTGAAAATTTTTTTTTTTTTTTTATGATTCTAGGCTCTGTTATTTTCCATCCAATTTCAAGACAAGTATCATTTTTTTCTCAAAAATATTACACAAATAAACAACATCATTTTTACTAAATTCACAATTCAAATTTTAAAATTTCCTCTAAATCTTCACTCACATAAATTCAAAAAAAAACATAATCATTACACTTTTTTTCTCTTTTCTACACAAATCTCCAAAAAAAATTCCCTCAAACAAAAAATTATTCCCTAACAAAAAAATTTTCTAACCAAGTTATTAAGAGAACAGAGCCTTAAAAAATAACTACAAGAGAACAGAGTCTCATACAAGGAAAGGAAAATAAAGGGCCTGTTCTTTACCCCGGGTTAAGACCCGGGTCTGGCCTTTTTTTGGGTCTCAACCCAAAAATCTAACTCAACCCCATGTTCTTTACCCAATTCTCAAACCCGGGTCACAAACCCAATTCCCACTTCCGCCGCCGCTGACCTCCTCCCGCCACCGCCAGTGCCACCCACTTCTTCTTCTTCTTCTTCTTCTTCTTCTCTGAAAAAGTCGGCCCTTCCTCCTCCTCCTCCTCTTCTTCTTCTTACTCTTCTTCTTCTTCCTCTTCTTAGAATCGGCGGTCTTGTGCTTCTTCGAAAAAGTCGGCCCTTCCTCCTCTTCTTCTTCTTCCTCCTCCTCTTCTTCCTCTTCTTCTTCTTCGAAATTTGAATCCCCAAATCGATCTGTTTGAGAAAAATATAGACTTCAATCGAGTCACCCATTTGATTGAAACAGAAAAAATTCGAAAAAGAAGAAGAATTTTATTTTGGGGATTTAGGTTTTGGGCCGCCGGCGGTGGCTGCGACGCGGCGGTGACGCGGCGGCGGGGCGGACCGGGTGGTGGTGCAATTTGTGTTCTGGACCCGGGTCTGAGAACGACGTTTCTTTGTAATGGGTCTCAACCTATTCGGTCTCTACCTATAAACTCAAACCCGGGTCTCAACTCGGGGTAAAGAACAGGCCCAAAATATGACAGGTACTACTTAAAATAAAGTACTCCCAGCTTCAAAAAGTATACAGGCAAAGCAATGCTCCTGCCCAGTTGGATGTCAGCGAGGAAACGACGACTCAATGCATCCTTCCCAAATAGATAATTAGGTTAAAAAAAAAAAAAAGGGTCATAGGAACAGATTATAAATAAATTTACTTCTCCAATAGACCTATTATGAACAACAAAAGTATAAAATTGAAGCAAAAGCTGACATCAAAGGAAATGTTAACTAACACCAGCAAGAGAATTTTTTAGCTCTCCTTTGCTGGTGTCAAAGCTTGTCCATAATCTATAGCAACAATCATTTTGAGCCTTTAAGAATCTAGCTTTCATGTAGAAAATTTCATTAGATAAGCTAAATCAGTTTTTAAAGAAACAAAATGTATAAGCATTAAATCCTTTAAAATAGCTGAACCTTATAGATATAGTGTAGAATTTACTGATTAAACAGATAAAATACATCACAGATCTTTGGTCTCTTATATAGCCAAAGAACTGAACCTACACAAACAAGGAAAATGAAAGAAATAATGATGGAAACCAATTCAGAATAGGACTGATTGGTTTCCTAATTCCTCTTGGTCTCCTAATCCTAGACAATTACTATGAACCATATTTATCTACAAATGGTTTAAGGTAATGTTTCTGGAGTCCTAATTACACTAGGTTATCACCTATTAACTCACGGTTTTCAACACTCCCCCTCAAGTTGGTGCAAAGATGTCTATCATGCCTAACTTGCCAATCTAAACCTCAAATGATTTCTTCACAAGCCCTTTAGTCAACACATTTGCAATTTGTTGTGTGGATGGTACAAAGGGAGTGCAAATTATCCCTGCCTCGATCTTCTCTTTGATGAAGTTCCGATCTATCTCAATATGCTTCGTCCTATCATGTTGTACTGGATTGTGTGCAATACTTATTGCTGATTTATTGTCACAATACAGTATTATAGGAAGTTGAGCTTTTAGGTATAGATCCTTTAGAACCCGTCTCAGCCATAAGGCCTCTTTAATTCCAAGCGCCATTGCCCTGAATTCAGCTTCTGCACTGCTTCTAGCAACCACATCTTGTTTCTTGCTTCTCCAAGTGACGAGATTCCCCCACAGATATGAACAATACCCTGAGGTAGACCTTCTATCAACAACATTTCCAGCCCAGTCAGCATCAGTGTATACCTCCATCTTTCTGTCTTCATTTTTTCTAAAAAATATCCCTTTTCCTGGAGCTCCTTTGAGATACCTCAAGACTCTGTATGCAGCCTCTATGTGTTCCCCTTTTGGAGAGCGCATGAATTGACTGATCAAGCTAACAGCAAAAGAAATATCTGGTCTAGTGTGAGCCAAGTAGATCAATCTACCGACCAGCCGTTGATACCTTCCTTTGTCTGTTGGGATTCCATCTTTAAACTCCCCCAGTTTGACATTCACATCAATTGAAGTGTCACAAGGCTTGCAGCCAATCATTCCAATTTCAGTTAATAGGTCGAGAGTGTACTTCCTCTGTGACACCATGATCCCTCCTTTTGATCTAGCTATCTCCATCCCTAGAAAGTATTGCAGCTTTCCCAAGTCTTTAATTTCAAATTCCTTGGCAAGGCTGTTTTTCAATTTCTGCATCCCCTCAACATCATCACCAGTGACAATAATGTCATCAACATACACAATCAATACTGATATTTTCTCTTTATTTCTTCGGACAAACAAGGTGTGATCAGATTGGCCTTGTGTATATCCTTGAGTCTTGACAAACTTGGTGAACCTGTCAAACCATGCTCTCGGAGATTGCTTAAGCCCATATATGGATTTTTTCAGTTTGCACACCTTACCTCCAGCCTTTTCAGAGAATCTTGGAGGAGGATCCATGTACACCTCTTCCTTGAGATCTCCATGAAGGAATGCATTCTTCACATCTAACTGCATTAGTGGCTAGTCGAGGTTGGCTGCAATTGATAAGAGGATCCTTATGGTGTTGGCATTAGCTACCGGTGAGAAAGTTTCTGAGTAGTCAACACCATATGTTTGAGTGAACCCCTTAGCTACCAGCCGGGTTTTATATCTTTCTAGAGACCCATCTAAATGGCATTTAACAGTGAAGACCCATTTGCAGCCCACAGTTCTCTTCCCTTGGGGTAATTCCACCATCTCCCATGTAAAATTATTTTTCAAAGCTCCCATTTCTTCCAATACTACATCCCTCCAATTTGGAACCTTTAGTGCCTCATGAATGTTGTTAGGAACAGTTATGGATGATATTTGTGAGACCAAGGCAGAAAACCAAGAAGATAGGTTAGTATAAGAAACAAACTGAGCTAGAGGGTAGTTTGTGGTACATGATCTTACTCCTTTTCGATGAGCAATGGGTAAGTGCAGGTCATCATCACCAGAAGGTTCTGGGTTAGCTAGATTAGGTGTAGCTAAACTAAGAGATTCAGGCTTACCTGTAGGAGCAGATTGCTCAGAATCGGTGTTCTGATCTCCATGATCTACCCTCTGAGAAGATGTTTGCTGATGCGAATTAGGAGGCAAGTGACTGTCCTTCCTCCGTGTGTACACAATCTATTTTAGGTTCAAATGATTCTGAAAAAACATGTTTTGACTCTGCATCACTTCTATTTGATCTGTCATCCACTACGAGGGGTGCAGGTGGATCAAACAGAAGTAATTCAGATAGAGCATCTTCACTTTCACCTTTTCTTGGTTCAGGTTGAGACTCCCCCTGAAGTGAAGGATTGCTGTAATAGGATGTGCCTTCTAGGAATGTTACATCCATAGACACAAAAACTCTTTTTAACACAGGATCAAAACATTTATAACCTTTTTGGTTCATTGCATAACCAATAAAAATACATTTATGGGCTTTCGGATCATGTTTGGATTTTGTTGGACTGAAATTGTGAACAAATACTGTACTGCCAAAAATTTTCAAAGGAAGTGACTGTAGTAACCGTGAGTTTGGAAAAATTTTGTTTAAAACCTGAATTGGAGTTTTGAAAGCTAGGGTTCTGGTTGGCAGCCGATTGATCAAATAGGCTGCTGTTAACACAGCTTCTCCCCACAAAAATTGAGGTACTTTGGTTGTAAACCTAAGTGCTCTGACCATTTCTAAAAAATGTCTATTTTTTTGCTCGGCCACTCCATTTTGTTTGGGGGTAGAGTTACAAGAACTTTGGTGAATAATACCCTGTTCAGAGAAAAAATCCACCAATACTTTGTTAAACAATTATTTTCCATTATCACTTCTGAAAATCTTGATTTTTGTTTGAAATTGGTTTTGAATCATTGCACAAAAGTTTTTGAACATCGTGGTAACTTCTGATTTTATCTTTTAACAAGAAAACCCAAGTTACACGTGTATAATCATCAGTGAATGTTACAAACCACCTTTTTCCTGACAAAGTAGCAATTTTAGAGGGTCCCCAAACATCACTATGAATTAGTGTGAAGGGAGCCGACTGTTTATAGGGTTGGGGTGAAAACATGGATCTATGGTGTTTGGCAAATTCACAAATCTCACAGTTAAAATCAGAAACTGCTTTATTATAATATAAATCTGGAAACAATTTCTTTAAATATTGAAAACTTGGATGACCTAATCTATAGTGCCATAACAAAGGTTTATCATCTAAAGCCTTAATAGAATTGAAACACCTTTTCTGGTCTAGTGAACTCAAAGATTTGGTGTTTAGGAGGTACAGTCCACCATTCTCATCAGCATCCCCAATCATCTTCCCCAATGTGAGATCCTGAAAAATGCATTTAGAGAAACAGAAATTAGCATAACAACAATGATCTTTAGTGAATTTGCTAATGGACAAAAGATTATATGACAAGGAAAGACCATGGAGGACATCTTTAAGAGTTAAATTGAAGGACAACGAAACATGCCCAGTTCCAGCCACTGTGGCATAAGAACCATCATCAATCTTAACTTTGATGTTTCCTGCATAAGGTCTATAAGATAGGAAAAAACTTGAAGTGCCAGTCATGTGATCAGAGGCTCCTGAATCTAATATCCAAGAACCATTGGATTTGATACAAGCAATTGTCCCAATTGGAATTTTACCTGACTTGGCCAA
The DNA here is from genome assembly GCA_016801395.1 of Leptodermis oblonga. NCBI lineage: Eukaryota > Viridiplantae > Streptophyta > Magnoliopsida > Gentianales > Rubiaceae > Leptodermis > Leptodermis oblonga. The sequence goes on from CM028755.1 coordinate 37,209,102, forward strand.
AGCAGTAGAAGGGTTAGACTGACTTCCTATGGATTGGGATTGGAGCAGCTTCTGAAGTTGTTTGAACTGCTCTTTGGAAAAAGTAAGAGGTGTTGTGTGGGTTCCTGAGTCAACATTGAGGACTTGGAGAGCATGCCCTTCACCTCCTGGCTTTGATCCCTGCTTCTTCTTCAAATTCGCAAGTTTTCCATGGATTTTCCAGTAGGTTTCTTTGGTGTGCCATGCCTTTTTACAATGGTCACACCAAGGTCTCTCTCTTCCTTGTTTCTCCTCAGTTTTGTGGACCACTAGGGAAGATCCTTCTACTTCAGTTTTGTGCTCAGTTTTGTGCTCAATGGGAAGCATGACCCTCTTTCGAGCTTCTTCCCTCCGAACTTCAGAAAAGACCTCTCGCAGTGATGATAGAGGTTTGCGGCCCAGAATCCTACCTCTAACTTCATCCAGTTCTGGATAAAGTCCATTCATGAAACAATAGACCCTGAATCGATTAACTTTGGACTTGTACAAAATACTATCTTGAGGGTCTTTCCAGGTTTCGATTTCAAACAGATTTAATTCCTGGAAGATGGCCATCATCTCATTGTAGTATATTGTAACCTCCTTGCTTCCTTGCTTCATATTCCACAAGCGATTATTCAACTCGAACAATTGGGAATCATCCTCCAAGTCTGAATAAGTGTCTCTAATTTCTTCCCACATATCCCAGGCTGTGGGAAGGAACATAAAGAATTTAGCAATATTGGCTTCCATTGCATTGATTAACCACCCTGTTACCATGCAATTTGCCTGAGACCAAGACGTAAACTTGGGATCAGTTTCTGCCAGTGCTGGTATCGCTCCATTGAGATATCCCAACATCCCTTTCCCACCGATCACCATCCTAACTGTCTGGGCCCATTCAGGGTAATTTTTTTCCAATCTATTTATGAAGAGTGATTTGGAAGTTGGTTTGGGATTCAGCAGTGGTAGTGGATGAATTGGTACCGGTTTCTCCAGACTTTGTTCCTGAAGATTTTGAGATTGTCCCTGACTCCACCATCGTAATTTTCTAGGGTTAAAACCTAGGCTCTGATACCATGTAGAATTTACTGATTAAACAGATAAAATACATCACAGATCTTTGGTCTCTTATATAGCCAAAGAGCTGAACCTACACAAACAAGGAAAAGGAAAGAAATAATGATGGAAACCAATTCAGAATAGGACTGATTGGTTTCCTAATTCCTCTTGATCTCCTAATCCTAGACAATTACTATAAACCATATTTATCTACAAATGGTTTAAGGTAATGTTTCTGGAGTCCTAATTACACTAGGTTATCACCTATTAACTCACGGTTTTCAACATATAGTAATAATCCTGAAGCAACTATTATCGAAAAAATTCAACAGTATCTTTCTTGAAACCTTGACTTTCCCATCTCCACCCATTTGTTCTTAATAGCCTCCGAAATGGATAACAGGCTACAACTGCTACATAGGTATATCAACCTTATACGGTAAACAATGTGAGATGCATGCCAAAGAAAAAGTCCACAGGATATGAATTTGCAGTTGCTAAATGCTTAGTGCCAGAGCCAGAATACTTTTACGACTATATCCTAGTAGGAAAAGTATTCTGACAAAGGAAAAAGAGAAGATTCACAACCTGCAAGTCTTCTCGTGCAATGCCCTCAGGAGGTATGGGCCAAAAAGAGTTGAAATTCTGGAGATCCTGATTCAGCATATTTTCCCCCCTCATCGGTTAGCATCCATCTATCTCTTTTTATGTCCTGCACAATCACAACAAAGTTAAAAGTAAAATACAGAAGATTTGAAGCAACAAAAGCCACATTTGAAACTTTGGAAAGGTAAGAAGACATGCATGAAAATGCATCCCAGTACTAACTACCACAAAATGAAAAATGTCTTTTCAGCAGATTATTTACGAAACCAAGGGATGCAAGCTTCAATTTTTGGAAAATAAATTGGTTATTAATAGCACATTTCCCTTAAATGTTACTAAAACAGTCAAATCTTCCCTCTCCACAGAATCAAAACAAAAATCATACAATTCTCCTTCATTCAATTTTCCAAACCCTAAATGCAATCAACCAAATTAGGAATTTCAAACAAACATGCTTTTAGACGTTGAATTAGTACATGAATTCCCACGGAGGGGATACCTAAGCGTCCACAAGTCTGAAGCCGTTAAGAGTACTCTTAATGATGTTAACAATATCATCATGGTTTAAACCTTGCTCCTTGGCAAACTTTCCTGAATCAGATATCTCATCATTCTTCTCTAGGAGTCCAAGAACAGCCTCTTCTGCCTTCTCTAGGAGGCCCCTCTCTCCTACTTCTAAGCCGCCAGGGTTCTGTTCTTAGAAGTGAAATATGAGAAGTGCCTTGCTGTTGAGAAAACGTATCGTCAACTGCCGACGGACGACACAGGCTAATCTGTAGCTTGGATGGCATCAAAGTACGTGATAGTTAACAGGGTTTCAGCAATGTTAAGAAACTAAACAACGCACCAGTCAAGCTTAGGGGTGAGTGAGCAAGGGTCAAACTAGGTGAAATTACCATAAAGTCATAAATAAAATGAATTAAAAATATATTAGCAATTTGTATACTTAAATTTTATGATGTTCTACCACATGAAAACATCAAAAACTAACATTACCTAACCAGAGTATAGATAACAGGTTCACCAATAAATATCTTTTAAGTTCAACCACACAACCCAATCACCGAATATTAAGTTCAATTTACCAACTAAACATGAATATTCAGAAGATTTATCATCAATGACTCCGAAACATGCATCATAAAGATTAAATATCTTTGGCACATACACCATCAATCAAACACCAGCATCGGGCTCAAGCTCTTAAAAAACAAAACCAAATTAATGAAGTCAAGCTTTAAATTTTCCTTCTCTTGTCCTGCTGTCCAGTTCCTTCATCCAATCAAGCTATCATTATGGCAGGTCTATCTCATGACTTGAATTAATTCTTTCAAACTTAAATGTGAATAGTCCACAAAGTCTCACATTTTTGCGTTCTTGATTATCCAAAATAATATTATACGAAGGTCCATACCGAAAAGAATTTTCACTGAGGTGAAACCAGACACGGCTGGAGAATAACAATCGAATACTGCCACAAAATACCAGCTCAATACACATCTTCCAATCATAAAACAAACTAAATTTGGAAGAAAATGAGAACTTTATTATAGATGAAAACACAAGAACAAATCAAATGCTGATCATATTCACAACTCATGTAATAATTAACTAGTATTAGTAGAAAATTAAGCCAAAAGGGAAGATCCCTCCAAAACCAATCAATCAACAAAGTCAAAATCTGCAACAACATTGAGTTGTTCTTTGCAACTGAATGAATACATCACAATAAACTTTTACCAAGACAATTTTTTTATAAAAAATAAAAAAAGCTAATGTGAGACAGCATTCTGTGGCCACAATTGACGTAAGAGATGTTAAAATTTACCTAGTTAGCAAGAATCGAAGAGTTGTCAGTGCCGGAAGAGGGCAGTGGCGGAACCACTTGGGGGCTGGTGAGGGCTCCAGCCCCCACCAAGCTCGCCGGTCGCCGCTTGTAAATAGTACCCGTCAGCCATGTCCTGAGGTAACAGCCCCCACCACCACCATCGGCTCAGCCCCCATCAGCGATTCTGCACTCTTCTTCAGTTCTTCTCCCTCCCTTTATCCGGCAGTCCGGCCACTGGTTCTGTTGCAGTGCTGTGTGCTGCGGCTCAAGTGCTTCCTTATTTTAATTTTTTTTCTGTTTTTTATGCGTCTGGCTGAAGTGGTTCTGCTTTTCCTTTCTACTTTTTTTTGTTTAATTATTTGATGCTCCCTTCTTTTAATTTTGTTTTTCTGCTTTTTCTCTGGCTGAAGTGGTTCTGCTTTTTCTTTCTTCTTTTTGTTTTTTTAATTATTTAATGCTCCCTCGTATCGCTAATCGCTTAGTAAAACGCTAGCGCCGTCTAGAAGCGCTTGCGTTTTATTGCTGAAATAATAATTTTGTTTTTTTCAGGGAATTTCCAATCATTGATCGATCGAGTCATCGAGATCGAGAGATTCCTAATTTGTTTTTTCAAACTCGAGTCTTCTTTCTGTGAAGCCTTCACCCTCCAGTCGGGGACTCAGCGCAGACGAAGTCTTCCAATAAGGTCATGCCAGGTAACCCATCTTATTCTTTTAAACTTGCTGATGTTTCGCCAATGTCTCTTCTTTTTTCTTTTACTAATTTTTCTTTGCTGAATGCTGCTCCAGTCTCCATACTGCAGCACTGCAGATCTCATTCCACAATCCACAGTACACAGAAGCATTCAAGCAGATGCCGAGCCGCTGAGAGGCCATTTTACTTTTCTCTAAATTTTTTGAGTTTTCATTCAGGTTAGTTACTTTTTTTTAATGCTTATTATAATTTATTTTAGACTTTTAGTTATGAGTTGAACTTTGAAGCAATATTATGAGTTATATATATTTTTATGTATGAAACAGAGAAATTAGGGAGTTTAAAAACAATAATTAGATATTTGAATTAGATATTTCATAGTTTGAATTAGAAAATTATGAATTGTAGTCTCTTAGATGTGAATGTTAACCTCTTTACATTTGCTAGTTTAGTTGAATTTTTATTACTTTTATTACTAGAATAAACAAACATGATTTACAATAACTTTATTTTTTATATATATAATATGGAGAGGTTTTTTAAACGTGTATGAAGTGGTGGATCTTCTAACGAGACTTACGTTAGTGAACCTGTGGAAAACCAATCTCGTGTCCGTGTAGAATTAAATTTAAATGATATTGTTAGTGATTCGGGATTACGAAGACCAATTGAGGATTTTGATGTTGATATTCGAGATGAAATACAAAGAGAATACTTGATTAGGGAGCCTTGCCAACCAGTTGGTCATTTGTATCCAAAAAAACATTTTGGGAAACAAGAAAGAAGTTTTCAAGATATTTGGTTTGAGAAATTTGCCTGGCTAGATTTTCTGCAGTTGAAGATTTTGGAAGTCTTGCTCAAAAAATAGTTGAAACAAAGAAAAATACAGTTTTTCCATTGGCTTATCGCTTGATCGAGTTGGCATTGGTTTTACCAGTTGCGCCTGCAACAGTTGAGAGAGTATTTTCTGCGATGAAGATTGTCAAGACTGAATTACTTAACAAAATGGCAGATGAGTGGATGAATGACAGTCTTGTTGTATACACTGAGAAGGATGTTCTTGCAACCATTGAAAATGAGCCAATCTTGCAACGATTTCAACAAATGGAGACACGTAGAATACAGCTGTCATCTCTATTTGACTCGAGTACGAACAACACCAGTGCTTCATCAAGTGTCAACCAAATAGTGTAGTTTTATATATTTTTACATTTTTATCGCTTTTATAATTGAGTTTTAAAGCTTTAGTAGTTAAAAAAAAAAAATTTACATCGCATGAATGTTACCTTATATTTTACACTAGCCCCCACTGTTATAATTTTCTAGTTCCGCCACTGGAAGAGGGCGATTGTTAGCTTCGCAGCAAAGGCGGAGGCGAACAGCACTGATTTCGGTAGAGACAGAGGGTAAAGTGATCAAAATCAGAAAAAGAGATTGAGACAAAGTCTGGTGCTGGTGGCGGAAGAGGGCAGGGCAGCCAAGGGAGTTGGTTGCTTTCTCCCGTCATGGTGGACGCAGGGCAACAGAACGAAAAAAAATCTCAAAACAGAGTAAAAATGAGACGAAACCGGGCTAATCCGGTTTTTACCGGTTCGGTTCATTATTTATTTAATACTCTTTAATATATTGAAAATGTTTGAGGTATTCTCAGAAACCATAAAACAACATTTCCTGTTTACGAATAACAAAGACAAAATACTTAATCATAATCATAAACGAGCGGACATTGCAAACTTACAACACAAAAAGTATATTGTATTGTGCATCTTACCTATATAAGCAGATTACTAAAAATCTAATTTTGTTGTATGAGATACAATATGTGTATACAATATGAACATAATTTTGCATATACTTGAAAATGATATATGATACACACACATACAATCCATGATGATATATAAATGTAATTAATTAAGTTGACGGTTTGAAAAGATAGGCGAAAACGACTATGATGATTTCCCAACAAGTATACCTCAGAGAACACAACCACTAATGGGGTTGGAAGGACTCCAACAATTGCCACCATCAAAGCTATGGAAGCAAACAGGATCCCAACATGCACAGCGGCAACCGAAACCCGCTTGTAGATGGGACGGATGTACACAGACACCATGAAAGAAAAGGAGATTACCAGGGCCATGGACACAACCATCTGGGACCTGCGGGGGAGATGGGCAGCCGTAGTTTGAAGAGCTTGTAGAGTGGCACTAATGGCTGCAAAACAAACTCCGACCACCACTAAGGCCCAATGCAGCCGGATCATCTCAGCAAGATCTTCTACATCGCCGGTCTGGTGGTTTTGATGAGAATGAGGATAGTGATCACTTGCACTTGTAACTGCAGCTGAGTGATCAGTTGCACTAGTCCCGAGCTCAGGGGAGGAGGTCGACGGCGGCAGCGGTGGTGGTGAGCAGTTTTGCACCCAAAGGTTGAGCTTCCCCTTGGCTACGTTGAAGATATTTGAGAAGAAGATAATAAGGCTGAAGTGGTTCGCCATTATACTAAGGCTTCGGTCTCTTCTCTTCAGATGAGAGCTGTGTAGTGGGTAATATATAACAGTCCGTTTGACCGTAAAACCTCAGAAGTGTGGGAGATATTGACTTACGAAACTGCTACGAAACTTACCAAAAAACTTTTGTTACGAAATTTAGATAAGAGAGAAATTTGCCGCTTTCAAATAAGAGAGAAATTGAAGCATTTTTGCGATCATTTGTCATTCGTTATTCGTCATCGCACTACGACTGCTTGCTACTCATAAGAAAAAAAAAGTAACATATACTCCTTCCGTCCCACTCAAAAAGTCAACTTTTAAAAAAAAATCTTGTTCCATTTAAACAGTCTACTTTGAATTTATTTACATTACATACCCTTACAAATATTACAATGTGTGGTTCACAATTAACCCTTACTTCTAAAGTAAAGATATAAGTAGAAAATATGGTGGTAAATTACTTATTTTAGGTACCTCACAACCCATAATAAGTTGTACACATTTCAAAGTGAACTCTTTGAGTGGGACGGAGGGAGTAATAATTAATTGTCAAAAAAAATTGTTTTTTATATTAGTTTTTTAATTTCTTTTATCAGAGTAAATCTTATGATTAAAGATTTATATATATATATATATATATTAGGGCAAATGACAAAAACTCCTTATGTTTTACTCCTCGTGACAGTTACCCTTTTGTAATTTCAAAATATCATGTTATTCCCTTATGCTTTTAGATTAAGGCTCTGTGTGAAATGCATCTGAAAATCATCATTTTTAATTTTATAATACTTTTTTATTATTCTTAATAAGTTTCTTTACATTTTCAACACACTTTTTTATATTTTAAATAAACTTTTTAATATTATAAAATTAAAATAATTCTCAAAACATGATTTTGAGAATCATACCACACAGGGCCTAAAATGTCACACTAATAGAAAAACTACTCACTAAAGGAGAATCAAATTTACAAGTCTAAATCGAAGGTGAGACTGAGGAAAAAGTTTAACCCAAATTTTTTCAGTACCAAAACTACCCCTTTCCCTTCCAGTTAGGCTGAATCTCTCTGCTCGAAAAACCTTACTTTAGTAGGCAGCAACAATTGAAGCAAGAATACCACGCAAATTATAGCAGAAACTATGCAGTACCAGTAAAAAAATTCCAGCAACATTCAAGACAACTAAGAAACTCCAACCTGCAACATATATACAAAAAACCTCCGAAAATTGCATCATTAGTTTCAACCAAAACAGAGCCTCACGAAAAGACAGCAGCGACTCCATTAATCCCAACCAATACAACGCCATCAAATAACAACAAAAGAAAGCATTTATTGCTGATAGAAAAATTCACAGAAACAGATTCCAGTGACAATCTCTTTCCTTCTCTTTGCCACTAACCAAAATAAAAAATAAAATAAAAAGACCAAGAAACCAAAAGAAATTGAGAAGAAGGGTAGCGTATACAATTTTTTGGTAAATTAAAGAAATAATATTGCACGTGTACTGGAGACCTCCTTCATATCCATCCTCATCCTCACCTTTTTCCATCATTTCCATCTCCCAGCCTCTGCGCCAACCACTGGCGACTAATCATCATCTCTAGCTGTTGGTTTTTTGTTTTTCTGCAATCGCAGCTTGACTTTCCAATAAATAAAATTGCCGTATTAAAATCCATCAACTATGGAAGAAGATTGTAGTGGGGATAGTCCCACTAAAAATCTACAAGTTTTACTTTTTTTAAAACGTTTTATATATGGGTACAGTTTAGAGGCCTAAAGATAAATTGGGTGGAGCATGACATTTACACCCGTATTCAACTACTTCTTTCCAATACAAGAGATCAACTTTGTTATTTGATTTAGAACAATTTATTATCTTTTTTAACTTCAAATTTTTGATGTGATTTGTGATAGTATCTTTGTTATGTTTTGTGAATATTGTAAATATTTAGGCATTGTAATATTGGAATGCTACAACAAATTTTATACTTTAGTTTCTAATGACAAATTTATACTGGGTTTATTTTAATACCAATGTGTGTCAACTTTCGCATAGCTATTCCATATTAAAATTAGTGCTCTCATAATTATTTCTATTTTTTCGCAATAATATATTTCTTAGTCACCGTGCATAGCGCGGTTTAATTAATCGACTAGTATTACATTAAACATAGGATTAATACAATCAATTGATTATCCGAGAGTCTTTCTCTGGTTTCAAAGTTCAAACTAATTATCTCCTTACAAAGGTCGGCTGTGTCTTTGTTGAAATACCAAACAAACTTCCATTTTCTCTTTATTTTCTGATTTTAGTTGATGTCTTTTGTTGTTTCAATTCTCGTTCTTCATGGATTTACAAGTTATGGTAGTGTATTTTGTCCTTTTTAGTTGTAGTTTCCGTCCTCTATGTATTTTTTCATTATAAATCCATGATAGTGTGTTTTCTGTCTTTTCCAGCTTCAAGGTCTTTGTTTTTTTCAATTCAGGAAGGCTTTTTTTTTTTTTTTTTTTCACTTAATGGTTTTGAGGGTATTTATGTTTATAAAAAAGTAAGTATTTGAATTTGTTACCTTTTAGTCAATAATTGACTGCCCACTCATAAATTTTGAAATTTCACTACCCTCACTAAATTTTCCCTTATTCTCATTGTTTTCGTCTCGCTTTTAAAAATATGTTTTTAAAAAAAGAAAAATTAGTGTAAAAAATATATTGAAAATGTAAAAATATATAGTTAAATAGTAAAAAATTATATAAAAAATAATGAAAAATAATTATAATGTATTAAATGTACTGTTGATACCAAAATCAAAACAAAAGCACCGGAAAAGAACATGCCCTTCAACTACTTTCCATTCAGTAAAAATATTTTTATTGCGATCAACATTTATTAGCTAATCCACAATATTCTGAAACCTGTAAAATAAAGCTTCTTACTAGATTCAGTCCAGAAAAAAGACACTATCTACTTTTTAGGGTTTTTAAAGCGACTTTTTAATTTTTTGTGTTGTACCACATATCTATGTACTATAACAAATACACTAATGATTAATCTCTCCCTTTTGCATGGTTCAGTTGCAAGTTATAAAAAATATGTTTGTGAATTTTCAAATTTTATATTAATATATCATCATATACATTTCTATTATTTAACTACATATTTTTATATTTATTTTCACATTTAAAATCTATTTATAAAACCAAAATTTAAAAACATATTTTCAGACCTATTCGGACAACCGTTGGAGCAATGTCAAGCATACAAAAAATGACTAATTCTTACAAAACCAGTTGAAATACACAACTATGATATAGCCAATATAGTCTTCACTAAGTTTGCTATAATGTAATAATGAGTGATTCATAATTAACTCTTACTTAAAAAATAAAATATAAATAGAAAGTAAGATTTTGAATTACTTATTTTGAATGTTATAACTTCTCATCCATAATAAAGTGTAATTTTTTTTTTATAATAGATTCTTTTAATAAGAAAGAGAAAATAATAATTTGGTCAATAAATTACTTTACGTGGTAATTATGTAGTGCGACGAATATACTGAGTAATATCTATCTATTAATTGTACTTAAGAGTGAAAGTTGGGTCACTACGGCAGCAGTTGAGGTAATGCCAAGCATTAAAAAAAAATGAATGGATTGATTCTAACAACAGTTGAAATACACAATTAAGATACAGCTAAACCAATGTAGAGCCTTAATTTCAAAAAAAAAAAAAAAAACCAAAAACCAATGTAGAGCCTTTCAACGATCAAGTTAAAGCTTATTCTGTTGCCAGAAGAATTTGTGAAAGGACACAGGAAACTAGATATTGTGTCAAAAATAAATCAAAGAGGGAAAACTGTGTATCTGTAGGCAGATCGATCTCTCTTTTATCTCATACTCAAGACCATCCACATATCAATTTTCAGGAAACAAATTACGAGAATGACTAGACAATTCAACGATAAAGGCTCTCAGTTTCCATTCTCAAGCAGTTTTTCCTTGTCGTATAAAAGATCCTGTTCCAAGCAACGAGTTAGTGGCAACATTTTATGAATTGGTGACTCCAACTAATTATTCATCAACATATTCTAACCAACCTCGTGAGTTTCAGTAGCAAACTCGAAATTAGGTCCTTCCACGATGGCATCAACAGGACAAGCTTCTTGACAAAATCCGCAGTAGATGCATCTTGTCATGCCAATGTCATACCGAGTAGTTCGACAGCTCCCATCTTCTCGCGCTTCTGCCTCAATCGTAATCGCTTGAGCCGGGAATACCAATCACAAATGCAATATCAACTAAATAAGCAAATGCACAAAGAACACAAGCAAACAACATCAGAGCTTTAGGATTTTCAAATAGATGGTGTTCTTTGATCATGAAATGTGTTGAAAGTGTTCTTATTCTATTTTGATCAATGGGAAGCCAACTCAATTTTTTACTTCAAGTAGAGGGCAAAAGACCGGACAATTGGCAATTTGGCATCCATTATCGCCGTATTTGTTTATAGTGAGGTTAGACGGTTTATCAACGTTAATTAGAAGGAAGGAGTAATGGAATGGTATTAAAGTGGAAATAAATGGGCCAAATGTTACACATCTACCATTTGTCTATGATTGTTTATTATTTCGCAAAGCTTTCAAGCTGAGCTTAGAGCGATTGAGCAGGTCATGGAGCTGTATCAAAGAGCCTCAGGGCAGGAGATTAATTATGACAAATAGAGATTATTTAGGGGTAGAAATATGAGGAAACAAGTGTTGGCACATATTGCCAATCATTGGGATATGCAAATTGATGTTGGCTCTGGGAAATATTTGAATCTACCGTATCTAATTGGTAGATCTAAAGAGTAGGTTTTTTATTCAGTTTTTTTTTTTTTTTGGCGAAATAAAGTGGAGAGAAGAATTTTTGGTTGGGATGAGAAATTCTTATCCCAAGCTGGGAGAGAAATCCTTTTAAAAGCTGTTATACAGGCAAGTGATGACATGCTTTAAATTGCCTAGGGGTTTATGCAAAAAAAGTATGGTGAGTTTGGTAAGGAATTTCTGGTTGGGAGGTAAAAATTCAGTACAAAAAGTAACCCACGACCGTGGTTAAATGAGATGATTTGTGCAAATGCAAAGCTGAAGGAGGCTTGGGTTTCAGGGATATGGAGGCTTTTAATTGTGCACTTTTAGCTAACGTGAAACTTTACAGGCATGCCTCGAAGTTTTTTGATTGGTTCTGGAGGTTAATTCATATTTGTGATGATGGGAAAGTTGAGGAAATCATAGCAATATTATGGAGTAATAGAAATGATTTGGCATTCAATGGAACTTGCAAAGATGCAGAGTTGAATGGTAGTAAGAGGTAAGAGGAGATGCGTAAACAGAGTAAGTGGGAGGCTCAACTTTACGGCATAATGAAAGTCAATTTTGATGCAGCATACGTACAAGGAAGGAAAGCTTAGTTGTTGTTGTTGTATATGTACAAGGAAGGAAAATTTATTGTATTGAAGTAGGTTATGTAAACCGAAATTATATAATGTGACTCATGTTGCAACTAAAACATGCTAGGGATTTAAAGGTTGGTTTTGTGTGGTATGAAGAGTTTTCATCTGATGTAATAGATGCTGCATTGGCAGATTTATGACTGAAATCAAATCATCTCTATTGCTGTAAAAAAAAAAAAATGAAAAGAGAACAGAGTCATCCAACAACAACAAAGTCCTATGTACACTAAGTTCAATGCATAAAACAACCGCATTAGTAGGAGGGTAACGCACATACACACAAGGACAATCATTAACTTCGGCCATGTACCATAGCTCAAACCAAGGTTTGAATCTCATTTTGCATTTTATAACAATTTTTCATCATTTCCAACTAGTCTTTTTACGTTTCTAATACAATTTTAATACTTTTAGAACCACAATTCAAACCAAGGTTTCTACCAATCCTTGAAACCATACGGGGCCGAATCAAATGTTTGAATTGCCCAAAGCCAAAGTGAGGTTCAAGCAACAAATGTGATTCTTTAAAAACTACCATAGACAAACATAGGCCATGAATATTCTCAGCAAGAATTACGAAGTTCTCAATAAGACCAGACTAGCTCTGCATGTTGTTTGACAAGAATTGTGTAAATGTGTCTCAAGAGAAGCTAACTTGTAAGTCTCCCATATCAGGAAAGGAAAACAAACTATGACAGGTACTATTTAAAAGTCAGATCAAACAAAGAGACAGAAACAACACAGCACACCAAAGAACAAAATTACCTTAACAATCAAAACAAGACATACAAAATAAAGCACTCACAGCTTCACAAAGTTTACAGGCAATGCAAAGCTCCTCCTCCTCCCCAGTCGGATATCGTCGGAGAGCATGTTCCCCACGAAACGAGGGCTCAATGGACCCTTCTCAAATGGATAATTGATCCGCAAAACATCTTTTTAACATTATGGCAAGTCTATCTCATGACTTGAATTAATTCTTTCAAACTTAGTGAATAGTCCACATAGATACACAGTCCCACATTTTTGCGTTCTTGATTATCCAAAATACTAGTATACCAAGGTCCAAAACGAAAAGAATTTTCACAGAGATGAAACAAGGCACTACTACAGAAAACCACCCCAATACACATCTGCCAATCATAAGAAAAAAAAGAAATTTGGAAGCAAATGAGAACCTTTTTGATAGAGGAAAACATAAATAAAATTTTATGCTGATCATATTCATAGCTCACTGTAACAATTAACTTATATTAGTATAAAAATTAAGGCAAAAGGAAAAATCCCTGCAAACTCAATCATTCAACAAAGTCAAAATCCGTACCAACTAACCAACATTTGAGTTGTTCTTTGCAACTGAAAGAATACATCACAGTAAACTTCCACCAAGACTAACTTTTTGTCCCAAAAGAAAAAGAGAAAAAAGAAAAGCGAAAGTGAGACTGCATTCTGTGGCCACAATTGACGAAAGAGGATGTTAAAATTACCTAGTTAGCAAGAATCGAAGTGCCGGAAGAGGGCGGTGGTTAGCTGCGCAGCGAAGGCGGAGGCGGACAGCACTGATTTCGGTAGAGACTGAAGGTAAACTGATAAAAATTAGAAGTTGGGGCGGGAAGAGGCGGGGCAGCCAGAACAGAAAGAAAGTCTGAAGACTGAAAGTAAAAATGAGAGGAAACTGGAGTACGGTTTTTACCGGTTCGGTTCATCCCGTTATATATTTTTTTTTTCTTCTTTTAGAATATTTTTATTATGATTTTTTCCCTCAATATTCATTTTGGAATTACCAAAATAAGCAAAAGAAAGTTTAGCATTCTCATTGGGTAGAAAACGAAGACTGCAGATTTGAAAACGAATCTGCCGTCTCCATTTTCCCAAAAACATTTACAAAAGAATTTTTTTTTAATTTTTACTGTTGATGAACCATCATCTAGAAACACTGCTACCCAAGTCAACAATCAACTTATAATAGACAATCATATCACAAACTTCCTTAAAACAGAGGTGGTCTAGCAACAGCTACGCTCATCTGCATCCATCAATTAAATCAATAACTAAGGTACTGTGTGGTATAATTTTCAAAATATAGTTTTGAGATTTATTTTGATTTTATAATATTAAAATTATATTAAAATTTTAAAAAAGTGTATTAAAAATGTAAAAAAATGTATTGAAAATAATAAAAAATTATTATAAAATTTAAACTTTTTTCAAAACATGATTTTGAGAAACTTGTCAAACAGGACATAAGATATTCAATAATTCAAGCTAAAAGGTACTAAAGAAACCAGACCCAATTTTGAAACAAAGGTCCACAGATTATAGATTAAAGAAACGGACGGGATAAATATATCACAGAATACCAAATCAATCAATTACACAGAACTTTGAATGCAAAAGAAAAACAAGGACACATTTAGAATGGGCTCCCAACAAATTAACACAGGAACAACAGCAGAAACAAAGTAAGAAAACACCAATGAGACCAAAATTTAGAACACAGTGTTACTATTTACAGCAATGTAGTAATCCAAATGAAATACAAATTTTTCATATTTGAACAAAACTACAAGAAACTCTTGATCGATTCTCTGTAATGATCCAAGAAACAGCAAAATTAAAGAAAGAACAACATTCTGCATCAGCCCATACTCCATAGGTTGGTAACTCATCCATCAAGCCAACCAACACTTGCCAATTACAAACAAATTGACAATGAATGTCTGGTGAACAACCCAATTTCTCTGTAACCCATCTGTTACACCTTAACTTCTGGTGAAGAACCCAAATTTGTTTTTCCGGAATTTAATTTTTTCAAAAAATTCGTCATCATTAAAAACGAATTTGGGGGTTTCGTTTTCATTTTTCAAGGAAAATTATTTTTTTTAATAATTAATTTTATATAAATTCTTTTTTAAAAAAAGAAGATGCCAGAGTCGGTTTTCTGAGAAAACGAATCTGGCCTCTTCGTTTTCAGTATAATGGGAAGGGAAAAAAAAAATGTTGCTTATTTTGGTAATTTTATGCCCCAATTTAAATACTGGGGAAAAAAATCCTTTTTATTATATATATTTTTTGGACTAATAACGAACATAATCTTTTACGAAACATTTTCATGATTAGCTCAGTAAAAGTTCAACAAGAATCCATTTATTTAATAAGTAAATGAACGTGAATAAATCTTTTACGAAACATTTTCATGATTGGCTCAGTAAAAGTTCAACAAGAATTCATTTATTTAATAAGTAAATGAACGTGAATAAAATTTTAGACTTGATAATATAATAAGCCATTAAAGTTTGCAATTTTCAAAAACTACCCGAACTTATTCTTAATTTAACCAAACCTCATCCTCATAAACATAATTCACCCCTGAAAATATTTGAGGTAAAAAAGAAAAAAGTCATTGTGTAGTCACTTATACAATCCAGATCAGCTAGAGTCTGGTCTCAATAATCACAATACATACATACATATATATATTGCTAGTTATATGATAATACACTACAAGTGATTAAAAAAAAAAAAAAAAAAAGAACAGCAGCGTTACAGCAGGGGCATAGCTTTGCCCAACTTTCACACAAGAACCGAGTCTGCAACAAAACAACTATATATATGCTGCATCCTGTTGATGTGGCAACTATAATTATATAGACTGGACAATGATGATATATGATACATACACATACACATACAATCGATGATGATACCAATATAATTAATTAAGTTGAAGGTTTAAGAAGATGGGCAAAAACGATGATGAAGATTCCCAACAAGCATACTGCACTGGACATAACCATGAATGGGGTGGGAAGGACGCCAGCAATTGCCACCATTAAAGCTATGGAAGCAAAGAGAATCCCGACATGCACCGCCACAACCGATGACCGCTTGTGAATGGATCGGATATACACAGAAACCGTGAAAGAAGTAAAGGAGATTACCAGAGCCATGAACACAACCATCTGGGACCTGTGGGGGAGATGGGCAGCCGTAGTTTGGAGAGCTTGAAGAGTGGCACTAATGGCTGCAAAACAAACTCCGATCACCACTAAGGACCACTGCAAACGCATCATCTCAGCAACATCTATATCATTTGCACTTGTTGCCGCACCTGCATGAGTTGGAGTAGTCCCAAGCTCAAGGGAGGAGGCCGGTGGCGGTGGTGGCGGTGGGGAGTTTGGCACCCAAAGGTTGAGCTTTCCGTTGGCTATGTTGAAGATATTTGAGAAGAAGTTGATAATAAGGCTGAAATGGTTCCCCATTAATTGATGTCCCCTTAGTTTAGAAAGAGTTTAGTTCTCTTCTTCAGAGCAAAAGTACAGATCAATTGATCGGTATATATTATATATACTGCTAAAATTCAAAAGTTGAAGGTTTTTTTTGAAGGTAAAATAACTGTGAAATGTGAGGACGATTTGTCTTGCTGCTAAGAAACTTACGTAGCGGGAAGCGGGTCGGTGTCATGGGATTTAAGGGGAAATGGGAGAAAAGGTGTTGCGGCGGCAAATTATCAATTGCGGCGGAAACTTACTCATAATTATTTGTTTTCTACGTGGGCGGGTCAACGTCATTGAAGGTGGCAAAAGGTCTTGCGGCTGCAAAGGGCAAAAGGTCGGCCTGCAATTTTTCAGTAACCATTTATCATTTCTTCATTTGTCATTGTCTCATACCCAAATACGTTGTTGTGACTGGTCATATTCGGGAGTTGGAGTGTTGAAATACCTAACTCTAATATTAACTTATTTATTTTTGGGTTGTGTCAAGCTGAGCTTATTTATTTTCATGTAATGTCCTTGACCATAATTTACATATTTATTTTGAAATTTTAATATTTTCACTCGAATTCGATCCAAAATATAACTCAAAAAACACATTTAACTTATAATAATCATTATATACTCATTAATAAGTATATTATAGATGCTAAATAATATTTTAAAATTAACATATAATATTTTTAAAACTTTTATGTTTATGAGTATGTTTGTAAAAGTTTATTAATTTGTTAAATAGTTCATTCGGGTTGATCTGACTTGACCTGACCTGTTTAATTTTTGTATCATTTGTGTTCGACCTTATCTTTTGCGAATCGTGTATAACCTGCTAAATGC
Organism: Leptodermis oblonga; assembly: GCA_016801395.1. Taxonomy (NCBI): domain Eukaryota; kingdom Viridiplantae; phylum Streptophyta; class Magnoliopsida; order Gentianales; family Rubiaceae; genus Leptodermis; species Leptodermis oblonga. Next base: position 37,226,385 of record CM028755.1, read on the forward strand.
GTGTTAGATTCGTGTCAAATTTTTATCTCTCCTCCTCTCTTTCCCTCTCCACTCACACAAACCTACCACTATATTTTTTTTCTTTTCTTTTGTTTACTGTTTTTGTTTTCTTTGTCTCCCTAGTGGAGGTTTTTTTCCTCCTCTTGTAGGAATTTGTGGTCTTCTTTTTGTATGAAATTGACCAATATGTTGTCGGTGAATCATAGAAATGGAGAAACGTAAAGATTAATCTTGTGCCAATCTGATAAAAGAAGCCAACCTTTTATGTTTATTGATAAAAATTATAAAAAAAAATTACAAGCTGGGGTTGGATATGTGCATAAAGCTCAAGATTTGAAAAAAAAAAACACTATAAATTTTGGGGTTAATAATCATTTATATCGAGTTTTAGTTTCAAACTATGATAGTATAAATTTAATGTATTTGTTTTTCAACTCGATTGTATTTTTTTTTTTTTCACGATTAATTTCTTTTGAGCTCACCAATGGGATTTCGCTTTCAAAATTATAAACTCTCATTATCGTAATTAGCGGGAGATAGCTTCACCCAAAAATGATCATGTGTTTGTAAGGGTTTTTTTTAGTAAACAACCCAAAATATATCTATACTTTTCGATTGTGTCACTATACTTTTTTGTAGCTACTAATGTCCTTAAACTAATTAAAACGGGCCAAAAATGTACTGACTCCATTAACTACCGTTAGACTTAACGGAATCGGTATCATGTGCGTCTCACATGCCTTTTAAGGGGGTACTTTTGTCATTTCATTAATTTTTTTTAAAGGTAATTAATAAAAATATTAAGTAAAATTCTACCTCTTCCTCCCTCCACCCTCCGCCCTTCCCCAATCGCCGCGCCCCTGCCCCCTTCTTCGTCCCTCACTCCACCCACCACGCTGCCAATTCCCTTCATCTTCTTTCCCATATTAAAAAAATTCAAACACATTAATTTCAATTGTTCAATCTTTGCCCAATTCATTTCTTCATCGAAGAACAACACATGAGCTTATGAACATACAATTCAAGGTTTCAAACAAACTGAAAACCGAGGTATAGAAAAAGAGCTCCTGCTCAAATTTTCCAATACCAAAAGCAAACCGACGGAGAAACAAATTCCAATAAAAAACTTATCAAAAACCACTAAATCAAATCAAACCAAACGGACAGAACATGCCAAGAAATGATTTTCAATCTTTGCCCAATTCATCGATCCTTCCTCTCTTAGTTCCTCAACGGAGTAATGGGATTCACCCCTTCCGGGGAAGAATTAACCAACTTACTATCACTCTTTAAATTTGGAAAGTGATAGTAAAAGGCTTCGATGATCGATCCAAAGGACTGTCATGAAGATTAGCAGAACCCTGCGGAAAAGGCCCTTCGGAAGGGTTGATATCCTTATCCCAAGAAAGGAGAACATCCTCTTCAGCATCCTCAATCATTGGTAGAACAATTAGAATATTTCTATTACCTTATTTAAGGTTTATTTTTAATTTACGTATGTTACCTTATTATAGGTTGATCTTATCCTTACTGTAATACTCTCTGTATCTTCTATGAATAAGTTATACAATAATAACATATTGTTTTTTCTATTATTCTAACAATCATAACACTTTTTCCTCCATCCTGCATCTTTAATAGAGTACTATTACATGTTACTTATACTCCTCTTTTTAAGTTTCCAAGCTATTTGAACAGAGTATTAAATATTACTTATACTCTCTACAAATATCTTGAATAGAGTATTACCTATTACTTATACTCTCTTTTAAGTTTTCAAGTTTTTTTTTTTTGTTGAAGGCTATTTAGTTTTCAAGTTACTTGAACATAAATTACTCATACTCTCCTCATGTTTTCAAGCTATTTGAAGAGAGTACTCTCTTTTCTTTTCTTTTTTGATTTAGCGAGTATTCTATTCAAGTATCTTGTAGAGTATTTTTTATTAATACACACAAGATATGATAAAAGGAAAAAGAGTCATTGTTTAGCAGTTTTTTCATGAAAATTATAAGGCCGTTGGAGCAATGTGAAGCATAAAATAAAAATACTTCATCCGTTCTATTAGAAGAGTCCACTTTGTTATAAAAAAAAAAAATTGATTCTAACAACACCAGTCAAAATACACAGTTATGATCGATATAGCCAATATGTTAAAGCATATGTTGCTGCCTTGGTGCAGAAGAATTTGTGAAGGGACAAAGAAAACTAATTATGTCAAAATCAAAGAAGCTAGGGTAGGCATATCTCTATATAGTTTTATGTCAAATTAGTTATTATGAATCTTGCAAAAAGTGTTGTTAATCAATGGGAAGCCAACTCCATTTTTGACCCAAGAGGATCCATTATCGCCATATTTGCTTATAATTAATGCACTCGAAGGTTTATCCACGCCGATTAGAAGGAGACATTGGAGTTATATATGAAAATGGTGTTAAAGTGGGAATGATGGGCCTAATATTACACATCTACTATTTGGCGCGATTGTTTGTTATTTGCCGAAGTTACACATCTTTGGTGAGCTTAGAGCGATAGAGCAGGCCATGGAGCTGTACCAAAGATCCCCAGTGCAGGAGAATAGTTATGGAAAATTGACATTGAACTCGAAAAGGAGGAACTGGTTGGCTTTTGAGCTGGGGCTCGAACCGCAACAAGTCCTGATTTAGTTTTAGAACCGGATGACTCGTTGTAAGAATAGCAAGTTGAAGGAAGATTACACTAAAATAAAAGCCGAAACACGACCTCCTTTAAGTTTAAACTGAGGTACGTACGCAACTTATGATTGTTGCATTTTTATTTTATTTTTTTATTTTTTTTTGGGTTTTGGAAAACCTATTTTAATTAATTTTATTTGGGTCCAGTTGATTAATTGAAAGAAAGCCCAATGCCATTATGAGTGAAGAAGCCCAAGGTGGAGCTAATTAATTAAAGAGAAGGCTGCCATATTGATTAATTAAATTGATTTCCGTTTCAAAAAAGTAAAAAATAAAATTGATTTGATCACTTTGATACTTATGTGAAGTGCAGCAAAGATTTGGAAGATAGGGGGATAATTAACTACTATAGTAATATTTTTCCAACTTTTACCTTAATTATTTGTATTGAGGATATTACGGCTTTTTACATGATGAAATTCCACATACAAATAAAAATGATAAATTACATATATGGTTATTAAATTATTCGAGTAATATATATATATATATATATATAATTCAACGGGTTAAATGCTTCCTTTGAAGGGACTATAATCTCATTCTTACCGCTATATTTTTTAAGTCAACTTTCTTTATATGATAAGTTTACCATTTAACTATTTGAAATAATAATATTTGATCACTTGAGGAATTTTGATTCAACCCTTTAAATAAAATGGATGGTGATGTCTTCTGCCTGCCCTCTAGCCTAGAGTTGGCCCAAGCCCAGGTTTAGGCCCAGAAAAATAAGCGACCTACGTATTGTTCTGGATTCGAGAAACATAGATTACGTCACACATATAACTGCGGTAGACAGTGAAATGAGTCATTAGAATCCTAACACTTACCCACAATTAGAGGTGGCACGTCATGGTAATAGGTTAATGCTCAAGAAGTCCGACTTCTCTGTAAATACAAGGGTCAAGAGTTGTTCAAAAGTACGTTTTTAATAATTGCACTAAAACTCTACTCAAATCACTCCACATTTACTAACTTATGATTCGGAGTGTAATTGATGACACTTCCTCACAAGTGCAAGTAAACAGTTCATCCAGTATCCATACTACTACGAGAGATACCTAGACGGTCTCGCACAGCATGCTTCATCAAATGTTCCTACTTAATACCCACACATTAATTTAATTATTGTAATTTATCTAATGATCAAAATTGACTATTTAAATAATCAAATAGTCAAATTATTTTTTAAAAATTGATTGGTTAAAAGAATATTGTTTGAATATTTTAATAAACTTTAAGGTTATTTGCCCTAATAAAAAAAATATGAAGGGTTTTAAACCTATTATGAGTGGATTATCTCATGGTAAATACACGGGCGTCAAATTTACAAGGTTGGTAATACTATCTAAATGGAATGAGGATGATATCATGAATATGAGTTGGTCTCCCATGAAACAGCTATATGTATGAGATACTGTTCACGTAAACAATACGCTCACTTTTTAAAATTATACTTGAACAAAATAAAATTGATATTTGTTAGCATGAACGTAGCATTGATACTTTTCACAAGTATTACTGATACTTTGTTTTGTTCGGATATCACTTTAATAATAAAAACCTGAAAATTTCATTTCATTATTTCAAACACAGATGAGCAATATTTCATCAGTGAAATCTTATGGGCCACAATTTCTGAATTTTGTGTGGACAAAAAAGAAATGTGTCAGAAGGCTTTTAAAAAAGTGCACAAGTCAATTTATATGAAAATTTGATATATTATAATTATTTTTTATTTTGAATATGACTTTTTATTATTTAATTATATTTTTTTTATATTTTTAATACACTTTTTAAATTATAAAACTAATATTTTAAAATTATATTTTCAAAATTGTTTTCAAAACATCATAAAAACAATGCCTTAAATCAATGTGTTTTTCTCATAGTAAGACAAAACTGCACATTCTCATATTTTCTACTCAAGAAGAAGAAAACAAGGCCCTGTTTAGTAAGTTAAATCAAGTCATGGTTTGAGATCACTTTTGATTTTATAATAGTTTTTCATCATTCTCAATAAGTCTTTTTACATTTTTAATAAATTTTTTTATATTTTCAACATACATTTTTTACATTTCTAATATAATTTTAATATTATAAAATTAAAAATTATTTCAAACTATGGCTTGAGTTAACTTACCAAGCAGGGCCTCTCGTGTTCCTCTATGAGTTCTATCCCTTACATTACTTTTCGAGCATATTGACAAAAATTAATCATATTGACTCTGACTCTCTCGCATCTTCTATTGAAAGAAGATGTGGAGTTGGAGGTAAATTCAGGTTGATCTTGTTACGTCTCTCTTGAATTTTTTTTATAACATTTTTTAAAGTAATGAAGGATGTTCAAATTCTCCATCCATTTAATCGGCTATTCTCAAAAATAAAAAATAAAAGAATGTGGGGGTGGAGGAAAATGAAGAAGATGTTAGGAAAAACACCCCAGGATCTTTGAACCACTTGTTGGAAGAGATATTCCAACAAGAAACATTACAGCATAATTGAAAACAGAAAAGAAAAACAAACAACAGATTTAACGTGGTTCGATCTCAACAGATCTACTCCACAGAACTACTGACTACTTTTTCATATATGATAATCAAACAATAGAAGAGTTTACAATGTACACCCTCAACATACAAAGTCTCTCACCCTCTAGTCTATTATCACTCCCCCTTTCGATCTCATGGTCAAAGGCATAAGCAAGAACACACATCTCTTATGGCCTTAGAACAACCTACAAACAACATCGTCTTCATCGGAAGCATAGGCAGGAACATCAATCATCTCCTATGACTTCGCAACGACTTACCAACGTCAACGTCGGAGACATAAGCAGGAATCTTCATCATCTCTTATGAACTCATGGCGGCCCTCCATCTCTCACTTGCCCGAAGGCCTTCCCTCTACACCCCGCCTGGGTGGATGATTTCTATTTAGCATACCCTATTCTATTACAAAACTCACATATTTATAATAGAAAGAAGCAAACCCAAATGAGCTCAGATTAATTACCTGGCTCAATACAAATTCTATTAGGAATTTAAGGAGATAACCCAACAAATTTTCCTTCGACTCAAAGTCTTAAATACACCAGCATCGTTGACAATAACTTCCGTCCGTCTTCTTCTGCAAAACTAAACTTCATTGGCTCCCTTGCCTTCACAATTCTTGATCGTCAAATTCGTTCTTTTCCCGACTCACAAAACAAAGACTAACTTGATTATATAATTTAATCCATTTGTGTTAGCAACATCACAGCATCAAAGCACACAAACTAATCAAGTCCTTTTTCTTTGGTTAATAGTCGGACCCACACCTTCAATTACTTGACCTCACTAGGTTAACCACAAACTTCCAGTCAGCCGCCACAACTCCATTCTTTTCTTTCATTGTCGCCGACTTCACTAGAGCAATTCACGACAAGTTCCTTTTTCTCTTTTTTTTTTTTTTTTCTTCTTCTTCCTTGTTTTCCTTTTCTGCTTCTTGCTCATGATTTTCTTCCTTCTTACTTCTGTTGGCCCCAGGCTCTGATACCACTTGTTAGGAAAAATACCCTCAGGATCTTCGAACCAATTGTTGGAAGAAATATTCCAATAAGAAACACTACAGCGGAATTGAAAACAGAAAAGAAAACTACTCAATAGATTTAACGTGGTTCGATCTCAACAAATCTATTCCACAGAACTACTGACTACTTCTTCATATATAAGAATCAAACAATATAAGAGTTTACAATGTACACCCTCAACATACAAAGTCTCTCGCTCTCTATTCTATTATCACTCCCGCTTTCGATCTCGTCGTCAAAGGTATAAGCAGGAACACACATCTCTTATGGTTTCATAATAACTTACCAACAACATCGTCTTCATAGGAAACATAGACAGGAACATCAATCATCTCCTATGAATTCGCAACGACTTACCAACGTCAACGTCGAAAACATAAGCAGGAATCTTCATCGTCTCTTATGAACTCACGGCGACACTCCATCTCTCACTTGCCCGAAGGCCTTCCCACTACACCCCGTCTTGGTGGATGTTTTCTATTTAGTATACCCTATTCTATTACAAAGCTCACATATTTATAATAGAAAGAAGCAAACCTTAATGGGCTCAGATTATTTACCTGGCCCAATACAAATTGTATTAGGAATTAGAAAGCAATTTGTTGGGTATCTCCTCAAATTCCTAATACAATTTGTATTGGGCCAGATAATTAATCTGGGCCCATTAGGGTTTGTCTTTTCTATTAGAAATATATGAGATTTGTCATAGATTAGGGCATGCTAAATAGAGAGCATCCACCCAGACGGGGTGTAGGTAGATACAAGGCCTTCGGGCAAGTAGAGATGATGTGCCATCGTGAGTTCATAAGAGACGATGAAGATTCCTGCTTATGTCTAAGTTGTTGTGAAGTCATAGGAGATGATTGATGTTTCTGCCTATGCTTCCGATGAAGATGAAGACGTTGTTGTTGGTAGGTTGTTCTGAGGCCATAAGAGATGTGTGTTCCTGCTTATGCCTTCGACGACGAGAACGAAAGGGGACGAGATCAAAATGGAGAGTGATAATAGAATAGAGGGCGAGAGACTTTGTCTGTTGAGGGTGTACATTGTAAACTCTTCTATTGTTTGATTTTCATATATGAAGAAATAGTCAGTAGTTCTGTGGAGTAGATTTGTTGAGATCGAATCACGTTAAATCTGTTGTGTTCTTTTCTTTTCTGTTTTCAATTCCGGTGCAGTATTCTTGTTGGAATATTTCTTTCAACAAGTAGTTTAAAGATTATGAGAAGGTATTTATTCCTAACAAGTGGTATCATAGGCAGGGCCAGAAGTCAGGAGGAAGACAATCAAGAGCGAGAAGCAGAAAAGGAAAACAATCAATCGAAGATGAGCTGCTCGGCTGATTACGGAAAGGGGAAGTTGATCAAGTTTGTTTTGAGAAAAAAAAAAACAAAAGGGGTAGAAATTGAGCGGCTGAATGTTTGCGTTTAACCTAAAGGGTAAAAATGGTTGTGGCCCCAAGCTGAAGGTGAAGTTATTTGGTTGACATTGGTGATGAACAGATGATGTGCTTGATCAAATAAAATCGAAATTGTTATACGCAGTAACCGTTTTACTATTTGCAGTAACATTCCCTTTTGAAAAGTCTATTTTACCCTTTAGATAAAAAAAAAATACTGCACAATATTTGATTTTATAGTCAAAAGTACGATCCATATTACACGGTATGTAAATAACCTACACATTTTTTCGAATAAAGAAGATTTTTTGGCCTAAAAACGGGATAAAATTTTGCGAAAATACCGCCCAATTTTCTGAGAAAATATCGCCCAGCTGGGCGGTATTTCTCACAGTGAGCGGTATTTTCCCAATGTTCTTGTGAATAGTATGAAATTTTATGAAATTTTTTTTTAATACTTAAGGGTAAAATAGACTTTTTACACGGAAATATTACTGCGTTTAGTATGCCTCAATAAAATAAGTAATCAAGTTTTTGGTTTTGCATGGGCCCGCAGTTTTTGAGAATTTTTTTGTAAGTAAGTTGATTTGTGTGTATTAGTTTTCCTCATGCAGTGGATCCAATAAGATGGGTGATCAAGCTCCGTGGATTTGATTGTGCGCGGCAGAGAACGAAGTTCAGCTTTGCGGATGAAGATGGAAGTTAACGATGTTGGTGTATTTAGGAGTTTGAGTCAAGGGAGGATTTATTGGGTATCTCCTCAAATTTTTAATACAAATTGTATTGGACCAGATAATTAATCTGGGCCCATTAGGGTTTGTCTTTTCTATTATAAATGTGTGAGATTTGTAATAGATTAGGACATTCTAAACAGAGAGCATCCACCCAGACGGGGTGCAGGTAGAGAGAAGGCCTTCAGGCAAGTGAGAGATGAGGTGTCGTCGTGAGTTCATAAGCGACGATGAAGATTCCTACTTATGTCTCCGACGTTGACGTTGGTAAGTCGTTGCGAAATCATAGGAGATGATTGATGTTCCTGTCTATGCTTCTGATGAAGATGAAGACGTTGTTGTTGGTAGGTTGTTCTGAGGTTATAAGAGATGTATGGTCCTGCTTATGCCTTTGACGACTAGAACGAAATGGGACGAGATCGGAAGGGGGAGTGATAATAGAATAGAGGGCTAAAGACTTTGTATATTTAGGGTGTACATTGTAAACTCTTGTATTGTTTGATTCCCATATATGAAGAAGTAATCAGTAGTTCTGTGGAGTAGATCTGTTGAGATCAAACAACGTTAAATCTGTTGTGTTCTTTTCTTTTATGTTTTCAATTCCACTGCAGTGTTTCTTGTTGAAATATCTCTTCTAATAAATGGTTCAAAGATTCTGAGGAGATGTTTATTCCTAACAGAAGATGGAGTGAGTTGGTAGAGAAAAGGTTGAGAAAGAAATTCAAGGAGAGGGGTCCGACATGCACATTGAGGAGGGGTCCTCCAACTGTGTGGTTTGGGTTTCTTTTGTTTGGGTTGATATCCAGAAAAAAAAAAAAAAAAAAAAAAAAAGGTACAGAATTTAATACTGTATATTCTGAAATTGGGAGGAATGGAGTATCTATTATAATACTGGTGTTATTTATGATGTTTTAAAAACGAATTTAAAAATATGGTTTGAAAAAATAGTTTTGTAATATAAAAAATGTAAAAAATTGTATTAAAAATAATAAAAAAATAATTATAATATATTAAATTTAGTTTGAGAAATAAAAAAACAAAACCAAGGCCCAAATGGAGTATTGTTACAGGATTAATTTGGGCCGACCGGCGGTGATGTCACTCGCCGGCGGTCAACGTAACTTTCCGTTGATGTGGATGGAACTAGGCTTAGTGGTGTTTGTATGTTCCTTAAAGTGTAGTGTAGAGGTTCGGCTAGGGGATCATGGGTTAGCTTCTGGGAAGCTGGTTCACTCTTTGTACGCCCTGATCGCCCACGGGAGAACTTCGGTTTTCTTGGGTTTTCCTTGTACTGTTGGGTGGTGATACTTGGCTCAACGGTTGGGGCCAAGGGAGACCAAGATGGCACGAGACTTTGAGGGACGGGTTTCACTAAGTTGGCTAAGTGTGGGACACTTGTGATTCGGGTTAGCTTACTTAAAAGGGAGTTGGCTCGGGTCGGCATGATGATGGTGCGAAGTGGCGCGGCGCGGTGCTGCGACACTTAGCACTGGCTTGCGAGAGTTGGCATGGACCTTGCGAGTGGCACGATCAAGAGCTGGGATGGTTCGAGCTCGACGGTTGTGCGCGGGACGGTTATGACTCGACGGTTGCCGAAGAGGAGTTGGGCGCTGGGGTCAGGCGTTGGCCACGTCGCCCACGTCCCGCGATTTTCGGGGCCGCTGTGCAGTTGAGCCTAGCAGTTGGGGGCTGTCCTCTGCGAGTGGGAAAATGTATTTAAGCCCACGGCTAAGGCAAATGTAGAGAGGGAGAGTTGGCCGGTGTTTGCTTGGCACAGTTTTGTATTGTTTCCTCGGCTTGTGAGTTAAAAGCTAAGGTTGGCCGTTGGCCGTAAACTGTGTGTGTTCATTTAAATTCTACTAAGTCCTTGGCCGTTAAACCTCCATCAAAGGTTAGCGGAAAACTATCGGAGTTGGGTAGCGTTTGACGGTGGTCGGCGGGAAGCGAAAAATCCCGTGACAATTTTGGTATCAGAGCCCAGGTTACGTGTTGGTGACCTTGCTGTTGCTACTTTGCATTGTTAAAACTTCAACAATGGCAACTCGGGCTGAGTCTTTGAACGAACGGGTTGGACGTCTTGACACGGCGGTGGAAAGGTTGATAAGGATTCTGGGCACTCAAGATGAGAGCCAGAACCTCCTTGGGTTGATCCGAGAGCAGCGGAGCAACATCACCGGGGTGACCACTCGACTGGAAGCGGTTGAGAAGATGGTGAATTCTGGTGGGGCTTCTTCCACGACCTTACCGCGACTCGGTGAGACCATCGAAAAGCTAAGGCATGATTTGATAGCCATGTTCAATTCGGTTGAAAGAAGGATCCCGGCGGCGGGTGTTGTTGAAGGGTTGGTCGAAGATGTGGCTCTTTTGAAGAGGGCCATTGCGACGGATGGCGGCGGCCGAGCGGCGGATGGACCATTTCGAGCGGACTTCAAAGTCCCAGAGCCTAAAGGGTTCAACGGGACGAGGAGTTCTAAGGACTTAGAGAATTTTCTGTGGGATATTGAGCAATACTTTCAGACCGCGAAGGTCTCTCCTAACCAGCAGGTTAATTTGCGTCTATGTACTTGATAGGTGACGCGGAGTTGTGGTGGCGATCACGGTGCACGGATGAGAACGCCACCGTGATCACTACGTGGGAAGATATGAAAACGGCACTGAAGGCACAATTTCTTCCGACCAACACATCCTGGTTGGCTCGGGAAGCGCTGCGGAAATTGAGGCAATCGGGATCCGTTCGGGACTATGTGAAGGAATTCTCTTCACTGATGTTGGACGTCAAGGAGATGTCAGGACAGGACAAGTTGTTCAATTTCATGACGGGGCTTCAGAACTGGGCCCAGGTGGAGTTAAACCGGCAAGGGGTGCAGACGTTGCCTCAGGCGGTGGCCGCCGCGGAGAAGTTGGTTGACTTTAAGGCCAGTTCTTCTGCTCAACCTGAGAAGAAGAAAGGCAAGAAAGAAGCCAAGGGTAAGGATGAGAAGGGGAAGAAAGCGTTTCAGAAGAAAGATGATGGGAGCAAAGCCTCGACTTCCAGCGAGACGGGAAAGAAAAAGGGCTGTTTCAAGTGCGACGGGCCACACCTGGCCTGCGATTGCCCCAAGAAAAAGGAGGTGAACGCGGTGGTGGCTCGGGACACTGACTCTGAAGGTGAAGTACAAACCCGGGTAAATCCTTTGCAGTTGCTTAGTACCATATCTACTGTTAAAAATCCTGCTGTTTTAAATTCATTGATGTTTGTGAAAGCTGTTGTGAATGGCTTTGATGTGTTAGCTATGTTAGATACTGGTGCTACGCATGTTTTTGTTGTTGAGCATATGGCTCATAGATTAAAGTTGAAAATCGAAAAGCATGTCAGTAAGGTTAAGACTGTGAATGCTGACGCTAAGTCTGTTGTTGGGCGCTGTATTTTGCCTATTGCAATAGATAGATGGTCAGGTAGTTGTAATGCTATGGTAGTGAGAAAGTTGGATGAGTTTGATATCATTGTGGGGAAAGAGTTCATGTATGCAAACAGGGCCTATCCGGTGCCTCACTTGGATGGGTTGATGATCGCGGATGAGAGGGTCCCTGTTTTCGTGCCATGTGTGGCTGTGCCGCAGCCGAAGCCAGTTGGGGGTGACAAAGGGAAGGGTGTGCTGTCGGCAATTCAAGTGGTGAGCGGCCTGAAAAGAGGTGAGATGACCTTTTTGGCTGTTTTGATTGAAATTAAGCCTACTGTGTTTCAGGATGTTCCTGATTGTGTAGCTAATTTACTAGATGAGTTTGTTGATATTATGCCTCCTGAGTTACCTAAGAAGTTGCCTCCAAGGAGGGCTACGGACCATAGGATCGAATTGATTCCTGGTGCGAAGCCACCGGCGCAGGCACCTTACAGAATGTCTCCTGCATAACTTGTTGAACTCAGACGGCAGCTCGATGATCTGTTGGAGTGTGGCTTGATGAAGCCATTGAAAGCTCCCTATGGGGCCCCAGCGTTGTTTCAAAAGAAAGATGATGATTCCCTGCGTTTCTGTGTGGACTATAGGGCCTTGAATAAACTAACCATAAAGAATAAGTATCCTGTTCTGAATACTTATGATTTGTTTGACAGGTTGGTAAGGGGTCGTTGGTACACCAAGATTGATCTGAGAGCTGGGTACTGGCAAGTTCGGATTGCGGATGGAGATGAAGAGAAGACTACAGTAGTCACTCGTTATGGCTCTTTTGAGTTTTTAGTTATGCCATTTGGGCTGACTAATGCCCCTGCAACTTTCTGTAACCTTATGAATGATGTACTTTATGATTTTCTAGACAAGTTTGTCGTTGTGTATTTGGACGACATTGTTATTTATTCTGAATCTTTAGATGACCATGTAAAGCATCTCCGACTTGTGTTCGGGAAGCTTAGGGAAAATGAACTGTATGTTAAGAAAGAAAAGTGTGAATTCTGTAGGAATGAGATTACTTTTCTGGGTCATATTCTTAGCAATGGTCAGATTCGGATGGATCGGAAAAAGGTTAAAGCCGTGATGGATTGGCCGGCACCTACTACAGTCCCAGAGCTCAGATCATTTCTTGGGTTAGCAAACTACTATCGTCGGTTTATCAAAGGGTATTCGAAGCTAGTGGCTCCGCTAACTGATTTGTTGAAGAAAGATAAGAGTTGGGAGTGGGACTTGGGCTGCGATGAAGCCTTTCAGGCAGTGAAGATAGCTATTTCTTCTGAGTCGGTGTTGGCGTTACCGGATTTCACCGTTCCGTTCGAGGTGCACACTGATGCTTCAGATCGTGCGATTGGGGGTGTGCTGGTTCAAAACAAACATCCCGTGGCTTTTGAGAGTAGAAAGCTGAAAGATTGCGAGCAGCATTACAGCACTCATGAGAAAGAGATGACTGTTGTGGTGCATTGCTTGGAAATTTGGAAACATTACTTGTTGGGGACTAAGTTCACAGTGGTGACTGATAATGTGGCTAATATATATTTCAAGAGGCAAAAGAAGCTAAGTCCGAAACAAGCCAGATGGCAAGAGTTCTTGGCTGAATTTGAGTTTGAGTGGTTGCACAGACCCGGGAGTGAGAATGCTGTTGAGGATGCGCTGAGCAGGAAGGTTGTGCAGGAATATGTTGCCTCGATGTCCTTAGTTGTTTCCAATTTCAAAGATCAGATTAGGGTGGAATCTGAAAATGATCCGGTGTACCTAAAATTGAAAAAGAAAGTCGAAGAGGGCTCGGTTCGCAGGTACTGGATCGAGGATGGTCTTCTATTTTTAAAGGGAGGCCGGGCCTATGTGCCTGTCGCAGGTAGGCTGCGACGATCGCTGATGCGAGAGACGCATGATTCATTGTGGGCTGGACATCCAGGAATGGAGAGGATGCGAGCCCTGATATCCCGGAGTTTCTTTTGGCCAAAGATGGATCAGGATATTGAAGCATATGTGTGATCTTGTCTAGTGTGTCAGCTAGACAAGTCGGAGAAAAGGAAGGAAACTGGATTGTTGCAACCCCTGCCAATCCCGGATCGTCCGTGGCAGTCTGTGTCGATGGACTTCATTGGGGGATTGCTGAAGGTGGAGGGCAAGGCTTCCATCCTGGTTGTTGTGGATCGGTTCTCCAAGTATGCTGTGTTTATGGCCGCACCAAGTGCGTGCTCGGCTGATGTGGCTGCGGAGTTGTTTTTCAAAAATGTAGTGAAGTATTTTGGGTTGCCTGAAGATATCATCAGTGATCGCGACACTTGGTTCACTGGAAGGTTCTGGACTCAGTTGTTCAACACAATGGGTTCACAGCTCAAGTTTTCAACAGCGAACCATCCTCAGACCGATGGTCAGAGTGAGAGGATCAATGAGCTGTTGGAGGATACTTGCGACACTATGTTACCGCAAGCCAGCGCAACTGGACTGAGTTGTTGGATGTTGCGCAATTCTGTTATAATCTGCACAGATCTTCTGTGACGAGAATGAGTCCCTTTCAGTTAGCCAACGGGCAGCAGCCTTTGACTCCTCACGAGGTCGCTGCCCAGGCTACTGGTGGTAATTGCCCTGCGGCTTACAGTTTTCGAGGGCCAAATCAGAGCTGATCGAGGAAGCTCGCGATAGCTTGGTTGTGGCTCAGCAACGGATGAAAATGTATGCTGATCGGGGGAGGAGGGATGTTGAGTACGCTGTTGGGGAAATGGTGCTACTGAAACTAACTCCTCAGATTATGAAGAAGATCTCTGCGAAGGCTGTGCATCGCGGGTTGGTTCCAAAGTATGATGGTCCGTTCGAAGTTCTGCAAAAAGTTGGGAATGTGGCGTACAGGCTGAAGTTGCCAGATCAGTTGAAGGTTCACCCAACCTTTCACGTTAGCTATCTGAAGAAGTTCCATTATGATGATGACGACCCTGAAAGGGTCCAGCTAGCGCGGGCACCTCCGGTAATTCGCAAGCAGTTCGAGAAGGAGGTTCAAGCCATACTTGCACATGAGACTTTGGGGCAGAGCAAGAAGAATCGAAGGACCAGATTTTTGATACATTGGAAGGGTGAAGAGGCCGCGGATGCAGAGTGGGTTGCTGAAACAGACCTTTGGCAATTCGAGAAAGAGATTGCTGAGTATTGGAGGTTGACGAGGGCGTCAACTTCTCAAGGTGGGGGAGGTTTGTTACAGGATTAATTTGGGCCGACCGGCGGTGATGTCACTCGCCGGCGGTCAACGTAACTTTCCGTTGATGTGGACAGAACTAGACTTAGTGGTGTTTGTATGTTCCTTAAAGTGTAGTGTAGAGGTTCGGCTAGGGGATCATGGGTTAGCTTCTGGGAAGCTGGTTCACTCTTTGTACGCCCTGATCGCCCACGGGGGAACTTCGGTTTTCTTGGGTTTTCCTTGTACTGTTGGGTGGTGATACTTGGCTCGACGGTTGGGGCCAAGGGAGACCAAGATGGCACGAGACTTTGAGGGACGAGTTTCACTAAGTTGGCTAAGTGTGGGACACTTGTGATTCGGGTTAGCTTACTTAAAAGGGAGTTGGCTCGGGTCGGCATGATGATGGTGCGAAGTGGCGCGGCGCGGTGCTGCGACACTTAGCACTGGCTTGCGAGAGTTGGCATGGACCTTGCGAGTGGCATGATCAAGAGCTGGGATGGTTCGAGCTCGACGGTTGTGCGCGGGACGGTTATGACTCGACGGTTGCCGAAGAGGAGTTGGGCGCTAGGGTCAGGCGTTGGCCACGTTGGCCACGTCGCCCATGTCCCGCGATTTTCGGGGCCGCTGTGCGGTTGAGCCTAGCAGTTGGGGGCTGTCCTCTGCGAGTGGGAAAATGTATTTAAGCCCACAGCTAAGGCAAACGTAGGGAGGGAGAGTTGGCCGGTGTTTGCTTGGCACAGTTTTGTATTGTTTCCTCGGCTTGTGAGTTAAAAGCTAAGGTTGGCCGTTGGCCGTAAACTGTGTGTGTTCATTTAAATTCTGCTAAGTCCTTGGCCGTTAAACCTCCATCAAAGGTTAGCGAAAAACTATCGGAGTTGGGTGGCGTTTGACGGTGGTTGGCGGGAAGCGAAAAATCCCGTGACAAGTATCTAGTATCTATTATACTAAAAGCAAAGCAAGAGTACACTTGAATGACTGAAATTCAATAATCTTTTTTCACCAAATTGAAATTATTATCATTACAAGGAAGAAAAGCTTCAGATGGAAAGGTGGAGCCTGGAGACTAGTGGGGGCAGGAGCCCACGTGTGGCTGTGGACGGCTGGGCATATGTCCCACCTCTCAACCTTTGCAAAGGGGACCATGCTTAACGTTGGATAAATTTCAAGAGTATTTATAATTTTGCGCAACTAAAAATTCAAATATAAGAGGGGACAATAAATGAAAAAAAAAAATTGTATTGCATATAATGTAATAATATTAATATAAAGTATTGACAGTAGTACCAATTTTTTTCATTTCGGAAAAATAGGAAAAAAGAAGAAGAATGTGAGCAATAGTAATAAGTGATGATAATTTATAAATTTAATTGACAAAAGATAACATTAATACTTGGTCTACTTTATATTACTATCTCCGTTTCATTAGAAGAGTTTTCTTGAAACAGAGGGAGTGTTAAAAATAGAAGGACATACATTCTTGTTAAGGGCCTAGTATACTCCACTCTTTCCAAAAGTAAGAATATCATTTCATAATGAATTTCGTTGCTATTATTATTTTTACTTTTATTTTTGGCGTCAACTAAATTACAAAATCGGAAAGAAAAGGATAACGTTATAGAAGGAAAAAAAAAAAAAACAAAAGAGGGAAAAACTAAGAGAAAACAAATACATATGTATATTACTGATCTTTTGTTTCAATTATATTATTATATTTTTCATAATTTATTTGTAATTTCGCATATACATGTTTGTCTAGGAATAGAGAAAGGGAGGCATCCAATATAGGGCTTGTTCTTTATAATGTTATAAAATATGATTTTAGAAAATAATTTTATAATGTAAAAAGTGTATTGAAAATATAAAAAAATAACTAAATAGTCAAAAATTATATTAGAAATAATATAAAATAATTATAATATATTAAATTTCCTTTATAAATATAAAACAAAAGGATTTTTTTACCTAAATATTCATTTTGGGGGAAAAAATTACCAAAACAAACAAAAAAAAATTGAAATTCCCAAACTATAGAAAACGAAGTTGGGAGATTCGTTTTCATTTGAAAACGAATTTCCCAACTTCGTTTTCTTCCAAACTAACCAAAAAAAAAAAAAAGAAAAATTCTTTTGAAAACGAATTCACGGAATTCGTTTTCAAAAGAAAACGAATTACATGCATTCGTTTTCAAAAGGAATTTTTGTTTTTTAGTAATTGCTAATTACTAAAATGATTTTTTCTTTTTAATTTTTTCTTTTTGTTAATAAACACATAATTAATTTTTTCTTTTTTTTTTATTAATTTCATTAAGAAACGAATTTCACTAAAATGATTTTTAAAATAAATAAAAATAATTATATTTAAACAAATTTTTTAAAAATTAAATAATTATTTTCATTGAAAACGGTTCACCAACATATTTCTAAGTTTTTATTCATTTTTAAAAAATAAATATTATTTAATAAAAAATAAATTTTAGGGTTTTCGAAACGAACCCCCGTAAATCGTTTTTGAGTTGTTATAAAAAATTTCTAAGTTTGTCTTCTTTATTCTTTCCATTTTCTATGTTATCGCGCCTGCCTAATCCCACTAGTATTCATTATGTAAGCTTATTTAAACTAAAAACAATTAAAAATGAAAACATCAATATCGGTCTAATGTTATTTCTCTTTAAGAGAAACGAATTTATGAGTTTTGTTTTTAATGGAATTAATTATTTTTAAAACATAAATGTGTGACTAAATTTTTAAAGATAAATAAATTCCCCAAATTCATTTATACAGAGATTTTATGTATTTCAAAAAATGTCGTAAATTATTTCTTCTAAAATTTTATTAAATTACAATTTAAAATTTCAGTTATATAATTATATTTTATTTTTTTCATTATAACTCAAAAATGAATTATGGAGGTTCTTTTGAATTAATGAAATTAATAAAAAAACAAAAAAGGAAAAAATTAATTTGAAATTAATTAATAAAAAAAGAAAATGAATTCACGGAATTCGTTTTCTTTGAAAAACGAATTCCGTGAATTCGTTTTCTTTGAAGATTTTTTTTTTAAATTTTTTTTTTGTGTTATTCTTGAAGAAAACGAAGTTGGGAAATTCGTTTTCAATGAAAACGAATCTCCCAACTTCGTTTTTTATACTTTGGGAATGAAAAAAAAAAAATTGTCTATTTTGGTAATTTTTTCCCCCAAAATGAATATTTAGGGAAAAAATCCTAAAACAAAACCAAAACAAAAGGTAAAATGGAATGGGTCAAAGGTTAAAACTAAGGCAAAACAAAAACATATATTATAAATTTATAATCATAAAGTACATGACAACAGAACACAACACAACAGTCTGTTGCCTGTCCATCGCAAGGGGGAATATCCCTAAATGGAAGCATCTAAAACAATACTATAACTTACCTAATCGTATCTCCATAACCATCATATAAGACGAAGGAGTTTCTAATCTACATTGAAAAATTACAAAGAAGGATAACCCTAGAAGATTGACTTGAACGAACTAACGACCCCTCCTGCTCGAACCATGGTTGTAAAGTTTGGCGAAAACGGTGATGAAGATTCCAAACAAGAACACTGCCCAACACATAACCATTAGCGGGGTGGGAAGAGCACCGGCAATTGCCGCCACAAGAGCTATGGAGGCAAAGAAAATCCCGACGTGGACCGCTGAGCCCGAAGCCTGGGAGTAAATGGGACGGATGTATACAGACACCATGAAAGCGGTGAAGGAGATTACCAGAGCCGTGTACACCATCTGGGTCCTCTTGATCAGTGGAGCTGCCGTTGTCTGGACAGCTTGCAGAACTGTACTAATGGCGGCGAAGCAAACTCCGGTCACGACTAAGGCCGGCATCATCGGATCGTAATTATCAGCATCTACGTGATGATCACCTTCACTTGTTACACCAGCCGCCATTGCCACAGATGCGCTCTCGAAGAAGGAGGGCGAGGGTGGTTGCGGTGACGATGTCCGGCCGAATCTGTTCACTAATGAAGCCGGATGCGGTTGCATCATCGTCTGATCATTCTCAACATCACCTTGACTTGTTGCAGCAGCAGCGCTCTCGAGGGAGGAGTGCGAGGGCGAGGGTGGTGGCGGTGGCGTCGTCGGAGGTGGTGGCGGTGTTGTGGTCGGAGGCGGCGTCGGTGTTGGGCCGGATATGTTCCCCATTTTCCTGAGCCTTAGAGATGGCGGTTCTAGTTATTCTTTTTCTTTTTTTGCGAATGAGGAAATTAAACCTGGGAGGTTCCTCCATTTATAGGAGAAAAGAAAAAAGAAAATTACATTTGGATCCTTTATGTTTCTTTTTTTGTGATTCGATCCTTTATGTTTCGTTCGCGCACCTTAGAAAAAAGAAAACCAAGAGTAGTTGGAAAGGAAAAACCCAAAACAAAAGAATGATGTTGAATTTGGTCTTTCCTTTATGTTAAATGAGGATATAATTATAATCCTTTCCATCGGGCCCGCACATTTGATATATGGGCATGTTCTTTTTGTTTCGTTTTGAAAACGGTTTTGGTTTCAACAGTAAATTTAATGTATTTTAATCATATTTCATCATTTTCAATAAAACCTTTTATTATCCAGCATCTACTTTTTATATTTTCAATACACTTTTTACATTATAAAACTAATTTTCAAAACTTATTTTCAAAATTGTTTTCAAAACACCCTAGTTTTACTTTTACTTTTAGGCGGCTATACACTTAATGTTAAATGAAAAATATAATTAAGTTCAAAATTCAATCAAAATTGAAGGCGGGGCCGAAGCCTCAAAACATTAGCCTCAAAACCAACCTCCAATATGATTTTTGTGGTAGCTAGTGATAATGTTATAAATGTTGTTCGCTAAACTTGATAAGAAATGTTCTTCGATCGTGACTCATCGCAGGGTCACTATTATTTGACTTTTTTTTTTCTTGAATCACTTCCTATTTTCAAATAGACAAGTGGGTTTAACGCAATTGAGGAAGTGTCCTCAGAGAGAAAAGATTACTTTATTCATTTTATTAGAATAATCCACTTTAAAAAATATTTTTTTGTTTTAACAAAATAATCTACTTTTAAATATTTTATTTTTTCTATCCCTTACTAATATAATCATAGGTGATTCACAATTGTATTATACTTTATAAGTAAGGATATAAATAACATAAAAAATATTAAATTAGCTATGTTAGCCTTGTTAAGTGTTATATCTTGACATTCATAATAAGTTATATATTGGTTGAATTGAACTATTTTAATAGAACAGAGAGAATGTATGGTTAATAATTACAACATCATTAAATGGGTGAATGTTGAACTTGCATTGTATTTTGAATATATATTTTTACATTTTCAGCACACATTTATATATTTATTCAAATGAAAATGTCAATACCATACCAAATTTGAAATACAGCAAAAGCAAGAGAGAGTGGAGAGACCGACCCTCCAACAAAAGATCATGAACAAGTAATGTATAAGTTAGTTGTGGATCACGTATAATTATATTATCAAATGTATAAAAATTAAAAAAATTGATGATAATTTTTATTTATTTATTGAAATATAATAAATGTTCTGAAATTAAATTGTTCGTGGGGAGAGAATGTATTAGTGATAAGTAGAGAAAATAGATTAAAAGAAGTTGGTGGGGCAACTTCCCGGAAATTTCCATCTTCCTCCCGCGTTCCTGTTTCCCGCTGACGTCTGCGTCGCTTCTTTCTTCTTGGGCATAACAAAGTAAAAGTAGTATGAACTATTTTATTTTGTCACAAAGAAAAAAGGAAAAAGAAAAACAGAACAGTGTGAAAGAGTATCAAATGGACAGGAGTTCAGTAAATGTTTTGTAGCTTGATTAGAATTGGAAGAAATAAAATAATAATAATTCACAGAGAGAAAAAATAAGTACGAACAAACAACTTTGTTCAAACGTCAAGTTTGTCCGGTCACACAGAGTTTTTTGTTCACTTGACGCTCCTTAAAAGGGCTCGGGGCCTGGTCTTTTTAAATGTTAGGGAGTTCCCCTACTTGCGAGGTTAACTACTTTAATTTTGTTTATTGTAGTTTTGTATAGGGTGCATTTCCATTGGTGCATTATGTGTATTTATAAGGTAAGACTCATTATGTTCCCTTTGAATTTTTTTTGATTATTTTGGCATTTTGAATTTTAATAAAGAGTTCTCATGCCTCTAACTACTTAATCAGTTGTTACCAAAAAAAAAAAACAAAAAAACAACACAAACAAACAACTTTTGAATATTTCAGAGAAATTATTTATAATTTCTAATAACTACATAGACAAAAAATTTAACAATACATCGAGAAAGTAAATGTAATTCGCCCATACATAAATGAAGTGGTAGTTGTGCATGGCTGGGGGTTATATAGTGTCTTTACTTTATTGTAATTATTAGCTTTAATATCTTACTAAATACAAAAGAAAACACAACTTAAGAGAATTTCTTTTCTAGTGTTACGTGACATTATCATTTAAAATATTTTATTTTTTTTTAAACTACTAAATAAATGAGTTATTACATTATATATATATATATATATTTATTTATTTCTAACACTTTACAATTTTATCTATGAGTTAAAGTCCAACCAAAATAAGTTATCCACTAAAATTTTTTCTTTTTTAATCCTTACAATTTGTTTAGTCACTTGTATAATGAAAATTACCCACAATCCTTCTTATTTTAGTTTTTAATTAGTTTTAGTTTGACATGTCATGATAACGTTTTAGATTTTATTCTCTTTTCATTTTTTATCCAAAATTTTCTCTTGACAATTATTTTATTTCCATAAAAGTTGAGTTTAAATTTATATTTATTGAAATATATATTTAATTTGGCATACTATGAGAATTTTTTTTACTTTTTATATTTTTCAGTTAAAATTCAAATACTCGTATCATGTAAGTTTGTTTTCTATTATTCCAATCTAATAATTTTGTTTTAACAAATTTCAATAAGGCAAATCATGGTTTGTGCGGTGAGATAATTCCAATAACTAATTTTTCTTTTTTGAAAATTCCATCCATCATTTACTAACTAATATCTGAAAATAGAGTTTGTGTTTGATCTTTTTAGGGTCTTTTGTCAAAAAGGGAGAAGAAATTTTTGATCATTTTTAATAGAAAGACTTTACTCTTTATATACTAGCGACTAAATAATAAAAGTAGAAAAAAATTCAAGATATTATGATTAGAAGTAATAGTATTAATTGCCGTAATAAAAATTGTAAAAAACATGTAATTCGAAAGATAATAAAACACACATTGTAACCGTTTTGGCAGAATTCCATTCGCGAGCCTATTTCATACGGGGCAGAAGTTTCTCGATCTAGTTTTCCATTCGCGAGCCTATTTCATACGGAGAATGACGCGTGCACATAATTGAATCATATTTTCTTGCCTTAATGGTGCGTTTGGCGTGCTAGAAAGGGAATGAGAATGGAACATCTAATATTCGAGAATCGATGAATTTTTCATTAAAAGAATTTTAAACTACCTTTTGATAATATAATAGCTAGAATTATTAAATTTCTATACTTACCCAATATAAAAATTTCAATCCTAAGAATCATATATTTATTCTCTCCATTCTCATTGGCGCGCCCTCTAAAGCTTTATTGTTGGCCTCCCTACAACTCCCATACCGTATATACCCCCAAGTAGCTATAGCCTATATTGTGTAATTGTTCGGTTTAATTTAATATTGTTTCACGGTCAACAATATCTTCGTCAGCTGTAGTAATGATGAGTCGAATAACATTCATACATTAATGGGTGTTCAAATCTCCTATATTAACTATAATTAATAAGTCTTCTCTTGTTAAACCAAATATCATGACATGAGGCGTGCGGGCCCACCAACCTCCAGGATTCTGCAATCTGACAGAAAAATTATTTGTTTGAAATTTTTGTGTCCCAGTTTTGCATGCCATTAAGAGCATGACTCTTGCGTCTCTTATTTTCGTTTTTTATTTTAGTTTCAACAGTAAATTTAGATATATTTTTTATTATTTTTAATATAATTTTTTATTATTTAATCATATATTAATATAAAAAGTATATTAAAAAATACATAAGATTTGAAATTTCTTGCACCCTCCTCCTCCCAAATATCAGTTAGCATCCATATATCTCTTTATTATATAATTATATATTAATTTAAAAAATACATAAGATTTGAAATTTCTTGCGCCCCCCCCCCCCCCCCTAATCAGTTAGCATCCATATATCTCTTTATTATATAATTATATATTAATATAAAAAGTGTATTAAAAAATACATAAGATTTGAAATTTCTTGCGCCCTCCCCTCCCCTCCCCTCCCCTCCCCTCCCCTCCCCAATATCAGTTAGCATCCATATATCTCTTTTTATGTCCTGTCCTGCCAATCACGACAAAGTTAGAAGTAAAATACAGAAGATTTGAAGACACAAAATCCACATTTGAAACTTCGGAAAGCTAAGAAGATATGCATGAAAATGCATCCGAGGTACTAACCACCACAAAATAAAAAATGTCTTTTCAGCAGAAAGTAGTTATTTACGAAACCAAGGGATACAACCTTGAATTTTGGAAAATAAATTGATTATTACCTTTTTCCATTACCATGGATCTTCAATCTCCAGATTCTACTTTTCTATATCAGCTTTAAAAAACCCCCCAAAAAAACAGAAATCTACACTTCCATGATTTCTTAACCAACACCATTCCGCCAATCCCATCCCAACCATTTCGATCCAATATATTAATGCCTCGTTCATGTTTTTGCAATTTTAGTTTTTATATTAATTTTTCATCAATTTTCAATACACATTTTTACCTTTCAATTAAACCATTTTATATTTTGAATATATTTTTCGCATTTATAAATCATTTTCAAAACCCCGTGATTCGCCCTTGAAAATAAACAATCAATTTGAAATGTACTCTTTGTTCTCTTGTTGACACAATTTGGCAATTCTTGGTTTTAGGGAATGAATTTTTTTTTAAAAAAATTGTGTAAGAAATAGAGCAAAAAGTGTAATGATTGTGTTATTTTTTAAATGTATGTGAATGAAAATTTTAAGAAAATTTAAATTCAATAAAAAATTTTCTTTTTTTGAATTAGAATTTAAAAAAAAAGTGATAATTTTCTTGTAATGTGAATGACAAAAAAATAAGACAGCAAACAATAGACCAGCAGCGGTCATGTCGTCATGAGACGAAGGCGGGCGGGCCCACCAACTTTTGCTGACACACCAACGCTTACATATGCCCAATATAGTCAAGACAAGTTGGATGAAATTTGACAGAAAAATTCTGTCTGTGGAGAAAGCAAATCACTAAAATTTATGGAAAATGACGGGTGCACATAATCGGGCAGGTTTTCTTGCCCCTAAAGCACTATTGTGGGCCTCCACATAATTGCCCCAAGTGAAATGTAAAGATGAGAGTCAACGTAATAGTAATAAAATTATACGCATATTAGGTGGAAATATTTTATTGGTGGAACCATGTATTGTGGCCATGCATGAAAGATGAGATGCACATACATAACTTAAGCCTCATCTTCAAAACACATAAGAGAAGCTTTTTGGCATGTGATTAGTTAATGCGGAAATGCACATGAATTCGCATGTGAATTTTTAGTGCGGCAGACGATACTTGAGTTATTATTTAGTTGTTTAAAATTATAAAATTTTGGCCATATAATAAGTCTGTCCAATTAAAACCGTAATGTCTAATCGCAAAACGAGCAGTTTACTGATAAACATGTAAATGAATTATTGACTCAAATCAAGAAATTTTGGGACTATTTGCGATAAGTTGGCATATTATTTTCATTTGTGCAATATTTAATAATTGCATAAAAACTATTAGTATATAATCATTTAATTGAAGAATTTTTTTTTTTTTTGGATCATGTGCAAATTTTAAGTAAAATTAAGAATAAAAGTTCAATTCGTATAACCAGTTACATACTCGTAAGTACAGTATAGAAATCTTCGTATTATCTTGGTTTGTGCATAACTTGATAAATGCACCAAAACTAATAAGATAAAATGAATGACACTACTAGAAATAGGAGCCTTTTACGACGACTTTTATGGACGTAAAAAGTCACATTTTCGTCGTAAAAAGTGTTTTACGTCGGGTATCCCGCCTCCACATATGTCGTTGTTAGAGGCTCCGACGTAAGAAATCTTACGTCGAGATTGACTGAGACGGTGTAAATGGAAATTTGACGACGAGTCCTCTTCTGGACGTAAAAGTTCATTTTCTCGTCGTAATTACTCATCATCTAAGTCCTCTTCTGGTCTTGTCCTTGTATCCTTTTGGGAATATGGATTGATTCCTGGTTGCTACGGTTAGATTTCCAACATCTTTTGCATCTTTTTGTGAGGAGAAGTTTACAAATATTGGAGCAACAGAGTCATTGAAGAAAATCTTAATTGTAGTGTATCTGAGCAAATATTGAGTCCAATGGACAGCCTTTATTTGGATTCAGAAGCACATGTCAAAATCACATAGTTTATATCATAGGCCACAAAAATTATATTTCAAAATCAAACAATACAATATTTTAAAGCTTGGACACCTTTGAAATGTTCTATCTTCTATGGCGTTTAATGTTTTTCTGTTGCTTTTGTAGAACATTGTCCTGAATAAAATCTATGACGCTTCCTCTTTCAGAAATCAAATCCGAATTGAGGGGAACTTTGTAGAGCTTCTTTTTTTCATCTTCCCCTAATTGATCTAGCTTTCTATGATCTATATTACCCAAAGAGTCAAAAATCTTAAAAACAGATGACCCACCTGTACCTTCCACTAAAAACTCTCCAAAAAAATGAAGAAAGTTCTTTATAACAGTAAATCG
The DNA here is from genome assembly GCA_016801395.1 of Leptodermis oblonga. Taxonomy (NCBI): domain Eukaryota; kingdom Viridiplantae; phylum Streptophyta; class Magnoliopsida; order Gentianales; family Rubiaceae; genus Leptodermis; species Leptodermis oblonga. The sequence continues at coordinate 37,252,274 of CM028755.1, forward strand.
GCCAACAAATTTTCTCTTTGGTGTTACAAGAACACAGGGAACAGACACAAGGACCTGAAGATTAATCCAAAGGTGAGAAATGTGAATTCGCTGTTAATAGCACACAAAATGTTATTTGTCATACCTCACTATTTTCTGATTCTGAAGAGCTATAATCCCTTCTGTCCTGCACAATGTCCTTCTGCTCACCACTTTCTTTTACTGCCTCAGGGTACTGAATGTCCAACAAATCTTCAGAGATCAAATTCTGCTGGCCTGATTCAGCATCAGTTTCAGTTATTTCCTGATGTCCTTCATCTGTAATCTTGTGAATCCCTTTCAGTAAGAAATCCTTCATTTGCTCAGGAATATGTGCACCAGTTTTGCCATTGCTAATAGTAGAAAGAGCTTCACTGCCTGGTAGAGTGTTAGGGGATTGACACAGTCTTCCATCAAAGTGATAGTTACGTCTCAACTTCTGCCTTCGACGCCATACATCCTCTGTTTTGTCAAGTTTCCAGTGGGTTATGGTTATCTTAGATAATGGACTAGCAGACCATGGACCCCTCTCATCAATTAGAGACCGGAATGTATGTATCCATTTCTCCTATTAAAGAAAATATTTGAACAACTAAGTAAAATCAAAATCATAAAAATGAGCAAAAATATAAAAGCCGAAAACTGAATATTAAGTTTGTTGGCTAACAGCAATGCTTTGCTGCTCCTCTTCATATGCAAGCTAGAAAGAAACTCTTCTTCTATCATCTGAAGCAATAATGGAGTTTAGATTGGCATGTAGTTCATCTTCAATAGCTCTCTTCTGATAAGAATCTGATGCCAACAGTTCATCCATTCAAGAGCGCAGATCATCTAGTTGCCTTGTTTGATATGCCGTAGAACCTTTTATATATTTTATTTCATCAGCAACCTAAACAGTTCAGCCCACAAATTTCCAGATAAGAATAGCAAGAATTGGAAAAAATGTAATGCAATTACGTAAAAGTAGTTTTTAATTTGTAGCTGAAAACAAATATTGGCTCATCATACAACATTCTCTCATATAATCTTTAGCTCTCAAGTCTCAAATGAATGTTTATTGGACTGTTAATGTTATCATCATCTAGTTCTTTTTGGATGATGAGAAGCTTTACAAATAAAGAATGAGATTTAAACTCAAGTCAACCATTTAGACAGCTTCTTAACAAGTTAACTTCTATTTTTCTCATGATATAGATTCAAAATTACCAACCAAAGAAAAAAAAAATCCATATATAACAGGACTTATATCCAATGAAATACAACTTAACTTGGGCATGAGTAAAAAGAAAAAAATAGTAGTATTCAACAATTGTCAGAAAGAAAATTATGTATCACAATCACAACAGGAATAATAATATTAAATTTTCTACCTATATTAATAACATTTTCTTAACAAAATACAAAAGTTTCTCCTTGTTCCATTCAATCTTTTTTTTCCCCCACAAATTTAAGTACTCAAATACCAAAAATCTGTCATTTTGTATGCAACTTGTAGAGAAACTCTTACATAACAAATCACGCATCCTTGAGAAAAATTACTCACACAACAGTATCATTCTCAAATACTCCCAACAAATCATTTCATCACAATGTTAGGTAGCCAGCACCTCAAAACCTACTTTTTCACTATATACCTTTCGAAAAAGAAAAGGACAAACTGCTCAATTGGATCCCTTTTAGAAGAGAAAATACAGTATATGGGAATGAAAATATGGATTAGTATGTCAACAGCTATTTGAAGTTAAGGACTCTACCATTAGTGTAACCACTTAACTTGACACAGAACCAACTCACGGTATAAAAATTGCACATTCACAAGGATAAGGCAAAATATAATACATACAGCAGTAATAACTCGATCCTTTTGAATCAAATTGTGAATGACACTTGGCTCTTTCAGATAGCTACCCAAATCTGAAGAATCATCTTTGCTCATACTGCAGGCTAGTACCTACTTACTGCAATTAACTGTTTCTCGAATCAAGTGAGTAATTACATGGATTCGTGCACCATCATCAGATTTTCATATTGGGACTTAACAAGCAGCAAGGACCTATGTACAAAAACCAAAACAATTTCATTAATTCTACAAAATGAGTTACAAGAAAGCACATACATTTCATTAGTCAGCCATTGTCATAGGTAAAACTAATTTATGTAACCAAGAATCATATTAACATTTAGAATTAATCTTTTTAACCTACACATCAATTTTCACAGGATTCACATATAATTCAAAATTGTTCATCAAATCAATCAAAAGTATGAAGTTTTAGTTTCCACATTGAATTCCAATCCTGATCACAGAATCCCCCAAACACGCGAATATGCCTGAGCTCCACTCAAGCTCCATAACTACTATCCTCCCATTAATACAAATTAGAGTGCAGTGCGACAAAAGGAAAAGCCAAATCAAGTATAAATCATTGAGTATTCAATCACATTCTTCCTTAAACAAATATAAACATAGTTAAATGCGAGAAACAATCCAATGACACGCATCTCAGACGACAAGCAGAAAGTACTAAGATCTAACAGCTCAAAATCAAATTCAGCCCCAATTAGAGCACTATTTCGACAAGCATAACAAAAATCTGCTTAAATTCAAAAGCAATAAACCCAGAATTCAATTGATTAAGACAGTCCGAGACCAGATCAGCCCATTCCGACAAGCTAAGAACTCACAATTCATCCAAAAATGACATTGGTGTGTTCAATGCAATACCTGCTGATAGAGGGTGTAGCGGATTAAAGCGACGTCATTAGGGAACTTGGAGGTGATAGAAGAAGTGAAAGATCCACCGTCGAACTCGACATAGGCTGAAGCGGTATAGAATCTCTCTTGATATGCAAGGCCAGAAGTTTCCCTCGCCATCGCCATTATTCTTGAATCACATCTCCTCTTCGAACCCTTTTCTGATGGAAATGTGTCGGCAATTCAGAAATTGTTCTTCCTTGTGACAATGGAGTGTTTGTGGAATTTTCCAATCTTGGATCAAACCTTCGAGAGCTAAATTTGTTCGGAGCTTGTACAACAGTGAAAGGAGAGATGAAAAATCTAGCTTTTTGGCGGTTTAAAACCCTAACCTAATTTAGGGCGGGCAGAAGAGAAGAGGAAAGGGGGGCGGGTGGAATAGAGAGGCGTTAGAGGATTTTGTGGAAGAGAAGAGAAATGCACGCACACACTCACACAGTGGCTAAAAATAGTAAATAAATTAAATTAAAAAAAAGGAGAAATGAATTGATTTTGGATAAAGCCACCTATTTACAAAATAGTGGTGGCTTTATCCGTTAGACAAAGCCACCGAGATCCTACATAAAAAGACACCGGGTTAGCGGTAATTGGTGGCTTAATTAATGCTTTTTTTTCCGCTTTTATTACAAAATTGTCACCACCTTTGTATAAAGTTACCTATTTGCCTTATACCGGTGGCTATAAGGCGGTGGATTTGTCGGCTTTGATGAGACGCAGTTTTGACATGTAGGAATACCAATTTTTATAGTAGCAGAGAGTGAGTTAAGGGAAAGAGAGAGAGAGAGAGAGAGAGAGAGAGAGAGAGAGGGGGGGGGGGGGGGGGGGTCGCCGTGCGTAAATGAAAAAAAAAATCACACTAATTTTTTTTTTAATAGAAAAAAATATTAACATTAGTAGGCATTTTATTTCCCAATTCATTTTTACGTCCAGATTAGAGCCTTTACGATGTGGTTAGGGTTTTGTCGTAATTAAAAAGAAAATTTTACGTCCAGATTAGAGCCTTTACGATGTGATTAGGGTTTAGCCGTAATTAAAAAGGGAATTTTACGTCCAGATTAGTGATCCCATCGTCATTCATTATTATTTACGACGAGTTTCGCGTGTCGTCGTAAAGGGTTGGACGTAAAAGATCCCTATTTCTAGTAGTGAATTGAAGAAAACAGGAGAGTAGTTTGGGTAAATTTGATATTTTAAAGTAAAATTGGGGACGCAATTGTCATTTCTCTCACTAATTACGTCAATCCAACGTAGAAATCATCCTGTAATCTTAATTTATAATTAACTTGATGATTGAACCATGAATATTATCTCAGAATGATGCAATTGAAGAAAATTAGAGAATATTTGGGGTTAATTAGGAAATTTTAAGTGAAAACGGAGACAAAATTGTAATTTATCTTACTAATTACATTTTGTACACCATTGGACTCTCTCTTGTTATCTTAATTTGTAGAGAATTGATGATTGCATCACAATAACAATTAGTGTCGAACGAATTAATTAATTGAAAAACAATTAGACTATTTTTGGTTGAATTTTATATTTCAAGTAGAACATGGGATACATTTTTTAATTTTTTCTCGCTAACTACTTTCAGTACATAATAAAAAAAATTTAATATTTTTTCTTAGTAGTTACCAAAAACAAGTCCTTCATAAAAATTGCCATATTATCTTGAATTGTAGATATTTTAATTATATTGCCACAATTATTACAATGGAATGACTCAGTTGAATAAATATTGAGACTATTTGTGGTCAATTTGAAAAGTTAAAATATGATTGAAGATGCAGTTCTTATTTTATCTCACTAGTTACAAAAAATCCATCATAGAAATCGTCATATTGTAGATAGTTTGATGATAGCGTCATAGTCCCTTTGTTCACTAAAGAGTGTCCCCTTAGAGATTTGCACATAAATTAAGAAAGTGAGAAAAATTCTTCTTTTACCCCTATTATATTTTCTTGTTTAACTACAAAGTTAATGAGAATTTGTGTAATGTGTGTATTTGGAAAGAGAGTTTAATGAATAGATCAATTAATTAGGGGTAAAATAGGAAAGCTCTTAAATTCTTGCATTGGAGGTTGAAAAGTGACACTCTTTAAAGAATAAGAAAAAATTCTTTAGGGGACACTCTTTAGAGAACAAAAGGGGTAACTAGTAATATATAATTACTTGAACAAATAAATTTTGAGACTATTTTGGGGGGGTAAATTAGCAATTTAGAAGCAAATTTGGGAAAACAATTGTCATTATTTCTAACTAATTACATCCAACATAATATATAAATCGCCCTAGTATCTTCATCTGTAGAATATTTGTTGATTGCCCAAAAACTATTAGTATAAAATATTCAACTGAAGAAAATTTGGGACTTTTTTGTATCAATTTAAAAATTTTAAGTAAAATTAAGCACAAAAGTTTCATTTCTATAACCAGCTAAGTACAATATAGAAATCTTCGTATTATCTTGGTTTGTACATAACTTGATAAATGCACCAAAACTAATAATATCAATTGAAAAGAAAATGCATAGTTTGACGTGTAATTTAAAAAAATAAATGAAAAGAAAAATCGTTTGATGATGTAGCACTGATTTTCAAAAAAATAATATTAATTGAAAAACCATGAGAGTAGTTGGGGTAAATTTGCATTTTTTAAGTAAAATTGGGAATGCAACTGTCATTCTATCACTAGTTACGTTCAGTCTAACGTAGAAATCATCCTATAATCTTAATTTATAATTAAATTGATGATTAGACTATAAATATTAGTTAAGAATGATTTAATTGAAGAAAATTAGAGAATATTCAGAGTTAATTAGGAAACTTTAAGTGAAAGTGGGGACGAGATTGTAATTTACCTTACTAATTACATTTTGTACAACATTGAAATTATCGTGTTTATCCCAATATGTAGAGATTTTTATAATTGCATCACAATAAGGATTGGTGTCGAAGGAATTAATTGAATAACAATGAGCCTATTATGAGTCAAATTATATATTTTAAGTCAAATTTGGGATACAATTGTTATTATTTGCCACTAATTACTTTCAGTATAACAGATAAATAGAATCATTTTTCTCGTTAGTTACAGAAAAGTCCTCCATAGAAATCGTCATATTATCTTGAATTGTAGATAGTTCAATGATAACGCCATAACTATTATTATAGAATGACTCAATTGAAAATATTGATACTGTGAGGGTTAATTTGCAATATTTAAGTAAATGTTGTTGACAAAATTGTCATTTTTCTCGCTAATTACGTTAGTGCAGTATATAAATCATACTATTATATTTATTTGTCTAATATTTGGCGATTGAACAAAAATTATTAGTATAGAATGACTCAACTGGAGAAAATTCAAGACTATTTGGGTTATTTAGCAATTTTTAAGTAAGATTCAAGACAAAGTTCCATTTCTCTAACTCCTTACATTTTGTAAAATATATAAATCTTCATATTATCTTTGTATGTAGATAACTTGATAAACGTACTGAAGCTATTAATATGAAAGGAATCAATTGAAGAAAATGTGAGACTAGTTGGGTTAAATTTGCATTTTTAGAAATAAAATTGGGGATGCAATTGTTATTTCTTTGAAGAGTTACATTTAGTCCTACATAGAAATCGTCCTGTAATATGAATTAGACATAATTTGATGAGTGGACATAAATATTAGTTCAAAATGATTCAATTGAAGAAAATTATAGAATATTTGGGGTCAATTATAAAATTTTAAGGGAAATTGGGGACGAAAATGTAATTTATATTATTAATTATTGTCTTGTTATCTTAATTGCTGGATAATTTGATAATTGCATCACAATAACTATTAGCATAGAACGAATTAATTGAAGAACAATGAGATTATTTTGAATCAATATTATATTTGAAGTAAAATATGGGATACAAAATTTATTTTTCTTACAATTAAGTTTAGTACATCTTATAAATTGAATTTTATTTCAATAGTTACAAAAAGTTCAACGTAGAAATCGTCATATTATTTTCATAGATAATTTTAATATTAACACCATAACTATTAGTATAGAATGAATGAATTAAAGAAATTTTGAGAGTATTTGGGGTTATTTGACAACATTTCAGTAAAAGTGTAATGAAATTGTCATTTTTTCTCACTAATTACGTTCAGTGCAATATATAAATAGTCCTATTATATTGGTTTATATAATATTTGGTGATTTTACTAAAATTATTAGTATATAAATACTTAATTGAAGAAAATTTGAGATTATTTTAGGTCAATTTAAAATTGTTAAGTAAAATGCATGACACGTATTCCATTATTGTATACGGATATTTTGTCCATATTATTTAATAGTAAAATTATCACTTAAAATATAAACTAGTAATTTAATTAGTAAAATCGTGGTTGCCGTGAATTTTTGAACGTCTACGTTGATAGAAATTTTATAATCCCTCCGTTCCATTAGAAGGTTGCACTTTGAATAATGTATAGCTTATTATGCATATTAAGGTACAATAATTAAAATAGCTAATTTAACACTTTTTATTCTATTTATATCCTTACTGATTAAGTATCAAATAATTATGGATCATACTTGATTATATTAGTAATGATAGAAAGAGTAAAAAAATTTAAAAGTGAACATTTCTATTAAGGTAAAAAAATCTTAAAATGAAGAGAGTACTTAATATGAAACAGTAAAATAAAGGTGTTGAAAATTAGACATGTGAAAAATTAGTAAAAGAAATGGGAGTAAAACAAAAGGGATGGCGGGCAGATTAAATAGGTAAAAATTGAGGGCGGGATTGGGACAGACTATGTGTATAATGTTTAAAATACATGCTATGCTATGAAGAAAATAATACATTATACACATATTATGTGGAAAATTTTTATTGGTGAAACCATGTATTGTGTTATTTTCCCTAGGCGGTCATGGATGATGAAGATGCGCATCCATAACTTAAGCCTCATCTGCAAAATAGGTAAGAGAAGCCTTTTGGTATGTGATTAATTAATGCGGCCCATCAATGCACATCAATTCGCATGTGAATTTTACTGTGGCCCTACTACAAACGATATTTGAAGTTAGTCGGCTATCTAACTTAAATTGGAAATTTCTTTCTCAATTGATTTTTTATTTGGTAGTTTTGAAAAATTGTGTAGAAAATAGTTAATGATAATGTTATTTTTGAAATATTGTGAGAATAATTTAAGAGAAAATTTTTAATTTAGTGAAAAATAGAAGTGTTTAGATGTAGAGAAATTTTTTTTTTTTTCAAAAAAAGAAGTTTATTACCTAAAAACGAATGAAAACAAGCCTAAAGTTTATTTAGTTGTTTAAAATTATAAAATATTTGGTCATATAATGAGTATATCCAATTTAAACGGTAACGTCTCATCGCAAAATGAGAGGTTTGGTGATAACCTTGAATTATTGACTCAAATGAAGAAATTTTGAAATTATTTGGGGTAAATTAGCAATGTGTAAGTAAATTTGGGGAAGCGATTGTCACTATTTCTAACTAATTATGTCTAGTACAATATAAATTACCCTATTATTTTCATCTATAGAATATTTGATGATTACACAAAAACTCTTAGTATTGAATCACTCAATTGAAGAAATTTTGAGATTCTTTTGGGTCAATATGCAAATTTTAAGTAAAATTAAGGACACAAATTCCATTTCTATAACCAATTACATTAAGTGCTATATAGAAATCTTTGTATTATCTTGGTTCGTACAAACTTGATAAATGCACCAAAGCTAATAATATAAAAGGAATGAATTGAAGAAAACAGAAGTGTAGTGGGGTAAGTTTGCAAATTTTAATTAAAATTTGGGACACAATTGTCATTTATCTCACTAGTTACTTTTAGTCCAACATAGATCATCATATAATCTTAATTTGTAATTAACTTGATGATTCAACCATAAATATTGGTTCATAATGATTCAATTGAAGAAAATTAGAGACTATTCAGCATAAATTAGGAAATTTTAAGTGAAAGCAAGAATGAAATTGTAATTTGTCTTACTATTACGTTTTGTACAACATTGGAATCGTCCTGTTATCTTAATTTTCAGAGAATTTGATGCATCACAATAATTGCTAGCATCGAACGAATTAATCGAAAAACAATGAGACTATTTTGGGTCAAATTTTATATATAAGTATAAATATGGTATACAAATTTGATTTTTTCTCACTAATTACTTTAGCAGCAAATAAATTGAATATTTTTTTCTTACTAGTTACACAAAAGTCGTTTCGTTGGTAGAAAATTTTAGAAATCGTCAAATTATCTTGAATTTTAGATAATTTAATGATAACATTATTATTATTATAATGGAATGACTCAATTGAATAAATATTGAGACTATTTGTGGTAAATTTGAAAATTTAAAGTATAATTGAAGATGCAATTCTCATTTTATCTCACTAGTTACAAAAAGTTCATCATAGAAATCGTCATATTATCTTGATATGTAGATAATTTAATGATACGGCCATAACTAGTAATATATAATGACTTAAATGAAGAAATTTTGAGACTATTTTGAGGTAAATTAGCAATTTGTAATTAAATTTGGGAAAGCAATTGTCATTGTTTTCAACTGATTACGTCCAGCACAATATATAAATCGCCTTATTGTCTTCATCGGTAGAATATTGCTGATTGCACAAAAATTGTTGGTATAGAATCACTCAATTGAAAAAAATTTGAGACTATTTTGGGTCAATATAAAAATTGCAAGTAGAATTACGGATGAAAGTTCCATTTCTATAACCAGTTATGTTAAGTACAATATAGAAATCTTTGTTATCTAGGTATTGTACCAAACTATTAATTTAAAAGGAATGAACTGAAGAAAACAGGAGATTATAGTTGGGGTAAATTTGTAATTTTAAGTAAAATTTGGAATGCAACTGTCATTTCTCTCACTAGTTACGTTCAGACCAATGTAAAAATCATCCTAAAATCTTAATTTGTAATTAACTTGATGATTGGACCATAAACATAAGTTTAGAATGATTCAAAAGAAGAAAATTAGAGAAGATTCGGGGTCAATTAGGAAATTTTAAGTGAAAGCGGACGAAATTGTAATTTAATTTTACTAATTACGTTTTGTACAACATTGGAATCGTCATTTTATCTTAATTTGTGGAGAATTTGATGATTCCATCACAATGACGATTAGCGTCGAATGAATTAATTGAAGAACAATGAGACTATTTTGGGTCAAGTTTTACATTTTAAATAGAATATAAGATACAATTGTTATTATTTGCCACTAATTACTTTTAGTACAACAAATAAATAGAATATTTTTCCTTAGTAGTTACAAAAAAGTCCTTCATAGAAATCATCATATTATCTTGAATTGTAGATAATTTAATGATACCGCATTAATTATTATAATGGAATGACTCAATAGAATAAATATTAAGACTATTTATGGTCAATTTGAAATTTTAATGTATAATTTGAAGACACATTTCTCATTGTTTTCCTCACTAGTTACAAAAAGTCCATCATAGAAATCATCATATTATCTTGATACGTAGATAATTTAATGATAACGTCATAACTAGTACTCTCCCTCCGTTCTATTAAAATATTCCACTTTTAAAAATATTTTTTGTTCCAATGGAAGTGTCCGATTTCAAAAATGTTACTCATCATACCCTTACTAATATAATCAAGTGTGGTCTATAATTAACCAATAGTTAAAAGGTAAGGATACAAATGAAATAAATGATGTCAAATAGTTATTTTAGTTAGTTGTTGTACCGTGACTTCCATAATATATAATGACTCAACGAAGAAATTTTGATACTATTTGGGGTAAATTTGGGAAGCAGCTGTCATTATTTCTAACTAATTACTTCCAACCCAATATGTAAATCACCCTATTATCTTCATCAGTAGAATATTTACTAATTGCACAAAAACTATTTGTATCGAATTACTGAAGCTAAGAAAAGTTGAGACTATTTTGGATCACTGTGCAAATTTTAAGTAGAATTAAGGACAAAGTTCCATTTCTATAACCAATTACGTTAAATACAATATAGAAATCTTTGTATTATCTTGGTTTGTACATAACTTGATAAATGCACCAAAACTATTAATATAAATTGAAGAAACAACGAGAGTAGATGGGGTAAATTTGCAATTTTTAAGTTAAATTAGGAACGCAACTATCGTTTCTCTCACTAGTTACGTTCAGTCCCAGGTAGAAATCATCATAGAATCTTAATTTGTAAGTAACTTGATGATTGGACCATAAATATTAGTTCAGAATGATTTGACTGAAGAAAATTAAAGAATATTCGAAGTCAATTAAGAAATTTTAGGTGAAAGTGGGGAAGAGATTGTAATTTATCTTACTAATTACGTTTTGTACAACATTGGAATTGTCTTGTTATCCCAATTTGTAGAGATTTCGATGATTGCATCACAATAAGGATTAGCGTTGAACGAATTAATTGAAGAACATTGAGACTATTTTGAGTCAAATTTTATATTTTAAGTAGAATATGGGATAGAATTGTTATTATTTGCCACTAATTACTTTCAGTACAACATATAAATAGAATATTTTTTCTTAGTGGTTACAGAAAAGTCTTTCATAAAAATCATCATATTATCTTGAATTGTAGATAATTTAATGATAACACCATAATTATTATTATAGAATGACTCAATTAAATAAATATTTAGACTATGGGGGTTAATTTGCAATATTTAAGTAAATTTGTTGACAAAATTGTAATTTTCTCACTAATTACGTTAGTGCAATATATAAATCATACTATTATATTCATTTGTCTTTTTTTTTTTTTTTGAAAAGTATTATATTTATTTGTCTAATATTTGGTGATTCCACAAGAACTATTAGTGTAGAATGATGTAGAATGACTCAACTGGAGAAAATTTAAGACTATTTGGATTATTTAGCAATTTTTAAGTAAAATTCAAGATAAAAGTTCCATTTCTCTAACTACTTACATTTTTTAAAATATATAAATCTTCGTATTATCTTTGTATGTATATAACTTGATAAGTGCATCGAAGCTGCTAATATGAAAAGAATCAATTGAAAAAAATGCGAGACTAGTTGGGTTAAATTGCATTTTTAAAGTAAAATTGAGGATGCAGTTGTCACTTTTTTCAAGAATTACGTTTAGTCCAACATAGAAATCATCCTATAATCTGAATTTGTCAATAATTTGATGATTGGACCATAAATATTAGTTCAAAATGATTCAACTGAAGAAAATTATAGAATATTTGAGTCAATTATAAATCTTTACGTGAAATTGGGAACGAAAATATAATTTATCTTACTAATTATTGTCCTGCTATCTTTTTAATTTCTAGATAATTTGATGATAGTATGACAATAACTATTAGCCTAGAACAAATTAATTGAAAAATAATGAGACTATTTTGAGTTAATTTTATATTTGAAATAAAATATGATATACAAATTTTATTTTTCTCACTAGTTACGTTTAGAACATCGTATAAATTGAATTTTTATCTCAATAGTTACAAAAAGTTCAACATAGAAATCGTCGTATTATCTTCATATATAATTTTACTGATAATGCCATAATTATTAGTATAGAAAAACTGAATTTAAGAAATTTTGAGACTATTTGGCAATATTTAAGTAAAAGTGTTGATGAAATTGTCATTTTTTTCTCACTAATTACGTTCAGTATAATATATAAATCATCCTATTATGTTCATTTATATAATATTTGGTGATTTCACAAAAAATATTAGTATAGAAATATTGATTGAAGAAAATTTGAGACTATTTTAGGTCAATTTAAAATTGTTAAGTAAAATGCATGACACATATTCCATTATTGTATACGGATATTTTGTCTATATTATTTATTATTAAAACTATCACTTAAAATACAAACTAGTAATTTAATTAGTAAAATCATGGTTTTTATGATTTTTTTGAACGGTTACATTGATAGAAATTTTATGCTTAATATAAAATAGTAAAATAAAGGTGTTGAAGATTAGACATGTGAAAAATTAGTAAAAGAAATGGGGTAAAACGAAAGGGATACCGGCCAGATTGAATAGGTAAAAATGGAGGGCGGGATTAGGCGAATAAAAGTGGCGGGCATTTATCAAAAAATAAATAAAATATGGCGGGCGGATGAAAATTGAAACCCAATCAGAAAGAGAAGAGAAAAAAAAAAAAAAAACGAAAAGGAAAGTGTAGAAATTGGAAAAAGAAAAAGAAAAAAGACTTCATATGTATATTGAAGATGCGGCTGAAGCTATGTCTGTATGTGCATACAACATGTATGCATGACCCACCCATAAAAATTTCCACATTTCACCTGGGGTAAACGTGGAATGAGAATTGTGGGAAGGCCCACAATAGTACAATCGGGGCACAAAAAATTACCCCGATTATGTGTATTTATCAGCTTCCAAAATTTATATGTCCCAATTTTGCATGCAATAAACAGCAAGACTTGATAAATTTGAGCGGAAATTAATTTGGAAATAAAGGCGTAATATACTCTATTCCTTCCGAAATAAGAGTTTCATTTTATAATATACCATATTAAATACAGTTCTTTATAATAATGCCAGTTTTTTTATTTAAACTCAGAGAAAACAAACTGGAGTCCACCAAAATCCAAAACAAAAGAATTCCCTGAAGGACAACATGAATTTCAGAAGGAAATTAAAATAAAAAACAAAAGGCGAAAATTAATATAAAACAAATATATATATATAAGGGACATGATATTTACAGTAACCGTTTCGATATTTGTAGTAACATTTTCTTGTGAAAAGTCTAAAATACCCCTAACACTTAAAAAAAAAAAAACCCAAAATGTCGCCGGAATTTCCAAAAATGTCGTTGGAATCCGGCGATATTCCCCCCCCCCCCCCCTTCAATTTGATATTTACAGTAACCACCGGGCGGATCTTCGCCAATCCGGTAAAAAAATTCACATTTTCGACAAAAATACTAACACATCCGGACATAATACAACTAAATTAATCAAACAACTATCTAAAATAATACTGCAAAACATTTTAACTTTAGCTACTAATCTTTTTCCGATCCGAGTCGTCTCGATTTTTATCCGATTTTGTAATTCCACCCGGCTCTGCTTTGCAGGAATTATTAAAGGGAACAGAGCCCGTGAGTTGCTTTTTCAATTTTTTTTCCAGCCTGCACGGGCTGCATAGTTGGTTTGTAATTTTTTTTTGTCCAGGGGTATTTTTGTCTTTTTACAGGAGAATGTTACTGCAAATATCGAAACGGTTACTGAGAATATCAATTCTGTATATATATATATATATATATATATATATGTATGTATGTGTGATCACAAAGTACATGGTACATCACTTTTTGACCAAACAATAAAAAACAACCGAAGTGTCAACTTCTGGCTATTACCACTTACAAGTACTACTATACTATATATTGACTCTGCTATTTCCTCAAGTTGTGGAAAATTTTGTTTTGATAATAAGTAATTCTTAGATTTCCATAACACAATTGTTTATAAAATATAATTTTAGACTGAAACGGAATAAGTAAATAATTATCACATACGGTTGTTAAAAAGATTTGCAAAAACGATAATGAAGATTCTGAACAAGCACACTGCTATGGACATAACCATCAATGGGGTGGGAAGGACGGCAACAATTGCCACCGTAAAAGCCATGTAGCCGAAGAGAATCCCGACATGCACAGTCGTAACCGAAGCCTAGTTGTAAATGGAGCGGATATACACAGAAACGATGAAAGCGGTAGAGGAGAATACCAGAGCGGTGTAGACCACCTGGGTCGACCTCTGAGTGAGCGATGTGCCTACCGTGGGGCCCGAACCCACGACCACAAGTTTCTTTGGTCCTAGAGCAGGAAGGCACCACATCAACTCCTACATGCACAATTCCCGATGATCAACAACTGTTGGCAGAAATCTTGGCTAACTTGCCTGCTTATAGGAGGATTCATCAAGAGCAGGAGGCGGAGAGGACTCAAAAGGGAAAAGGTGTTGAAGTCCCAACTGGCGAGGCAAGGGACACGTCGCCACGAAGGGAGAAGGGCCCTGAATCACCAGTGGAGATTTCTTTCGAGAAGCGCGGTCACTTATCATAAATGGATGATTATGTTTCTGTTTGCAGGTCTAACAGGGCGAATCAGGAGCATCCTCAGCTCGTGAGGGGTCCGCCTAGACAACCCCCACAAGCTTCTTATACCGCAGTTCCGGTGCAGTAATTCTAATACCCAGTGGGAATGGACTTTGGAACGATGTACCGGAGTCACTGTTCACAGCCGAGATTGAGAGGGTCCCTTTTCCTCCTAACTTTTGGGGATGGCCAAATATGGAGATGTTTGATGGGTATGGAGACCCACGGGAACATTTGTCTCATTGATGTACTAGTATGAGGGTCTGGGGGTTTTCCGACGCCAACAAGTGTATGGCGTTCCCCATGACTCAAAAGGACGCAGCTCGGTTTGGGAACACCAACCTGCCCTCAAGGTCAATCACTTCTTGGGATCAGTTTTCGCGGCAGTTTTTGGCAAACTTTGTGGGGAGTCAATTCATTGCAAAAGCGCCTTCGCACCTCATGAATCTATACCATGAGCAATATGAACCGCTACACGATTATGTGACCCGTTTCAATAGGGAGGCCATTGGAGTGATGAACAAGTCAGACTCGCTGATGGTGACGACCTTCATCAACGGCTTGCTGTCCGGGGATCTGAACAAATAGGTAATAGCCACACCTCCTGCCTCGTACACTGAGCTCATGTAGATTGCAGGAAGACACATTCGTGTAGATGAGGCTCAACTTACGAAGAAAGGGAGAGAGTGGGATAAGAGGAAGATTAGAGAAAATAAGGTCTAGTTGGAGAGTTTGGAGAGAATGCAGGGGGAGAATACGTGGAAGGATCGGAGAATTCTTAATGGTTATCCCCGGAGAAACTATATGAAGTCGGGGAACACGAGGAAGGAGATTTACGCTGTCGAGGTCAGCCAACCTCCTCAGGTGCGAGGCGTGCATCACAAATCCACAGGACACAATACGGATGAATGCAGAGGAGTTTTCCGTGCTGGGCAAGGACCTGGGAGACTTGGAAGAGAAGGTTACCAGAAGCAACACCCGAGCAAAGAATAATCAGCACCTCCAGCCCTATTAGCCTCGAAGGCCGACACTCGTGGCTGGGACGCTTCCGATTGAACCAAAGAAGGAGGTGAATGCCACTGACATGGTGATAGCTGAAAGCCTAGAACCATCCATGTGATTGTAGGAGGACCGGCATATGGAGACTTTTCTAGCCAGCGTCGGCTATATATGAGGGACAACCATGGGCTGCTCAGGAAAAGGAAAGCGTTGCCAGCTGCTATTCCCATTGAGTTCGAAGATGTGGACTTATCGATATATGCATATATGGATGACCCGGTGGTGATCGAGGCATTCATCAGTAATTTTAGAGTGCTGCATGTTTTGGTCGACGCCGACAGTTTGGTGAATATTATTTCTATGGAAGCTTACAAAGGTTGCAAGTTGAAAGAGGAGGCGTTGAAAGGAGTTCGTACACCGTTGGTAGGTTTCAGCAACCAAACGGTCTACCCGGTGGGCAAAATACTACTTCCAATGATCATAGACACATGTCTAGAACTGAGACGTTAGAGTTCATGGTGGTGGTGGAAAGTATGGCGTACAATGTGTTTTTAGAACGTTCGGGGATAAATCAATTCCAAGCGATCTGTTTTATTATCCATAATATATTGAAGTTTCCCACATCTAGTGGGGTTGCCGGGATCTGTAGCAACGTCACGCAAGCACGAGAATGTTACATGGCTTCTTTAAGGTACATCCAATCTGAATCGATCGCCAATGTTTGCACCATCTCTGACCTCGAACCCCCCGTCGGAGAGACGAGCTCGGCCATGGAGGCCGGTGCCTCAGAGAAGGAGGTGGAGATTGCAAAACAAAAGACAAGTTTCATTGGCCACAATTTGCAGAAAGATGTGGAGGAGAAGTTGATTCAATTGTTGAAAGAATTTGTGGATGTATTTGCTTGGTCGTCAGATGATATGCCAGGAATCCCTCGGGAGGTAATCGAACATCGACTCAACGTGGATCCAAAGGTGGTCCCGGTAAGACAGAAGAAGAGGAATTATTCACCCGAGAAGGTGATGGCTATGGATGCAGAAGTGGATAAGTTGTTACATGCGAGGATGATCAGAGAAGTGGACTATCCAGAATGGTTATCAAATTCGGTTATGGTAACTAAGCCTGACTCATCATGGCAGATGTGTACGGATTTCAAAGATCTCAACAAAGCTTGTCCCGTTTAGAAACATTATACCAATCAGAATTATGCCCCGACTTCCGGAAGCAAAACATACATCGGAGTAAGTCTTCGGAAGGGACAACCCCGATCTTAGCACACAGCTGATAAAAGCCTACCAGCTGGCGAACAACGTTGGGCCAGAGCTCACAAAGGTTAAATCCGTAATGGTTAAGCCAGTCGATGAGGCCCTGAGGAGCTGGGAGACGAGACTGGCCACCATCTTTGCTAAGTACACGGCGACCCATCTGCCGGAATTCTTGTTCGCCTTCCTGTCTTTCACTGAGTATCTCGTAGGTATGACGAATGGATTTCAACTCCTCAGGAGTGATGATACTCGGTATATTCGCCATACACGGAGGGGAAGAATTGGATTCATCACCAGAGACAGAATCCTCAGCAACATCCAGAACGTCAGCAGGAGTGGATGTATGATTCGCCGGAATGTCGGAAGATTCACGGTCTGGGGAGTTAAAGGTTTCATCAGCATGGTAATCCTCATCGCCATCATCGTAAGTTTGAAAGGACAAATTTTGGGAGTCAGTGGATTTAGACATGATTCAAGAGTTAGCAAGGAAATGACGACAAAGCATAATGAAGAAAGGATTGAAAGGAAGGGAAAACGAAGAGTCTGAGGAAGAGAGAGAGGTTTTAGGCAGTAGGAAAAAGATTATGAGGAGAGAGAGAGAGAGAGAGAGAGAGAGAGAGAGAGAGAGAAGTCTTAAATAGGCAAGAAGTACAAGAAGCGGGAAGAGCACAACTCAAAAAATACTTGAGACAATAAAGAATTAAGTTGAATTTAATAATCGGCCATATCGAGGAGAACCGCGGGGCACGACACAAATGTCATCATGAGATCCTAGTAAGTTGAACCGGATAGCCTATTCACATTCCACGCGCCGGAATTGGGGGCTACGCATCGAGAAAAAAGTGATTGACTTTTCATTGCCCAAAATGCCAATCACTTTGGGGGCTATTGTTGGATATGGAATATTAGCCGAGGCCCGAAGGTAGACACCAGTCCAAAACCACGCCTTTCAGGCCCTCCATTTGAGCTGAAGGAAGCAACGCTTAGCAGGGGACATGTGTCACTTGGTAATGGGACCGTCTCTTGGATCAAGGATATGGTCATGATGAAATCAAGGGAATATCTTGTCACGTGAAGCGGATGACATTAGGGGATGACGTGGCTTAACTGCCTCTTCCCGTATCTATAAATACTCCATCTATAAACGACTAAAGATGTATTGAATTCTAGCTTAGCTTACTTATATACTCTCTCATTCTATTCTGACTTAAGGTTTGGAGTGGAATTTGGGAGTAAAGTCCTAAAAGCAGGAAATGAGGCATACGACAAGGCTAGCTGTGAAACTGCGTAGCTTTTTAATATTTTAAAATTCACCTCGAAAATATATTGAGGTATTTATAAACATTTTGTAATTATTTAAAAGAATTTCCTTTAAAAGAATTTTTGTTTAAAATTATATCTTTAAGAAAACTTTATAAAAGTCCTCGGATCTTTTATTTCAAAAAGAATTTCTTTATTTGAAATCTGGAATTATGTGAGTTAGTTGTTAACTAATGATTCTAAAATACATGTTATGCTATTTGTTCAAGAATATTATTATTTAGGGATTTACGGAATTTTGGGAAATATGAATTTAAAGATAAGAAAATTTGAAAAGAAATGAAAAATAATAAAAAAAAAAGGAAAATCGGTTTTACCCAGCTCCAAATCCGGTGAAACCGATTGCACCGCTTTGAACAGTAAAAATAGAAGTTATTCACCGCCTATAAACAGTTTTAACTGTTTGGGAAAAGGAAAAACCAATTGGACAATCGATTTTACCCAATTCTAATATGGTAAAACTGATTCATATTAGATAAAATTTGGTAATTCGATTTTAACCAATCAGTAAATTAATAAAAAATGTTTCACCACCTTTTTGATCGGTTTTAACCGATTCTTAGTCGGGTAAAACCGATTGTAATCGGTTGTACCGATTCGCCAATCCGGTAAAACCGATTTGTTGTCAGAAGATAAAATTTAAGACTTGCCACCCAAGCTACGGGCATAGGGGTCTTTTAACCCCTAGCCTTTTGTCCTATACGACTTCTACCCTTATAAATACCCCCTCCCTTCCTTCCTAAACCTCCATTTGTGCCATTTCATGTGAAGACCTAGATTCTTGATCCGAATTAAGATCGTAAATATTGAAAAACTTAATACTTATAAATAGAAACAAATAAGATTAAAACTAATTTAATTGTAAAAAAAATAAAATAAAGTAAATTGTAAAATATAAAATTAAGTAAAATAAAATTTACTTTCTGAAGAAAAAAAAAATAACATGTACAATTCTATGCTTGATAATAAATTTATTAACTCTAAAGATATGATTCATAAGAATATAAATAAAACCTCACATTTTATCAATTAATACACGTGTACAAATGGAGATGAAGTACTTCACACGTGTACACTTTAAATGAAGCCAACAATCTGAAAATTTTAACTAAAAGAATAATCTTTACCCTTGAAAGGATTATTTTGCCCTTATGTCAAATTCTCTCATTTTTCTTAAACTTGTGGATAAACTTGTCCAATAAAAGCTTAGGAAATTCTTAGCTGATTTCCAGAGAATTCCATCACCTTCCAACAGCCCCTGCATTGCATACTCTTCATCCCTACTCCCTAGCTAATTGCCTACCACCACTACCTCAAACTAAAATATCATACTTTTCTAACTCCCAACGTGAAAGCTGTCTCAATTCACTCAAACGTATCCTCTCATTTTCCTGAGAGATCCATCAGCAACCTCCTTTTCTCTCACATTCTCCCAAAACTTAAAGAAGAGCTCAAGAAACTCTCAATAGTTCATCTGTGGAAAAACAGAGCAGTCACAGAGATTGGCATGAATCTCTCTACTCCGACCACCTCTGGATGTGATCAAGATGCCCATCAACTCCTCTTTGAGTGTAGATTTATCTTCAATAAGTTTCACAATTTTTGGAATTTTCCATAAGGAGTTATAGCCACAAAACCGAAGGCATATATGAGTTTTGAATCTTCATCTGCCAGAAACAGGGCAGCCCCGAAGATTTGATCATATCTCTCAACTCCGAACTCATATGACCAAGGTTAAGATCTCTATGAACTCCTCTTTAAGTCTAGATTCTTCTCTAACTGGTTTCATAAATTTTTAGATTTTTCTGTAGGGAGATATACCCAGAAAACCTAAGGCATGTTAGTGCCTTAAACCTTCATCTTCCAGAAACAGGACAATCCGAAAGAATAACTCATCTCTCTCTACTCAGACTACATCTAATCATGGTTAAGGTATCTATGAACTTCTCTATGAGTCTAGTTTCATATCCAACCGGTTTTCATGATCTTTAGAATTTTCTGTAGGAAATTATAGCCGAAAACTCAAAAGGTGGCAGCTTCTTGATTTTCTGGAGTTTCATCTTTAAGAGCTCAAAATAGGTATTTTTGGAGGCTTTTGAATCTGAAACTCATAATTCTAAGATAGCTCTTAATGTTTAGAACATGTTATAATATTTGGATAATTTCTTGGATGAGTTTAGAATGACGTTTAAGGTTGTGAAGCAAAATGACTGCAACTGAAAATATGCAGGGCAGCCACTGTTTTTAATTTTTAAATGGAATTAAAGAGTTATAGAAAAATATGAAAAACTTATATAATATACTATAAATTATGATATTTAATTAAGATTGATCACCTTAGTTAAAATAAGTAGAGCCAATTAATTTCCAATTAAATAACATAATATTTATTGGGCAAGATTAATTAGTGATAAAGTTACCTTCAGGTAATAGAGAATAAGAAGTTAGTAATTCTTAGATGTTAATTCAATAAGAATAACTAAAATCGGGTTTCCCTAAATCTTAAGGCTGTTAACTTGATTAATAGGTGTCGATGCCTTACAGCCTGTTCCTTGTTAATTAGAGTAGCAATTATGTCTGTGCGAATTCACGGTAATTGTCGATAAAGTAAGGGGAGATTGGGTTATGTCTGTGCGGATTCACGGTAATCTATAACTGGTTGATGACATGCTATTTAATATATTATTGAGTTGATGATTAACATGCACGTGATTATTGTGATTTACATATTGCTGGAATACTTTATTACATTGATTAAACTCTCGTTCTTTATTTAAGTTTGTATTTAGTTTGCAATAATCTTTTACAAAGTCTCTCTGAGCAACAAAGGTGGTTGCAAACCAAATTGTTTGGGAATAAATAGGTTTTTGTGATTTTAAGCACTCCGTTTCGTGTGGGATCGACCATGTTATCATTGTGCTACTTATAGTTATTTGTTGCAGGTTTATACAGTACTTTTACTATATTTGATAGGGCTAACGACGGTCCTATCAAATTGGCGCCGTTGCCGGGGAACGGTTTTACGTTTTAAATCCCTTTTCCCTATTAATTTGTGCTTTTGTGTGTTTTATGAGCAGATCTTCGCAACCTGAATTGCTGTACGATCCCGAGATTGAAAAAAATGCAAGAAAACTCGCAAAAGAAGCACGTCAAAGGCGAGAAGCTGCTGTTTCAGATTCTGACAAGGTTCCGTTAGCCCTAACGGAAGGTAGAACATAAACAGAGTCTGAACATAAATCTGTCCCCAAGCCTGATTCTGAGATGGGAGACAGACAGGAAGAAAAAAGAGACGAGCAACAAGAGGAAGCTCCTGCGGCTGAACCAACTCTGAAGGAACTAAGCAACCATGACACTGAGGATGAGCCTTCAGCAATTGTAATGCCTGATGTCACGGGCCACTTCCAACTCAAATCTAGTTGGCTGAGTGTGCTACCAAGGTACCGTGGTAGGCTAGGAGAGGATCCCCACAACTTTTTGCGTGAGTACGTCAAGGGGTGCAAGGTGGGTAAGTTACCAGCAAGAGCCATTGTGGAGCAGCTCCAACTCGTGGCATTCCCTTTTGTCCTGACAGGCGAAGCCAACATGCGGTTCTCTTCCCTAGAGCCGAACTCCATCACTACATGGGGGGAGATGAATAAGGCTTGCCTTAAAAATTACTTCCCAGCCACGAAAACTAATGCAGTGAAGAAGGAGATAAGTGGGATCCGACAAGATTATGATGAGTCCCTTCGCACCTATTGGCTCAGATTTAAGCGATTGTGCGATAGTTGCCCAAACCATAGGTACTCGGATGGTGAGTTGCTGCAGTTCTTCTACCATGGAATAACGGAAGCCAAGAGGATGCATACGGATTTCGCCAATGGTGGTGCATTTTTGAATAATACTGTCACATCTGCTCATAAAATAATAAAGGAGACACTGGAAGCACGTAATGACTTTGCTGAACCCAGCATCCGTCTGGCCAAGCGGACCGCCGAAGTGCGCATTATTGATGATGTGGGACCTCGTGAGCAGGATGACATGACACAAAACAACTCCTAGCTGGTAGCCGAAATGAGGAAGATAACTGAGATGATAACTAAAATGGTAGCTGGGACGAATAAGGTGCAGACAGAGGAAGTTTGTAGAATCTGCAAAAATATGGGACATCTTACCCACAAGTGCAAACTAGCACCTAATGATCCACTGGCTCAAGCACACGCAACGAGACATTGGAATGGACCAAGAAGGGATCCTTACTCAAACACGTACAATCAGGGATGGAAGGATCACCCAAATTTCAAATGGACTGAACCAGGAAATCAAGACCTACCCCCACAGGCCCAGCAACATCAATTTTATCAACCTTAACAAGGCCAACATTATAGGCCACCTCAGCAGAGAGGGTTCGAGAAGAACCAAAAATAGAACACATATCAGCCACAAAGGAATAACAAAGAGTTGGGTGATGTAATTGGGTCTATAATGGATCAACAAAAGGAGCAGAATGCCAGTATTGATAGTCTAGCAAATTTGATGTCCTAATTGGCTGCTTCACTCAAAGAATTAAAGGAGGACCAAGGAAAACTGCCCTCACAGGTTTAAATACAGCAGAAAGAGAATATCAGTGCGATAACTCTGAGATGTGGGAAGGTTCTGCAGCCAGAAGTGCAAAAGAATTCTACTCCAAGGTCCTGTTTGCCCAAACGGGCCATCGACCCTAAACCTGAAATTGTGGAAACAAAGCTAAAGGGTACTGTAAAAATAGGGGAATCAGAGAGACCTGAACCCTTTTTAAGTCTGAAAGGTGGGAACCCTTACGAAGAACCTCCTTTTCCAAATAGATTGATTAGTAGGAACAAAGTGGAGGCGAAATTTGAGCAAGGCAAAGAAAATTTCAGGGAATATGTCAAGTTACCGTAGCCAGAAGAGCAAGAGAGTTCTACTCTGAGGTCCTGTTTGTCCAAACGGGCCATCGACCCTGAACCTGAAATTACAGAAACAGAGCCAGCGGGTACTCTAAAAACAGGGACAACAGATAGACCTAAACTTTTTTTAAGCTTAAAAAGTGGAAACCCTTATGAAGATCCACCTTTTCCAAACCGACTGATCGGGAAGGCGAAAAAACCAAAAAAGGATCATGTGAATTATTTGGCAGTTTTTGAGAAGATGGAAGTAAATATTCCTTTCCTTAAGGCAATAAAGATCCCCCCAATTGGGAAGTTCTTGAAAGAATTTATGGCTGGGAAGCAAAGAGGAGCACGCAAGGTAATCATGGGCGAGAACATGTCTGTTGTAATTCAAAAGAAATTGCCACCTAAGTGCAGGGACCCAGGTATGTTTTCTTTACCTTGTGTAATTGGAGATAAATAGATTAAGCATGCTATGTGTGATTTAGGTGCTTCAATTAAAGTAATGCCTCTTTCTGTGTATCAAACTTTGACTGGTGTTGAATTAGTAGATACTAGTGTTATAATTCCATTGGCTGATAGATCATATGTATATCTTGTGGGTCTTTTGGAAAATGTATTGATAAGAGTTCATTCTTTTGTATACCCTACTGATTTTTATGTGGTTAAGATGAGTAGTGATCCGTTAAAAGAATCAGCCAGAGTCTTGTTAGTCTGTTCCTTCTTGAAAACATCTAGAGCCCTAATTGATGTGTACAATGGATCTATTTGCTTGGACTACTGTGGTGAAAAGGTCACATTTAGTATGGATGATGCCATAAAAAATCCAATGGCTATGGAAATGTTTATAGTGTTGATATGATTGACCCTTGTGTCCAAGAGCATCTTGAGACTGATTTTTTGCAGGAAGTAAGTCAAAGTACAAGGACTACTGTCTGTTTGCCCAAACGGACCCCCGCCGAGAAACTGCTTCTATTATTAGTTCCAGCTTTAGAGCCTGAATTCAAACCATTTCCATGCTATGGTACGAAGAATGACCTGAAATCTGCCAAAGGGTATAACAAAGCCATTGTGAAAAAAAGCAATAATGAACAAACAGGGTTTCAAACTCCCACATAATGTGATAATAGCCAGCAGATCAGTTAAGGAAAAAGAGGTGGGTTTGTGAATTTTGAGATCAAGGGTCTACCTGGTGAGAAGAAGAAGAAGGTAAGACCACTGTATGTAGTATCCGTCTGTCCAAGTGGAGCTGTGCAAGTTCAAAATTCCAAGATTGGAAAGAAATTCACAGTCAACAGGAAACATCTTAAACTTTTCTGTGGTGCTACCCAGGTCCAAACAGTGGAAGAAATCCATTGTTATGTTGTCCGAATCATTGATGGAGATATATTACGTCTGGCCAAAGACGTAAAAGATAGGCGCTAGTGGGAGGCAACCCACATTTTTTGCTTTCCGTTATTTCTATTTTTTTTGTATTTATTTCTATTTAAAAAAAAAAGAGATAGCATTTATTTTTGTTGAAGTTAACGGTTCAAGTAATTGAACTGTTTCTACAGCTCGGGAGAAGTTTAAAGGCCCACAAGGAGCAGGGACCAAGGCTACCAAATTCGCACTTAGGGGAAGCAATTGCAACAATCTGGCAAGGGAGGACCAGAGTGCAAAATTCAAGAAAAACAAGTGAGAGGGGTCAGCCTTGCAGCTCACAAAAGGATGAGGGCCAATCTGCAAAATTTCCAAATTCCCTTGCCCTAATTCCCACAAATTTCCCCAATTTTCCATTCTCTTCTCCACTTCACTTCACCACCGAATCACCACCATCTCCATACCCTTTATCTTCTCCTACCCAACTAACCCACTACCACCGCAGTTCAATGGCCGAAAAATGCCGCAGCAAGCCTCGGGATGAAGAAGTGCTTGACCCCTCTCCGTTTAATTCTGTGCCCGCTCCTCATCCAATCGGAGGCCACCAATCGGACTCCACCACTGACGCCGCGTCTTCTTCTCGACCGCCATCCACCGCCGTCCGGTCACGGCCATTGATGAAGAATCTGACTCCCGCCTCCAAACTCAACGAGCCACATGCCGCCTCCGTGGCTCTTTGATGCAGTAGGCAGCGCCATGTTTCCCCAGTAAGTCTTTCATATGTTGTTTTCTATTTTTGTTTTGTGCTGTTTTTGTTTTTGTTTTCCATAATTGTTGTCTATATATGGTCTAGTAAGTTTGTAGCATGTCTCCTATGGTCTCACTTTAATTTTAATATATGCTTGAGGGTAAGCATTATTTTAAGTGTGAGGATGTTTTGAGAGTTTTTCCTGTGTCTTGTTTTTGT
Source organism: Leptodermis oblonga (assembly GCA_016801395.1). Lineage (NCBI taxonomy): Eukaryota > Viridiplantae > Streptophyta > Magnoliopsida > Gentianales > Rubiaceae > Leptodermis > Leptodermis oblonga. Next base: position 37,278,053 of record CM028755.1, read on the forward strand.
TTGGAGCCATGTTATGTCAAGTGTATGTATGTGAAGTCCAGGATTCTGCCCGAAATCTGAATGTTAATCTGAAATAAGCAACACAGATATCCAGTTAATCAATTACTATGCTTACTCTTGTGGATATGGTTTGGGAAAGCACTTATTTTAATACAAGTTATGCATGAATTCCCTTTTCTATAGCTTACTAAATAATTTTGAGCAGCACTGGATGTTTTGCATGAGAATTTCTTTGGTTTGCCTGCTAGACTGTCAAAATAGTTTATTGAGTAATGCATGATTGGATGATGGGGGACCTTTTCTAGGATATACCCTTTTTTGGCTTGAATTTCTGAATCGTCCCATACAGAAAAATACCTCTTAGTCAGCAAGTTGAAGCCTTGACCTTTCAATTCTGAGTCAGTAAAAGTTAGCCAAGGCCTGTTTTGAGTAAATCCTTTCTTACCCTTGGTGTGCATGCTGGATGGTAATTATGTGTTGATGCTGCGACAGAGAAGAGGTCATGAGGTACAATTTGTGGAGTCCAGTTCTGTTTCCTTTTGTATCTGCTGAAATTATATGAAGAATCAGTTCTGCTGTGGTAAGAAAATGAGTCCACATTTGAAAAAACAAAGGAAAAGAAAAAAAGAGATAATGAAATAAAGAATAAGAGCTGGTTATGTTTTGAATACGATTGCAGAATAAGTGTAAAGGACTGGACAAAGAGGTTATGTGTTGAATTTTGAATCAAGTTCTGAAAAAGTTTTTGGTGATTGTCACTGCTTGAATAATTAAAGAAAGAGCTGGAAGTGGAGTTGATGTCCAAACAAAAGGAGCGGCAGGTTCTATATAGATGCACACTATTTGTTGAATTCTGCAGGTGACTTAGAACCCCATAGGGCCCGACCAAATAAATAAAAATCCCTTGGCCCCATTGCGTCCATTTGAATAAAAGGTTATTCTTAACATTTGTGCGTTATTCAATCTTTACTGTGGAGATGGTCAGCTATCAAGCTTTTGAATTCTGACTAGACTAAGGATGAATCATTTGTCCAAATTTTGTGAATTGTAAGTTGTGTGTTTTACTACCCATAAGAGTGTCTGTTTGGAAATTTGTGCATAAACTGTGTTAAACTGACTTGGTATGGTTTGTTTGGTGGAATGGTAGAGTTTGCATAGTCTGTGATTAAAAAGTTAATCTTGTGGTGCAAGTACAATTGACATGAGGAATTTTGGCAGCGTAATTCTTTGTTTATGTGGTGTCATTGTGTCGTGTGAGTCGTGTTTAGGGTGTTGAGTTTGTTCAAATACTCCTTGTTTGTTTTTCCATTATATTTCTTTTGGGTCTGTTCAGTTTTGTGTCTTTTGTGTTTTTGTGAAGTAAAAAAAGAAAGAAAATAGGACTGAGTTTAATTCTTAACTTCACGCTTGAGGACAAGCGTCATTCAAGTGTGGGGATATTTGATATTTGTCCTTTAGGCTCTGTTCTTTTCTGAACATAATTAGGAAAAGTATCACTTTTTTCTCAAAAATATTACACAAAGAAACAACATCATTTTTATAAAATTCACAATTTAAATTTAAAAATTTCCTCTAAAATTCACTCACATAAATTCAAAAAAAACATAATCATTACACTTTTTCTTCTCTTTCCTACACAAATCCCCAAAAGAAATTCCCTCCAAAACAAAATTCTTCCCTAACCACAAAATTTCCTAACTAAGTTCACAAGAGAACAGAGCCTTAGTTGCTGAATTTTAGAATTTATTTGTGGCAAATTTCACATGTATGTGTTAGTTTTTATGAGATAAATACAGGTTTTGGAAAGATAACAAATAGACAAGAGAGAGTGCAGAAAGGGTGAAAATAAAGAGCCATTTGGCTGCGGAGGCAATGAAGGAGGCAGAATGGTGAAAGAAGGCTTTGAACGGGTTTCATGCATGCAAATTGTGTAATTAGGCCAAGAAGTAAAAGAATTATGTTGATGGAAAGCCAGCCCAAATGTAATGGGCAGCCAAGCCCAAAGAACAGAAGGGAAGCCCAAGCAAGAATTAGGCAAATTGCCTAATGAGTTGATTAACCGCAGGAAGCAATTGGAAGTGGAATTTGGATTCCAATTTTGTTCACAAGTGGCGTGCGCAAGAAAGAAGAGCTGTTATTACATTAATCCTTATTGGATGTGGATATTGTTTTAGTAGTTTTCCACTTGGAATTTAGTTTTAGTAATTTCCTGATTGGATTAGTATCTTATTTTCTACTCTACATTCTACACCTATTTATAGGGATGGAAGGGAGAGGAGAAAGACACGTTTTTGACAGTAGAGTTTTATCTTATATTTTCGTAGCTAGTTCAGAGAAAGTAGCAGTAGTTTTCTATTTCTGCGATTTGAGGATTTTCTGTCCAGGAGAGGTTCCATTAGTCCTAACGGGTGATAGCTTTCCCAGGGGATTATTTTTCAGATCATAATTCAAGTATTTGTTTCTTCTTTATTTTATTCTTTTCGATTAGTTACAGTATGAATTCTAATATAATTATTTGCATCGTTAGTCTAATTATGAGTAGCTAAATTATATATTCCAACATAATGTAATATTAATTAATCTGGGCATGTTATGAAACTGAATTGTTCTTAAATTAAAGTGCATGTGTTCCTTCTTATTCTCTGCTCAAAACTTTGATTACTGATATTTAATTGAGATTGATCACCTTACTTAAAATAGGTAGAGCCAATTAATTCCTAGTTAAATAACATAATATTTGTTGGGCAAGATTAATTAGTGGTAAAGTTACCTTCAGGTAATAGAGAATAAGGGATTAGTAATTCTTAGATGTTAATTCAATAAGAATAACTAAAATCGGGTTTCCCTAAATCTTAAGGCTGTTAACTTGGTTAATAGGTGTCGATGCCTTACAGCCTGTTCCTTGTTAATTAGAGTAACAATTATGTCTCTGCGGATTCACGGTAATTGTCGATAAAGTAAGGGGAGATTGGATTATGTCTGTGCGGATTCACGGTAATTTATAACTGGTTGATGAAATGCTATTTAATATATTATATGAGTTGATGATTAACATGCACGTGATTATTGTGACTTACGTATTGTTGGAATACTTTATTACATTGATTAAACTCTCATTCTTGATTTAAGTTTGTATTTAGTTTGCAATAATCTTTTACAAAGTCTCTCTGAGCAACAAAGGTGGTTGCAAACCAAATTGTTTGGGAATAAATAGGTTTTTGTGATTTTAAGCACTCCGTTCCCTGTGGGATCAGCCATGTTATCATTGTGCTACTTATAGCTATTTGTTGCAGGTTTATACAGTACTTTTACTGTATTTGATAGGGCAAACGACGGTCCTATCACCAGCATTGGGTGTGGACGGCTGGTGAGATAGTGGGGGAAGTCGGGTGTGCTCGAGCACCCGTTTGGCCGTTACTACATTACTGTATTACTGGCGTTGTTGTCGAAGCCCTGTGTGGGCCCAAAGGTTCATTGGAAATAAGTGAACTCGCGAGTATCCTTTATGATTTGCTTTACTGCTTTCATAATTGTATTATATTTATATGGTTGATTGCTTTATATGAATTGCATATTTTACTGCTTTAATTGTTTGAAATGGAGAACATCACTGAGCAAAAAAGCTCATAGGTGTTGTATGTTTTTATACCCTACCCTAGGTTTCCAGCTGCAATGGGGGCCATAGGATAGCAAGTCGAATTGATCGGATACCCTTTTGAAATAGTACTGACAATCTTATTTAATTATGATTTATAAGTAGGCCTGCGCGCCTATTAAATATTAGACTGTTAGGCTATGATACTGTGACATCAATTGTAATTGTACAATTACGTTTCCCATATTTTATTTTAGTTACTGTGTATTATTCTGATATTGTTACTAAGTTCTAGTGCGAACCAGATAGGCGTCCGACCGGATCCCCGTATTAGATAGAGGGTCGGGTTGGGGCGTCACATTTCATACCAAAACCTTGAAGAAATTTCCCCAACTTAGGAAATAAGAAAAAAGGCTAGGAAGAAGAAGAAAGAGCAATCTCTTGATGTGGAAACTCCATTCCAATCCGAGGAAACTCAGCTAGGAAGCGTAGGGAATCAAAAAAGGTAAGAATTTTACGTTAGGAAGTGCAATTATAATGTAAAAGTTTAAATTTTTAGAGTTTATAAGATTTTCTTAGAATTTAATTTATTCTTGAAATTTTGAACGTTAGAAAAATGTTTTGAAATGTCAAACATGTTTTAGGAGTGTTGTAGAAATAGTTTTTGGCAAAAGGAATTGAAAAAAAATTGAGTTTAGGTACACTTTTGTTGGAAAAACCCGAAGCTAGATGAAGAACATGAAATCTGGGCACGAATCGGTTTTGACCGGTTCAGAATTGGGTAAAACCGATTTTAGCCCAGAAATAAATCGGTTCTACCTGTTTGTAACCAGGTAAAATCAATTGGTAAAATGGTTGTCGCAATTTTAGAAATTCAAAATTTGTCAGGACTATTTGCAACTACTGGACCGGTTTTAGTCGATCGAAAATCAAGTAAAATCGATCCAGAGTTTTCTGGAAATTTTGAATCAGTTTTAACTGATTTAACCTCGGGTAAAACTGAGGGAAAATTGATTTTTCCTCAATTTCGTTTTCTTTTAATTATTTCTTTATAAATCTTTTGATAAAATCTTGTTAAAATTATTTTAACGAGTATTTTAAGGACTTATACTTGTATTTTCTTAAGTTATTAATTTTATAGGTTATGTCCAATTTTGAACTATTTATAAAATAACGTAGAAATAATGTTTAGAAATTCTTTAAATTTTAGTTTTACGGCATAATGTTTATATTTCCTTTAAAATTGTAATTATTACATTTTTAATATAGCTATTTTCAAGTTAGATAATTGTAGAATACTTAATTTCTAGATATATATGTTTTAAATAAGAAAAATAGTTAAATTATCATTATGTCCTTATTAGTTAAAATTTTAGAATAAGTTAGAAATTAAAATTCTATTAGATAGAAATAATACTGAATTGCCAGAACCTGAAATATATGCAGTTCGGTTAGATAGCTAGTACGTGAGCTTAGATCTTTGGACTGAAAATGGATTCCGCTGTAATGCAATTAATAATTGAACTGCACTGAATCTTGTTTGCGGCGTATTTTGAAACGTTTGTTAAAAATGTTTGAAATGCTTTTTGATTTTTGAATTACTTGTTGTGTTTACTTACCGGCTAGAACGCATATGTATTTATTAAGTTCAGTTGTACTTTCTTTGTGCACTGAATCTGTTATATGAGCATAATTGTGTCGGATCCATTATTTGGTGCGATTTGATCCCACAAGCCAGCGAAGGGCTTAGTTATCTGGATCATCTGCGTTCATGATTTTGAAATCAGTACCGATTTACCGGGGCCTATATATGACCGTTTGGGAGTGACTGCCCTTCATTCTCATTATATGTTCTATGAATTTTGCATTAGTCATGATTGCTATATGTTAGGATATGCCTGAATCGTATGCATGGGTAATATTTGCAATTCGGTAAATGTTTGCGAAAACAGTGGACTCTCACTGGGCAAGGGCTCATTCCATTTTCCTGTTTTTTCTTTTCAAAATTTTATTGCTGATCTTTGGTACGAAGATGATTATGCTCACTAGGATCACCGGAGTTTGGAAATGTTGGATACGGCTAGAAGGTGAGATTGTTTAGATGGGCTCATACTCTGATAACTCATGCACTATAGGGCTATGTAAGTTTTACATTATTCTAATAAATGAAAAAAAATTATTATTATGTTATGCCAGTACTGAAAATTTCGAAGAAAGACTGTTGTTGGCAGCAGGTGGAGACATTTTTTTGGTCCCTTTCAAAGGAAATGCGAATTAGGCAGGCATTCGGTAAAGCCAACCCTTTGTATATGGGGTTGTGGATCTGGGGTGTCACGCTAGCGGAGCTCGGGGTTAGGCGAGGATTCAACATGAATCACAATTAGCCCATACTTAAAATGTAAAGTTATAAATGGAATAAATGATATCAAATTATCTATTTTAGATATTGTACATTAACATTCATAATAAGTTATACACTAATGAAAGTAGAATCCGTTTGCCATAGGCATGGAACTCGCAGTTAGTCCATCCATTTTCAAATAAGTATATTCTTAGTGATTATCACACAAATTAAGGCCTATTTTTTTATTTTATTGTTTATCCTTATTTATATTTTCTCATTTAGTTACATATTAAATAGGGTAGAATGCGTGTAATGAAAGTGTATTTAAAATGAAATTGTAATTAATATCACTAAATGAGATTAATTAAATAAGAGGTAATATTTGGGACTTTTTGAAATTGTTTGCATTGAAATGTGTAAAGAGACACTTATTTAATAATACAAAATTTCTCTAAAGAAACACTTATTAAAGAACAAATAAGTATTTACTAGGAGGAATCGTGTTTTTAGATTTTTTTTATCGCAATACAAGAATTCTATTATAACTTTGTGTGAAAAATATAATAATAAAATACTTATTTTTATATATTATACATTTTAATCTATAAGAAAATTATACGATTTCAAAACACGACCGTTCTGTCATGAGAGAGTGTATCTGGCCGTTTCTTGTTATTCACTTTCAATTTTCCAGATTGATTACAAGATTGAAGAAGGGATTTTTTTTTTATTGTCCAAAATTGAGAGAGTGTATCTGGCCGTTTGTGTAACTTTGTGTAGCTTTGGTGGAATGGAATTTTGGACAATAAAAAGGCCGATTGTTCGGAACTCTCTCTCCTTTAAAGAGTGATACACAAAGTTCCACCAAAGAGTGAAACTTTGGTGGAACTTTCTCTCCTTTAAAGAGTGATACACCATAGTTCCACCAAAGCTGCACAAAGTTCCATTCTTCCATCTCCTTTTTATTCTTTTTAACAATCTACACAACTGCAATCGACAATCGACAATCGGTACAACAGATGCAATAAATAATCTTGCCCGCATTTAAAGAGTGATAGCTGGGCCACTAGGGCAAACCCGAATGGTAGTTGGAGCAGTGTCAAACATAAAAAAAAAAAATACTAAATACGTGTTAGATTCGTATCAAATTTTTGTACGAAGTCACAAATTGTCACCCTAATTAAAAATAGTTATGAATATTATTTTCCCTCATCTTCTCTTTCCCTCTCGACTCACACAAACCGACCACTATTTTTTTTTCTTTTATTTTTTGGTTTACTGTTATTGTTTTCTTTGGCTCCCTTGTGTGGAGCTTCTTTTTTCTCCCTTTGTGGGACTTCTCTTCTTATTTTTGTATGAAATTGACCAATGTGTTGTCGGTGAATCTAAAAATGCTCACAATGATAGAAATGGAGAAAGGTAAAGATTAATCTTGTGTCAATCTGATAAAAGAAAGCCAACTTTTTATGTTTATTGATGAAAAAATACAGGTTGGAGTTGGATATGTGCATAAAGATCAAGATTTGAAAAAAAAACTCTATAAATTTGGGGTTAATAATCATTTATATCGAGTTTTAGTTTTTTAATATATTTGCTTTTCAACTTGATATTCTATTTTTATTTTATTTTTTACGATTAATTTCTTTTGATCACACCAATGGGATTTCGCTTTCAAAATTATAAACTCTCATCATCCTAATTAGCTAGAGATAGCTTCACCCAAATGATCATGTGTTTTTTTTCTTTTTTCTTTTGGGTAGTATTGTGTTATTATTTTTATTTATAAAAATTTATTGTTTTAAACATAAAATAAATATTTAAAAAAAAAACATTGATAAGAATTTGAGATGGTGCATAGTCCAGTGATACATCTCATATAGCATTTAAAACATTTGGCCGTGGGCAGTGTTTTGAAAATCCACTCGGACCGCCCGGTTGGACTGATTCGACCGCGAATCGGTCATGTTGCCGGTCCGATTACTTATTTGGACTCGAAACTTTAAAAAATCGGTCAAAATTGGTCAAAATCGGGTTAAACCCGAAAACCGGGTTGAACCCACAAACTCCGATTTTTTTATTTTTCCTGTTTTCCCAGTGTTGTCTTCTTTTTCTTTTGTTTTTTTTTCCCCCTTCCCAGTCTCTTGTATTTTCTATTTTCTTTCTTATCTATCGGTTTTTTAGTAGAGCATTAAAACTTTTACTTGTAAATCAACAAATTTCATTTATAGTGATATAGAGACCTTGTTGTTTTTGTTTCATATAATATTTTTATTTCAAAAAAAAAAAGAAGAACTGAATAGAAAGGAGTTGAGAAAATGAAAAAAATACAAATATAAAAGAATACCATGCCCAGATATAGAATATATTATTATATATATATAATAATAATAATTATATAATAATAATGATGGAGAAATGAAGAAGAAGAAGAAGAAGAAGAAGAAGAAGAAAGAAGGAAGAGTAGAGAAGAAGAGCAAGACTGCAGTATTTGAGAGTGTGAGGAATGGGGGGCGGCGGGGAGAAAAAGTAGTAGAGATTAGGTCAAAATGCTAGTATTTATAGTACCCATTATTGTTATTTATTTTACTTTTAAATTATTATTATTTTTACCTTTTTTTCATATTTTCTTTCCTTGTTATCTTCTTATTATATGTTTATTTCATTTTCCTTTGTACTTGAAATAATAAAAAAAAATTAGAGATTGATCTTACTATTTTAAAAATTCTTTCTTTTAAATTTATAAAATTACATATAGTATTTAAATTATAATAAATATATTTATGACATTATTATTATGTCACCGGTTCGACCCCCGATTCAACCGGTCTGACCCATTAACTCCATAACTCATAGCTTTTCCGAGTCGATGTCCGGTCCGATTTTGAAAACATTGGTCGTGGGAGTTCCGCGACAGTAGCAAGTACGCGATCTTCTCGCCCCTCCAAAATCAGTCTTTCTTCTCCCCACCCCCAACTCAACTGTTGTATTGTTGTGAGTCTCTCATTCCGTATTGTGTCAACTGCTATTTGGACCAAAAATATAAATGCTCAAACATTAGGGGTTTAAAGTGTAAGACATCTAAACTTTAGATATTAACAGTGATATTTTGTACATATCTCCCCTTGTGCTCGGTTCGTTTTCTTTGCTTTTGTTTCTATTTTGCTTTTATTTTTAGTTTAATATATTTATAATACTCTTCTTCATTTTTAATACTCCATTTGTTCCATTAAAATGGTTTATCTTCACTAATGTACAACTTATTATGGACGTTAATATACAACACCTAAAATAGTTAGTTTGACACTATTTATTTCATTGTATTTATAACCTTACTTATTAAGTATAAACTAATTATGCACCACACATAATTATATTAGTAATGGCACGAAAAATAAAAACAATTAAAAGTACACTCTTTTAATGAAACAAAATATATTTTGAAAACAGAAAAAATATAAATTAAATTTTATTATTTAATAATTTTTATTATTAAAAAATTATTTTTCACAAACATGTTTTCAGAACTAACAAGCCCTAATTCATCTTTATGAGAGTTTCAGTCTCTTCCTTAATGGGATGGTGTCATAGTCCCCCAATGTGGGAGTAAACTAAAATAAAAAATAAAAAATTAGAAACAACCTCATGCAAAAAATATATACACTTTTGGTGTCATCACCTTTTCAATTTATTTTTCTTTTGAATTTGGCACCTTTTCTCTCCACAAGCTTAAGATATTTACAATTTTGTTTCATTTTAGCCAATTTAGTCAATTTTACAGGTCATGTGGACGTTCTATGCCAAATTTTAAAAATAATATCCAAAATGTAATAATCAAAACTTGCAGGCGCTTAATAAATTAAAAGTAGTGTGCCCCTTACATGTACAAATGTTTTTCCTCAAAACAACATTTATCTGGCTACACAATCTTTCATAGTGCAACAAATATACTGAATAATCTCTCGTGAACATAAATCTCAAAGGCCACTACTGCAAACCCGGATGGCAGTTGAAGTAATGTCAAGCATCCAAAAAAATGATTGATTCTAACAAAAGTTGAAATACACAATTAAGATACAGCCAAACCAATAGAGTGCCTTCAACGATCAAGTTAAAGCTTATTCTATTGCCTTAATTGGTGCACAAGAATTTGTGAAAGGACACAGGAAAACTGTGCATCTGTCGGCAGATCGATCTCTCTTTATCTCATACTCAGATCATATTTGAATCCACATCTCAGTTTTCAGTTAACAAATAACGAGAATAACCAGACAATTTAACGATAGCGGCTTTCTGATCTCAGATTCTCACCGATCTCCATTCTCAAGCAGCTTTTCCTTGTCGTATAAAAGTTCCTGTTCCAAGCAACAAGTTAGTGACTACATTTTATGGATTGGTGACTCCAACTAATTAATTCATCAAATATTCTAACCAACCTCGTGAGTTTCAGTAGCAAACTCGAAATTAGGTCCTTCAACTATGGCATCAACTGGACAAGCTTCTTGACAAAATCCGCGGTAGATGCATTTTTGTCATGTCAATGTCGTACCGAGTAGTTCGACGGCTCCCATCTTCTCGCGCTTCTGCCTCAATCGTAATTGCTTGAGCCGGGCATACCTATCACAAATGCAATATCAACTACATAAGCAAATGCACATCAATGAACACAAGCATAGAACATAAGAGCTTTTGGATTTTCAGATAGATGGTGTTCTTTGATCATGAAATGTGTTAAAAGTTTTCTTATTCTATTTTAATCAATGGAAAGCCAACTCAATTTTTTACGTCAAGTAGAGGGCTAAAGACCAGGCAGTTGGCAATTTGACATCCATTATCGCTGTATTTGTTTATAATGTGGTTAGACAGTTTATCAACGTTAATTAGAAGGAAGGAGGAGTAATGGAATGGTATTAAAGTGGAAATAAATGGGCCAAATGTTACACATCTACTATTTGCATATGATTGTTCATTATTTCGCAAAGCTTTCAAGCTGAGCTTAGAGCGATTGAGGAGGTCATGGAGCTGTATCAAAGAGCCTCAGGGCAGGAGATTAATTATGACAGACAAATCGAGATTATTTGGGGGTAGAAATATGAGGAAACAAGTGTTGGCACATATTGCCAATCAATGGGATATGCAAATTGATGTTGGCTCTGGGAAATATTTGAATCTACCCTCTCTAATTGGTAGATCTAAAGAGTAGGTTTTTTCTTCAGTTTTTTTTTGGGCGAAATAAAGTGGAGAGAAGAATTTTTGGTTGGGATGAGAAATTCTTATCCCAAGCTGGGAGAGAAATATCCTTTTAAAAGCTGTTATACAGGTAAGTGATGACACGCTTTAAATTGCCTAGGGGTTTATGCAAAAAAAGTATGGTGAGTTTGGTAAGGAATTTCTGGTTGGGAGGTAAAAATTCAGTACAGAAAGTAACCCACGACCGTGGTTAAATGAGATGATTTGTGCAAATGCAAAGCTGAAGGAGGCATGGGTTTCAGGGACATGGAGGCTTTTAATTGTGCACTTTTAGCTAACGTGAAACTTTTACAGGCATGCCTCAAAGTTTTTTGATTGGTTCTGGAGGTTAATTCATATTTGTGATGATGGGAAAGTTGAGGAAATCATAGCAATATTATGGAGTAATAGAAATGATTTGGCATTCAATGGAACTTGCAAAGATGCAGAGTTGAATGGTAGTAAGAGGCAAGAGGAGATGCGTAAACAGAGTAAGTGGGAGGCTCAACTTTACGGCATAATGAAAGTCAATTTTGATGCAGCATATGCACAAGGAAGGAAAGCGTAGTTGTTGTTGTTGTTGTAGTATATGTACAAGGAAGGAAAATTTATTGGATTAAAGTACATTATGTAAACCGAAATTATATAATGTGACTCATGTTGTAACTAAACATGCTAGGGATTTAAAGGTTGGTTTTGTGTGGTATGAAGAGTTTTCATCTGATGTAACAGCTGCTGCATTGGCAGATTTATGACTGAAATCAAATCATCTCTTTTGCTGTCAAAAAATAAAAAGAGAACACAGTATTCCAACAACAGCAAAGTCCTATGTATACTAAGTTCAATTGCATAAAACGACCACATTAGTAGGAGGGAAACACACATTCACACAAGGACAATCATAAACTTCGGCCCTGTACCACAGCTCAAACCAAGGTTTAAACCTTATTTTGCATTTTATAATAATTTTCATCATTCCCAGTACGTTTCTAAGATAATTTTCATCATTCCCAATACGTTTCTAAGATAATTTTTATGACCACAATTCAAACAAAGGTTTGGTTCAATCCTTGATACCCTACGGGCCGAATCAAATGTTTGAATTGCCCAAAGCCAAAGTGAGGTTCAAGCAACAAATGTGATTCTTTAAAAACTACCATAGACAAACATAGGCCGTGAATATTCTCAGCAAGAATTACGAAGTTCTCAATAAGACCAGACTAGCTCTGCATGTTGTTTGACATGAATTGTGTAAATGTGTCTCAAGAGAAGCTAACTAATAAGTCTCCCATGTCAGGAAAGGGAAACAAATTTACTAGTTAAAAGTGAGATCAAACAAAGAGACAGAAATAACACAGCACACGAAAGAACAAAATAAAGTACTCACAGCTTCACAAAGTTTACAGGCAATGCAACACTCCTCCCCAGTCGGCTATCGTGGGAGAGCATGTTCTCCACGGAAACGAGGGCTCAATGGACCCTTCTCAAATGGATAATTGATCTGCAAAACATCTTTTTAATATTTAACATTATGGCAAGTCTATCTCATGACTTGAATGAATTTTTTCAAACTTAGTGAATAGTCCACATAGACACACAGGATCCAAAATACTAGTATACCAAGGTCCAAACCGAAAACAATTTTCAGAGACATGAAACAAGGCACTACTACAGAACACCAGCCCAATACACAACTGCCACTCATAAGACAAACGAAATTTAGAAGCAAATGAGAACTTTTTGATAGATGAAAACACAAGAACAAATCAAATGCTGATCATATTCATAAGTCATTGTAACAATTAACTTATATTAGTATAAAAAATTAAGCCAAAAGGACAAATCCCAGCAAACTCAATCATTCAACAAAGTCAAAATCCGTACCCACTAACCAACATTTGAGTTGTTCTTTGCAACTGAAAGAATACGTCACCGTAAACTTCTACCAAGACTAACTTTTTGTCCCAAAAAAAAATAATAAAAAAAAATAACGAAAGTGAGACAGCATTCTGTGGGCACAATTGGCGAAAGAGGATGTTAAAATTACCTGGCAAGAATCGAAGAATTGTGAATGCCGGAAGAGGGCGATGGTTAGCTGCTCAGCAAAGGCTGGTTAAGGCACAGACTGAAGGTAAACAGATAAAAATCAGAAGAAACTGGGTTGGGCGGATGTGGGGGGTGGGGTGGGGTTTGGGGGGTGCGGGGTAAGGAAGACATTGAGACAAAGTCTGGCGCTGTTGGCGGGAGAGGCGGAGCAGCTAGAAAGAAAGAGACTGAGGGTAAAAATGAGACGAAACCGGGGTACTCCGGCTTTTAATGGTTCGGTTAGAATATATATATATATATATATATATATAATATAAACTAACATGTGATTTACTTATGAGTGCCATTTGGCTGCCAAATAAGTTTAACATTTAATATATGTATATGCCATGTGGCTGTTACTTCAACAATATATATAGGCCATGTGGCTGCCATTTCAGTAAAAAAATTCAATAAGCCTCACATTTAATTTCATATGTCCTATCATCTTTTTCTAATAATTTCATAGCTCTCAAATCTTATCATCTTCTCTACTCCAACTACCCTTTTGTATTTCATTATACACAAAGCTCCATATATAAATATGAATCCAATGCTTCCAATTCTTTGACTCCAACGAAAATTTCAAAACAAAACTTCTCATATGCCCATTGTCGGAGTCAACCATTTATGACTATTATGTTTATCATCATGTCCATATTTTCCGTCTCTCGAACTTTCATAAGTAATCCTTCCATTGATCAATTGTCTTAGTATAATATCCTTTTGATTTTGATTTTTATTTTCAATGTGATTCTTAGGTCACTGACATCAAATTAAATGTTGAGGTAAACACTTCCGCTAAATTTTCAAACAGAACATTTCAACGTCAAATCATTGCCGGACTATTAATCTTTACAGGTTGTGTTCAAAACTTTCAGATTGAGTTAGCATAATGTTTATTTATTTGCAAGGCTTACAATGTTGGTTGTTTTTATAGCATTTAATAAAAGTTTCAACCGCCCGAGACTCTTTGGGTTTGATTTATTTGGATGTCTCAAATCTTTCTACTGTTTGCTTTCCCTGTAATTTATGGCATGACAAGTGCATGAAGATTCTTCTATAAGAAGGTGTTTGTGGTTGAGTACATATTTTAATCTAACGTTGTCCTCTGAAATTAAAGGTGGAACTAGAATTATGACACGTCCTCCTCCCCCACCCCCGCTTCTATATTTTGCACATTGTATTCATTTATTTCCCTCATAGTTTCTTACCTTAGTGAACCACTTAAAGCTTCTGTTGATTTTGTTGTAATCTTAAATTTAAAATTATGAAATTTGTACTAATAACATATTATGTGTGCTTCTAAACCAAGCTCTTTCGTGATAGTGTTGAAAATGTTACATTATGTTGTTGATGATTTTTATATGGGTGATTTTTAGATTTTGTTTTTGTTCTTGAAGAGTTACTACTGAATTATTGTAAAAAAAATTCTTTTGAATACGCTTGACATAATTAAATTGCTCTTCGTTCGATAATTTGTAATTTTTTCTTCTTTTGTCAATCAATGTTGTCATATGGGTTGTGATTATTTATTTTATTGCTACCAATAAACGTCTTAATTGTGCCAAAATACAAACACTTAGAAAATCTTTCTATTTAAATTTAAAATAAGACAATCGCTATAACCTAATAATATTAATAGGCAAATGCCAGGAATTGCACGGCATACTCCATCTTAGTGTATATATATATATATATATATATATATATAGAGTAATGATAGATTACTCAACTAATTCATCTCAAATCATGTATTCAACTCATGTAGCATGCATTCATTGATTATATATTTTTATAAAATAATTATTAATATTACATAAGTGGCCAATAAATGCATGTCACATGAGTTGAGACACATGATTTGAGATGAATTGGTTGAGTAGTCTATCATTACTCTATATATATTTATATATATTGTTTTTTTTTTTGACTAATAACGATTACAAAGTTTTACTAAACAATTTTAGGATTGGTTTGGTAAAAGTTCAACAAGAACCCATTTATTTAATAAATAAACAAACATGAATAATTTAGCAAAATATTTGTAATTTTCAGAAACCAGCACAACTAATTCTTATTTTCACCAAACCTCATCGTGGTAAAGCCCTTGAAAATATTTGAGGTATTTTAAGAAACCCCATAGCATGTTTTCCTGTTTTCAAAAATGAAGACAACAAATTCGAAATACAAAATACATAATGATAGTCATGATAAAGGTGTTAATGATAAAAAACAATTCACTGTGTAATGACTTATACGAATTCAGATCAACTAGAGTCTGGTCTCACTGATCACAATACATATATTGCTAGTTTTATGATAATACAATACAAGTGATCGATTCGAGAAAAAAAAAAAGAAAAAAAAAAGAAACAACAGCAACAGCAACAGCAGCCTAGCTTTGCCCAACTTTCAAACAAGAACCGAGTCTGCAACAAAACAACAACTATATATATGCTGCATCCTGTTGATGTGGCAACTATAATTATATAGACTGGACAATGATATATGATACATACACATATACATACACATACAATGGATGATGATATCAATCTAATTAATTAAGTTGAAGGTTTAAGAAGATGGGCAAAAACGATGATGAAGATTCCCAACAAGTATACTGCACTGGACATAACCATGAATGGGGTGGGAAGGACTCCAGCAATTGCCACCATTAAAGCTATGGAAGCAAAGAGAATCCCGATATGCACTGCGACAACCGATGACCGCTTGTAAATGGATCGGATATACACAGAAACCGTGAAAGAAGTAAAGGAGATTACTAGAGCCATGAACACAACCATCTGGGACCTGTGGGGGAGATGGGCTGCCGTAGTTTGGAGTGCTTGAAGAGTGGCACTTATGGCTGCAAAACAAACTCCGATCACCACTAATGACCATTGCAAACGCATCATCTCAGCAACATCTATATCATTTGCACTTGTTGCCGCAGCTGCATGAGTTCGAGTAGTCCCAAGCTCAAGGGAGGAGGCCGGCGGTGGCGGTGGGGATTTTGGCACCCAAAGGTTGAGCTTTCCGTTGGCTATGTTGAAGATATTTGAGAAGAAGTTGATAATAAGGCTGAAATGGTTCCCCATTAATTGATGTCCCCTTAGTTTAGAAAGAGTTTAGTTCTCTTCTTCAGAGCAAAAGTACAGATCAATTGATCGGTATATATTATATATACTGCTAAAATTCAAAAGTTGAAGGTTTTTTTTTAAGGTAAAATAATTGTGAAATGTGAGGACGATTTGTCTTGCTGCTAAGAAACTTACGTAGCGGGAAGCGGGTCGGTGTCATGGTATTTAAGGGGAAATGGGAGAAAAGGTCTTGCGGCGGCAAATCATCAATTGCGGCGGAAACTGACTCATAATTATTTGTTTTTTACGTGGGCGGGTCAACGTCATTGAAGGTGGCAAAAGGTCTTGCGGCCTGCAATTTTTCAATAACCATTTATCATTTCTTCATTTGTCATTGTCTCATACCCAAATATGGTGTTGTGACGGGAAGTATTGGAGGTTGGAGTGTTGAGATACCTCAACTCTGATATTAATTTATTTATTTTTGGATTGTGTCAAGTCGAGCTTATTTATTTTTTTGTAATATTATGTCATCCTTATTTTGATCATAATTTACATATTTATTTTGAAATTTTAATATTTTCATCCGAATTTGATCCAAAATATAACTCGAAAAACACATTTAACTTATAAGAATCATTATATACTCATTAAGAAGTATATTATAGATGCTAAATAATATTTTTAAATTAACATATACTCCCTTCGTTTCATTAGAAGGGTCCATCTTTAATTATGTACAAGTCACCATGTATTTCATTTATATCCTTACTTAAAAAGTAAGGATTAATTATAGATCACACATAATTATATTAGTAAGGGTAGGAGATGTGCAAAAACTCAAACTGGGCCTTTCTAATGGAACGGAGGGAGTAATATTTTTAAAACTTTTATGGGTATGTTTGTAAAAGTTTACTAATTTGTTAAACAGGTTAAATAGTTCATTCGGGTTGATCTGACTTGACCTGACCTGTTTAATTTTCGTATCATTCGTGCTCAACCTTATCTTTTACGAATCATGTATAACCTGCTAAATGCGAGTTAAATTCGTGTCAAATTTTCATGCAGATCACAAATTGACATCCCTAATTAAAAATGATTATTAATATTATTATCTCTCCTCTTCTCTTTCCCTCTCCATTCGCTCGAACCTACCACTATATTTTTTTTATTTTCTTTTGTTTACTGTTCTTGTTTTCTTTTGTCTCCCTAGTGGAGGATTTTTTTCCTCCTCTTGTGGGAATTTGTGGTCTTCTTTTTGTATGAAATTGACCAATCTGTTGTCGGTGAATCATAGAAATGGAGAAAGGTAAAAGATTAATCTTGTGCCAATCTGATAAAAGAAGCTAACCTTTTATGTTTATTGATAAAAAAAAAAAATACAAGTTGGAGTTGAATATGTGCATAAAGCTCAAGATTTAGAAAAAAAAAAAAACTATAAATTTCGGGATTAATAATCATTTATATCGAGTTTTAGTTTCAGACTATGGTAGTATAAATTTAATGTACTCAGTATTTGTTTTTCAACTCGATTATATTTTATTTTTTTCACGATTAATTTCTTTTGAGCTCACCAATGGGATTTCGCTTTCAAATTTTAAACTCTCATTATCCTAATTAGCGAGAGATAGCTTCACCCAAAAATATTGATCATGTGTTTGTAAGTTTTTTTTTTCTTTTTCTTTTGTTGTATTAGTATGTTATTATATTATTGTTTTAACTTTTAGACACAAAATAAAATTTTAAAAAAACATTGATTAGAATTTGAGGTGGTGCATAGTCTAGTGGTACATCTTATGACATTTAAAACATTTGGCTATGTGATTTCCGTGACAGTAGCAAGTATATATTTACATTTGGCTATATATATTTACACACTTTACATTTTTAATAATAAATATTATATATTTCTAATAGAAATACAATGATGCGATTTTAAAAATACAAGTTTAGTTTTTCTTTTGTTTATTAAACTTTTTTTTTTATTTTACAATAATGATATTTTATGTAATTTGGTATGTTGAAGTTAACTATTAGATATAAAAATATATGTAATTGTAATGCAAAAAATATTTTTAAATGTTAAAGATAATAAAATTTAAATATATATTAATTTTTTCATTTAAATGTTAAAAATATACGCTTAAATTTCTTAGCTTTTCAACATTTTAAAAAAATTATTGTTTTCAATGCAATTATATATATTTTTTCCTTCAAATTTAGTAATTAACTTAGAAAATGAAAAATGAACACCAACACAACAATAATAAAATTTGATAAACATATATTAGAAAACATTTAAGAAACACGTAAAATTTCATGTATTAGAAAATGTAAAATTTTATTATTTCAAATTTAAAACAAAATTGAAACGATCAATAAACAAAAAATAAAAAATCATAGTCTTTTTAAAAACCATATCCTTGTATTTTTATTAGAAAAATGTGAAATTTATTAATACATAATATTAGGTATTCATAATTTATATATATATATATATACACACACACACATACATTAATGATAAATAAGATAGAGGGATATAAATGTCCATAGGTACCTTTTAAATGGTTGACCGGGGGGGGGGGGGGGGGGTGGGGTGCAAAAGACTTATTAAAAACACAAGGGGCAAATATCAAACTCACCTATAAACACTGGGGGTTTAAAGTAGTTAAGCCAAAAAAAAAAAAATAGAAACAGCCTCATGCAAAAAATATACACTTTTGGCTCTCATTTTTAGTGTCATCACCTTTTCAATTTATTTTTCTTTTGAATTTGGTACTTTCTTTCCACAAGTTTAAGATATTTACAATTTTGGTTCATTTTAGCCCCTTTCACGTGGACATTTTGCTAAATTTAAAAAATTTAATATCCAAATCTAATTATCAAAACTTACAGGCACTTAATAAATTAAAAACTAAGAGAAAATGGAGTGCAATTGTAATTAGTAAAATTACAGTTATCGCTAAGTGTTTAAGGTTTTGTCAAGTGAAAAAAACCATGAAGAAGTTTGTGTTTATTCTTTTGACGTCCAGAAAGGCCGTAGTAATTTGATGAAATCAGATAGGATTATTTGTTATGTTAACAGACATGTGAACATAAAAAAATGATTAGATGCATCCGTTCCATCATTAAAAGTAGTGCAATAAGTCTATCATAAAAACAATTCAGATTTCTATTCATTCATTGCCCTTTACATATACATATGTTTTTCTTCAAAACAGTACTCTCTCCCCAAAATGTGATGAAGAAGATATGTACTGAATAATTTCTCATGAACATAAATCTCAAAGGCCACTACTGCAAACGGATGGCACTTGAAGTAATGTCAAGCATCCAAAAAACTGATTGATTCTAACAACAGTTGAAATACACAATTAAGATACAGCTAAACCAATGTAGAGCCTTCAATGATCAAGTTAAAGTTTTTTTTTTTTTTTTTTTGAAACGTAAAGTAATATATTAATGGCACTAGAAATCGTCTAATAACGTTTGAAATACAAATGCAAGTGACTTAAGCCACTCATACTCATCTTGTCTTGGTGCACAATAATTTGGGAAAGGACAAAGAAAACTCTATTTATTATATAAAAAATAAATCAAAGAGGGAAAAACTGTGCATCTATAAGCAGATCGATCTCTCTTTTATCTCATACTCAAGACCATATTTGAATCCACATTTTATGAATTGGTGTCTCCAACTAATTATTCATCAACATATCCTAACCAACCTCGTGAGTTTCAGTAGCAAACTCGAAATTAGGTCCTTCCACGATGGCATCAACAGGACAAGCTTCCTGACAAAATCCGCAGTAGATGCATTTTTGTCATGTCAATGTCATACCGAGTAGTTCGACGGCTCCCATCTTCTCACGCTTCTGCCTCAATCGTAATCGCATGAGCCGAGCATACCTATCACAAATGCAATGTCAACTAAACAAGCAATACACATCAAAGAACACAAGCAAAGAGCATCAGAGCTTTTGGATTTTCAGATAGATGGTATTCTTTGATCATGAAATGTGTTAAAAGTGTTCTCATTATATTTTAATCCAGGGAAGCCAACTCAATTTTTCACTTCAAGTAGAGGGCTAAAGACCAGGCAATTGGCATCTGTTATTGCCGTATTTGTTTATAATGTGGTCAGAAGGTTTATCCACGTTAATCAGAAGGAAGGAGGTGAAATGGTGTTAAAGTGGAAATAAATGGGCCTAAAGTTACACATCTACTATTTGCAAAGAATTTTTGGTTGGGAGTGAAATCCTTTCAAAAGCTCTTAATATAGGCAATTTAGACATATGTGATTAGTGATTACAAATTGCCTTGGGGTCTATGCAAAAGTATGGTGACTTTGGTAAGGAATTTCTGGTTGGGTTAAATGAGATATTTGCTTCCATTTGGATCCCCTCAGGACTTCTGCCTCTTCCTCGTAGAAGTTGGCTCCTCTCTTTTTCTTTTTGCCTCTTTAAAACGGGCCCTTATTTGCTGAACTGCAGCTTCCACCTTCGGAGTATCTCCCGGACCGGTATCCGGAGCAATCGCACGAACTTCCGCAAGTGTCATGTACAGGTCCTTCCGAAAATACGAAGGCTAGAAAAATCCATCCTCTGAAAACTTGTGAAGGCCGTGTTCATAACGGATTGCCCGTTAAAGTCATAACCCTTTAGTTTGCTCAATTCTTCATCAGACACGTCCAGCTTTAAATGCCTTGCGCCAAAAACAAGGCCGTCGTGATAATAACGCTGCCGTCACCCTTTAACCACATCCACCAGATCATGAATGCCAAACTCCATGGAATAAAAGATCGTCTTTACGATGACTTCAAGCTCTTCGGGAACGAGGGAAGTAAACTCTTCAACCAAGTTGGGGGATTCACTGTTGTGATCACACTTCTTCTGCCGAAGGTCCTCAATCTCACTCAAGTGAGCATCAAATTCCTTTTTGCTCTTTGCCTTCAAAGCCTCAAATTTCTCCTTCAAAAGGACCAGGTCCTTTTCCACAACATTGCGGTCCCAATCGATGGCTTCCCTCATTTTTTGCTCATTCAAAAGGGCTCTATCGGCTTCCACAGCCCTCTTGTTTGCCGCATCCAATTCGGCCTCCAACTTTTCACATTCGTCAGATTTAGACACAGAAGAATCCACCGCGGACGTCAAATTTTCAGCATAACTCTTCAATTGCCCTGGCAGACCAGAATTTATCTGCTTCTGTTCATTTAACTCCACTCGGAGTTTCTCAATGGTAACATTTGTCCTTTGCTTATAAAGATATTATACGCAGTAAGATGCACCTGATATCATAAAAATTAGCACGGTATTAAATAAAGTAAAATAGGAAAAAAAGGAAAAAAATTAAAAAAGTTTTACCATTATGGCTGACAAATCAACCTCCTCCATAAAGCCTTCCATGGATCTTTTTTCTACATGTCCCTTTCTCCGGGGAGCATAGTTTCTGTCACCAACTCCCGACACATATTCACCACTTCCGGGGAAGAATTAACCAACTTACTATCACTTTTTAAATTCGAAAAAGTGATAGTATAAGGCTCCAATGATCGATCCAAAGGACCTTCCTGAAGATTAGCAGAACCCTCTGGAAAAGGCCCTTCGGAAGGGTTGATATCCTTATCCCAAGAAAGGAGAACATCCTCTTCAGCATCCTCAATCATAACACTTTTTTCTCGATCCTGCATCTTGAATAGAGTATTACATATTACTTATACTCTCTTCAAATATCTTGAATAGAATATTACCTATCAATTATACTCTCTTTTAAGTTTTCAAATTTTTTTTTGGTTGAAGGCTAATTAGTTTTCAAGTTACTTGAACGTAATATTATTCATACTCTCCTCATGTTTTCAACCTATTTGAAGAGAGTACTCTCTTTTCTTTTCTTTTTTGATTTAGCTTGGGTCGGCTGATGAAGATCCTGTAGGCTTAGCTTGGATCTGGAAACTGTGGCTCGGATGAGTAATGATGGGGGTCAGATTGTTGATGCTATAGCCGGGATGGACTATCTTCTTGAAGTATCTGGCCATTAGAATAAGGAACAAGAGACAAGCGGGGCTATCCCCCATTCCACTTCGACGCTCAAGTTAGCAAAGTGTAAGAATAAATTGTATTGACCAAGGGTTTAAGCTCATAAGAAATTGCGTACTTGATTAAGCATGATGCTTGAGTCTATATAGCTCACCTGGCCTTGCCTTCTGCATCATTATGAGCTGTAGCATTTGTTGCACACCTTAATTGCCTCTGAGCTTGATTAGCGCGGCCTTTATTGCTTTAGTAATGCCTTGGCTATTTATGGTTCGGATACGGCTCCTTAAAATTATTATTGTGCTTAACTTCCGCACACATTTAGACCCTATATTCCCAGCCCTTAATGTCGCCTATTTATTTTGTCCTTGTTACCGTTAGTCCGACCTAAGCTTCCCCTCAACTTGGCTACTTCGATTGCCTACCGACCTAAGCTTCTCTTAGCCCAATTATACTTAACTCCTGCCGACCTAAACAGGGATTTGGGCATTTT
The DNA here is from genome assembly GCA_016801395.1 of Leptodermis oblonga. Classification (NCBI taxonomy): domain Eukaryota; kingdom Viridiplantae; phylum Streptophyta; class Magnoliopsida; order Gentianales; family Rubiaceae; genus Leptodermis; species Leptodermis oblonga. The sequence continues at coordinate 37,300,917 of CM028755.1, forward strand.
ATACTTTTGTTTTCATGTTACTTAGATTCTCTTTTGCCTATTGGGCTAGGCCCAATGTGTCTAGTTATCTTTGTGCACACCAATGAGTATTCTATTCAGGTATCTCGAATAGAGTATTTTTTTTTATTAATACACACAAGATATGATAAAAGTAAAAAAGAGTCATTGTTTAGCAGTTTTTTCACGATAAATATAAGGCTGTTGGAGCAATGTGAAGCATAAAATAAAACTACTTCCTCCATTCCATTAGAATAGTCTACTTTATTATAAAAAAGATTGATTCTAACAACACCAATCGAAATACACAGTTATGATCGATATAGCCAATATGTTAAAGCTTATGTTGTTGCCTTGATGCAGAAGAATTTGTGAAGGGACAAAGAAAACTAATTATCATGTCAAAATCAAAGAGGGTAGGCATATCTCTCTTTAGTTTTATGTCAGATTAGTTATTATGAATCTTGCGAAAAGTGTTCTTAATCAATGGGAAGCCAACTCCATTTTTTTAACCAAGAGGATCCATTATCGCCATATTTGCTTATAATTAATGCCCTCGAAGGTTTATCCACGCCGATTAGAAGGAGACATTGGAGTTATATATGAAAATGGTGTTAAAGTGGGAATAATGGGCCTAATATTACACATCTACTATTTGCTGCGATTGTTTGTTATTTGCAAAAGTTACACATCTTTGGTGAGCTTAGAGCGATAGAGCAGGCCATGAGCTGTACCAAAGATCCTCGGTGCAGGAGAATAGTTATGGAAAATCGACATTGAACTCGAAAAAGAGAAATTGGGTGGCTTTTGAGCTGGGGCTCGAACCGCAACAAGCCCGGATTTGGTTTCAGAACATGAGGACTCGCTGTAAGAATAGCAAGTTCAAGGAAGATTACACAAATAAAAGCCGAACGCGACCGCCTTTAAACTGAGGTACTTACGCAACTTATGGTTGTTGCATTTTTTTATTAATTTTTTTTTTTGGGTTTTGGAAAACCTATTTAAATTAATTTTATTTGGGTCCAGATGATTAATTGAAAGAAAGCCCAATGCCATTATGAGTGAATAAGCCCAAGGTGGAGTTAATTAATTAAAGAGAAGGCTGCCATATTGATTAATTAAATTGATTTCCGTTTCAAAAAAATAAAAAATAAAATTGATTTGATCACTTCGATAATTATGTGAAGTGCAGAAAAGATTGGAAGATAGGGGGATAATTAATTACTATAGTAATATTTTTCCAAATTTTACCTTAATTATTTGTATTGAGTATATTACGGCTTTTTACATGAAGAAATTCTACATACAAATTAAAATGATAAAATATACATATAAATTATATAAATAAACTTTCTTTATATGATAAGTTTACCCTTTAACTATTTAAAATAATAATATTTTATCACTTGACGAGTTTTGATCCACCCCTTTAAATAAAACGGATGGTGGTGTGTCCGACCAGCCCTCTAGTATAAAGTTGATCCAAACCCAGGTTTAGGCCCATGAAAATAACCGAGTTAAGCATTGTTCCGAGTCCAAGAAACATAAGTCACGTAACATATAAAGATCCGCTTGATTCTTACAAATAGCCGCGTACACAATGAAATGAGTCACTATAATCCTAACACTTACTATGATTAGAGGTAGCATGGTAATGGGTTAATGCTCAAGAAGTCCAAGACTTCCCTTGTAAATACAAGGGTCAAGAGTTATTCAAAGGTACGTTATTGTTAATTGCACTAAAACTCAACTCAAATGGCTCCACATATACTAACTTATGACCCACTTCCTCACAAGTGCAATTAAACAGTTCATCCAGTATCCATACTACTATAGATACCTAAGGCCCTATTTGGTATCTAGATCCAAATATTAGTTTGGCTCTTATTTTTATTTTATAATAATTTTTTATAATTTTTAAAAAGTTTTTTACATTTTTAAAACACATTTTTTACATTTTTAATATACCTTTTTATATTTTCAATGTAATTTTAATATTTTAAAATTACAATCCAAATTAAGGTTTGGATGAAGTCATGATACCAAACTGTCTCGCATAGTATGCTTCATCAAACGTTCCTACTTAATACCCACACATTAGCTAATTATTATAATGTATATAATGATTTAAACTGACCATTTAAATAATCAAATGGTCAAATTATTTTTAAAAAATTTGTTGGTTAAAAGTATATTGGTTGAATATTAATAATCTTAAAGGTTATTTGGCCTAATTTAAAAAAAAAATATATGAAGAGTTTTAGACCTATTACCAGTTGACTATCTCATGGTAAATACGCAACCTTAAGTTTATAAGGTTGGTAATATCATCTAAATGGAATGAGGATGATACCATGAACATGAGTTGGTATACCATGAAGTATGTTTACATATGCGATACACTATTTACGTGAACAATACATTTTTTTTAACTGATATTTGAATAACATAAAATTAATATTTGTGAACATGAATAATACTAGTGATATTATTCACAAGTATCACTAATAGTTTGTTCAAATATCACCTTTAAAAAATAAAAATAAAAAAATTATACATATATGTATATTAAAATAAAAAATAAGTTTTTGCGCATAAAATATAAAGATTGAGATAGAACAAGGATATTTAGTACCCCTTTTTCCGGAAGGAAAAAATCATGGAAACCTTATGGGAGACACTCATATTAGATCCTGGATAATTAAAAGAAGAAAACCACTTATATTAGGCAACTAGCATACTTAGCAGACCTTATTGTAAGCTTTATTCTTCATTTCGCAATCAAGAAAAATATGAGTTTCTTTTTAAAATGTTCTTCTACGTTTTTATTCTTCTTTATTTTAAAAAAGTTGTGATGGATAGTTATTTAAAATTCTTACATAGCTCAATTGGCTCTAGTGGATAATAATATTATACTCTAAGCTTGCAGCCTTGGTTGGTCTTACTTATCAAAAATTATTTAACCATTTATATATGGAATAAATTTGGTGAAATATAATATATCTGATATAAATTTTAATATTTCATCATTCAAATCTAATGCGCAACAACTTCGGAATTTGTGTGGAGAAAAAAGAAATCTATGTCAAAAGGTTTCCTAGAAATTGCACGAGTCAATTTATTTTTTTTGAACCAAAGTCAATGTATATGAAAGATAAAGCAATGTGTTTTTCCCACAGTAAGACAAAACTGCACTTTCTCATATTCATTATTCTCTGTTCTTAAACATTACTTTCCGAGCACTCCGATCCTAATTGCTAAAAAAGGATGGGTCTATGCATCTTGATCCTTAAGGAAAAGATGTATCACCAAAGTAATACTCCATTTTCCATTTGTTTGGTTGTGGATTCATTCCACTACAAAGGTTATACTTCGAAGAAGCCACAAATTTGGGATTAAATGCTCAAGGCACAAATCGGAACACATATTTACTTTTCTCATTACCTTTTGTGATTTCTTAACCAACACCTATCGCAACTTCTTCTTTTGATGCTTAATTCCCTCTTCTTTTTTTCTCTCCTACCGTTCTCCTACTAAATAGGATGAGATATTAGTTACCACCAATGCTGTTTTTAAGTATCAATTTTTTTTTATTTATAAAAAGAACACAAAGTATATATTGAATGCATGAATTAATTCATGCACACACGTGTAGAGGTCACATGCATACACCCGTTTCATGCAAAACAACTCTTAAAACAAAAGTAAAAGTATGTTGTCCTCAATAAAAGCAAGATACAGTACTAATTTCAGAGAATCTGCAGGCATCCTTAACATTACTTTTTCCATTACAATAATAAGATCTTCAATCTCCACTAATCTATACATTACTTTTTCCAATTAACCAAATACCCTCTCGTAAAGAGAAAAAATGAATTTCCACAAACGAACACTAAATCCTACTTAATACGAAAAAATATTCTCCCATCCTCAAGATTTGAAAGAGAGAGGTTACTTGTGTTCCCGAATTTAAAAGTTAAGATTTTTTAATTATTATTATAATAAAGGTTATATCGTGAATAAGAGAGAACCGTGTGTTATAAAAAAAATTGAAAAATCATAAATGAAGGATAAATTATTTGTTAATATAAAAAATTATTATTTTTATTTTTTTTAAAGTATTGGAGAGAATCATAATACAACTGTAAATAATTGAATCGAATAATAATAAAATACAAACATTATCAAATCTAGGGTACGATTTGCGACGACAAATATAATCTTTAATATTAAGAGAAAGGGAGGGAAAATGAATGGAACAAACAACAAAATGTATCTTGCCATTTTTCTCAAACAATTTATGAATATAAAACAACCTTATCGTATCTCCATAACTATCATGCATGAGCGACAATAGGAGAGCGAAAATCTATAAATAATGACATGACATGAGTTAAATGACAAAATTACTCTTCAAATCTTATTATTTTACCGTATTCATTAAGATAATTTTGTCTTTTAATTCACGTACATATTGAACTCCATAACTTGTAATAAGTCTTCTTTACTGAAGGTTTGAATTATGGTTTTGAAAAAATAATTTTATAATGTAAAATGTGTATTAAAAATGTAAAAATATATAGCTAAATAGTAAAAAGTTGTATTGAAAATGATAAAAAATAATTATAATATATTAAATTTACTATTAAAATTAAAACTGAAATCAAAACTAAAACTTAAATAACAGCCCTAAACAAACATGTTTGTTACATATTTCCTCCGTTCCGAAATAAGTTGCCGTTACAGAAAAATCACACAAATTAAGGAGGTAGGTGAATTTCTTTTTTTTACCCATATTTATGTTTTTTTGTTTAACTACATTTTGAATGAAAATATGTGTAATGTATGTTCATTTAAAATAATATTAATTAAATGATATCAATTAATTAAGGAATAATGTAGGAACTTCATCAACTTTTTATATTAAAATGTGTAAAAAAATATTTATTTAAAAATAAAATTTTTTTTATAATGGTCATTTATTAAGAAACGAAAAAAATTATATAAAAGCAAGAGTACATTTGAATGACTCAAATTCAACCAAATTAGCATTACAAGGCAACGTGATCGAGGAGACTGGTGGGGGCAGGAGCCCACGTGTGGCTTAGGGACCTATGCTTTAACCTTGGAAAAATTTGAGAGAGAAGAAATTTTTTATAGTAAAGTATTGTGCTTTATTCAAACAAATGGACTCGATCCATTTTAATGCATGAAAGAAACAGCAGGACTTGGATCAGAAAATAAAATGTTATATTATTTGCAGTAACTAAATTACTATTTATAAAAATATTTTATTGTGAATAATTTATTTTGTTCTTTACCTAAAAAAATATTTAAAAAATTCATTTTTTCAGAATTCCGTCCCTTATTTACAATAACATTATTGAAAATACTGTCCACTTTGGGTGATATTTTAGAAAAAAATACCGCCCAACCCCTGCGGTATTTTGGAAGAAAATACCACCACAAAATACAGCCCAAACTGGACGGTATTTTGGATCCAAATACCACCCGGGCGGTATTTTCTTCCAAAATATCGCTGGGGTTGGGCGGTATTCCGGGGCAAGATCTTGTGCGGTATTTTGACCCTATAATATAGGGCCTGTTCTTTTTGTTTCGTTTTGAAAACGGTTTTAGTTTAACAGTAAATTTAATATATTTTAATCATATTTCATCATTTCCAATACAATTTTTTACTACAGTATCTACATTTTACATGTTCAATATATTTTTTATATTATAAAACTATTTTTCAAAACTTGTTTTCAAAACGCCCAAAAAGAACATGCCATAATCATAAAGTACATTACAACAGTTTTTAACCAAACAATTAAAAACCCTAGTCAGTTTTTGGCTATTACAAGTGCTATATTCACTCTGCTGCTATTTCCTCAAACTATGGAATTTTTATTTTTCCCCTGCAACGATACAAAAATAACAACAGCTTTATAACATAAGATTGTCAAAAGATAGGCAAAAAAGATATGTGAAGACTCCTATAAGTATATACATTTTCACATTGTAATATTGTTTTCAATATTACGAATTCGGCTCTTCTAATTCCACACACACACACAAAAGGAGAATTCTGATGTCTTCTAATCCATATATATTAACGATTGTTACAATTTTTTGGTTTAGTTGGCACGGATAGGTGAAGGGAAAGGTCAAAGAGGACGACTGTAAATTTTACAGAATTTGGGGTTTCATTTGTTGAGAGTGTGGATGTAATTTATTCACAAATTTATCAAGGTTATTTCCCAGTTTTAAAAGCCACATAAATTAATTAATAATGACAAATACTTGCTTGCGGTGAGTTCACGGTGCACTGTATTATTGTACGCCCGCATCTAATACAACGTGTATTTTTTTTTTCTTTCGCTTTCTTTATAATAATACTTTTCAATAGTATCATGCATAAATTGCGTTAGGAGGGCGTTATTTTCTTCTCCAAATATTAATGAATACCAAAACCAAATATTCTTTTTTTTTGGGTTTTTCCTTTTCCAACTAATATTTGATTTTGGTCAATTTCTCTCTTCCTCTCAAACCTAACTTTAAGTGGGTCCGTATGTGGCACCAAAATTTGTAAGCATGGAACTTTGGCTTTTGTATTAACTCTAACCGGACCGCAACAAAAAGCTTTTTATTCAACAAATCAAATGAACAACCGGACCCGCAACAAAAAGCTTTTTATTCAACAAATCAAATGAACAAAACTGAAACTGACATGTACAGTTAGCCTTTTTCCGGCTAATTTCTACGCAATTAAGCCTTTTTCCGACTTTGCTTTCGCACAACAACACTATTAATATTGCCATTTTTCTGACAAAATTTAGAGATTATTCAGTTTATTTGCTGCACTACATTTAGGGAAGAGAATGTTATTTTGGAAGGAAAATAGAGGTATATGTGGAGCCATAAATGAATAAAAATCAAAATTATCGATTTATGATTGGCCAGATGCACTCAATAATATATTTCGCAATTTATGAATCTAAAATAACTAAAACGTTACCTAATGAGATCTAGAATAGGAAATTACCCAATAATCTCTCATAACAGTCATATATATAAATAAGTACTTAATTAATACAACAAGGCTGCAGTACAGATTAAACAGCTGATCACTTTGAACACAGTAATCTCTTGAGAATTTCTCCTACCACATCCTAATCACAGAGATTAATATACAACACAAATATGAAGATTTAAAATCAAAGAGATTAATACAACACAAATATATTAGTACAACAATGCAACCACAGTTTCCCAACCAAACATTAACCCTTCAAGGACTATTTTTGTAACTCAGTGACAGGAGAGAGTGATTACCTTACCAGCATTATCATCACATACGATAGTTAGCGAAAACGATGATGAAGATTCCAAATAAGAACACTGCCCAGCACACAACCATTAATGGGGTGGAGAGGCCGCCGGTGATCGCTACCATCAAAGCTATGGAGACAAAGAGAATCCCGACATGGACACCAGCATTCGAGGCGCGCTTGTAAATGAGACGGATGTACACAGAAACCATGAAAACGGTGAAGGAGATTACCAGAGCTGTGTACACCAACTGGGTCCTCTTGGTCTGCTGAAGTGCCGTTGTCTGGACAGCTTGCAGAACTGCACTAACGGCGGCGAAGCAAAGTCCGGTCAACAGTAAGGTCCTCATCATCGGATCGTCATTCTCAACGTGATCATCACCTAGACTTGTTGCACCAGCCGCCATTGCCTCAGCAGCAGCGCTTTCGAGGGAGGAGGGCGACTGTGGTTGCGGTGGCGATGCCCGGCTGAATCTGTTCACTAATGAGGCCGTTTGCGGTTGCATAATCATCATCTGATCATTCTCAATATCTACGTGATCAACATCACCTTGTCTTGTTGCAGCAGCAGTAACAGCAACAGCGCTCTCGAGGGAGGAGTGTGGTGGTGGTGTTTTCGTCGGAGGTGGTGTTGTGGTCGGAGGCGGAGTCGGTGTTGGGCGTGATATGTTCCCCATTTTTTCGTCAGCTTAGAAATGGGGGGGTTCTAATTATTCTTTTTCTTGTGCGATCGAGGAAAGAAAACCTTGCGCTTAATTTATAAGAGAAAACAAAAAGGAAAATTACATTTTTATCCTTGGGCGCCGCAAAAGGTAATTACATTTTTATCCTTGGGTGCAAAAAGTAAAATTACATTTTTATCCTTGGGCGCTCATTCGCGGCTTCGGCCCCCCACATCTGAGGGAGTTTCTATAACTTGCGAAAAGGAAGTTTCCCTAACTTTTTTTTTTTTTTTCTAACCGGCCACTCTCGCCGCCGTGTCACAATTTCATTGGCTATAATGTTCGAGTCGCCGCACTATTATTTAATTTTTTTAAAATTTTATTTATTTGATTGAATCACGTCATTTTCAAACTGCGTCAGTGGTTCCAATTCAACGCAATTAATATGGAGGTTAGGACACATTCATCTGATTCTTTTTATTTTATTTTATTTTATTTTACTTTTAGCAAATGATACTTAAGTAATTTAAAAGATTGATATTATCCATCATGTCGCACTCTTTAAAGAGTATCATGTCAACTAAATTGGCCTTGCATTTGCATGTGTCCTAACAGAGAAAATATTATTCCATCGATTTTATTAGAAGATTTCACTCTGAAAATATTTTTTTTCTTCTAATAGAAGAATCTACTTTCAATTTGTTACAATTATGAGTAATTCACAATTACCACATACTTTATAACTAATGATATAAATAAAATAAAAGATGTAAAATTAGCTATTTTAGATGTTGTACAATGACATTCATAATAAGCTATAAACTAGTTAAAGTGAACTCTTCTAAATAGAAAAGAGGACTTATATAGTTAATAATTACAACATCATTAGATGGGTATACATTGTATTTTGAATATATATTTTTACATTTTCGATACACTCTCAAATGTCAATACCATACCAAATTTGAAATACCGCAGAAGCAAGAGAGAGTCGACAAACCGACCCTTCAACAAAGATCATGAACAAGTAATGTATAAGTTAGTTGTGGATCACGCATAATTATATTACCTAAGGTATAAAAAGTAAATTTTTTGATATTATTACTTTTTTTTATTGAAATAATAAATGTTTTTGATATTAAATTGTTCTAATTAATGGAACGTGGGGAGAGTATGCATTAGTGATAAGTAGAGAAATTAATTAAAAGAAATTGGTCGAGCAACTGCCTCCCCCGTTCCTGTTTCCCGATCTTTCTTGGGTTTGAAGTAGTATGAACTATTTTGTCACAAAGAAATAGAAAAAAAAAAAAGGGAGAAAAGTGTGAATGTCTTGGAGCTTTATTAGAATTGGAAGAGATGAAATAATAATAATTCAGAGAAATATTTATAATTTTTAATAACTACAGAGATTAATTCATAACTTGACAATACATCGAGAAGGTAAATGTAATTCACCCATGAAGAAATGAAGTGGTATTTGTGCGTGGTTGGAGGGTATATAACGTCTTTAATTTACTGTAATTATTAGCTTTTATATCTTAAAAAATAGAAAAAAAAAGTTTCAAGTTAAGAGAATTTCTTTTTTAGTGTTAGGTGGCATATTATCGTATATCAAAAAAAAAAAAAAAAAGTGGCATCATCATCTAAACTATTTTATTATTACTTTTTAAACTACTAGATAAATTAGTTATTACTAAAATATTATATATATATATATATACATATTTATTTATTTATTTCTAACACTTTACAATTTTATCTATGGGTCAAAGTCCAAACAAAATAAGTTATCCACTATAGTTATTGTGTTTTTTAATCCTTACAATTTGTGTAGTCACTTGTATCATGAAAATTACCCACACTCCTTATTTTATTTTTTAATTAGGTTTAGTTTGACATTCACGATAACGTTTTAGATTTTATTCTCTTTTCATTTTATCTAAAATTTTCACTTGACAATTAGTTTATATCCATAAAAATTGAGTTTAGATTCATATTTATTGAAATAAAGATTTAAATTGGCATACTATGAGAATTTTTTACTTTTTATACTTTTGAGTTAAAATTCAAATATTATGTAATTTTTTTATTTATTTAAGTAAACAGCCGAATCAGGCGACCGTAGCTTATTCATTACTTTAAATCGGGTAGTGTTACAAACAGGAGACATACAACCTAACCCTGCCTCAATAAAGTGTTTATACACGAACGTAAGGAAAGCTCCCACCGAAGAAGAGTTCCCATGAGGTAAAGGATTGTCGAACCTGAAGTACTTGCCCCCTGCATTTCCTTCTCTGTAGATGTGCCGTAGTGAATAGCCTCCAATTAGCTCCTCTATCCTAAAGTGTAGCCGCGGTCCGTCATTCCCTTATCGCCTGCGCCTATGAGTCTGTCTCTATCTCCATGGTCTGAATACCTAGCTGCCCGTCGGGGTAGTGCTTTAGCTTGGAAGGCTGTCACGTTGCCCAGAAAAACACTCGCCGCAAATACCATTTCCCCGGTTATAGTACACAATATTACGCCCGCCCGCTCCTAAAGGCCTTGGATTACCCAAGGATGATTGGTCAACATTTATATCATGTAAGTTTGTTTTTTATTATTCCAATCTAATAATTTTATTTTAACAAATTTCAATAATTTCAATAACTAATTTTTCTTTTTTGAAAAATTCCATTAATCATATACTAGTAATTAATATATGGTAAAGCAGCGGAGGTTACTTACAGTGTTGTTTTCATGCAACAACTCTATTCTATCTGAAAATAGAGTTTGTGTTTGATCTTTTTCAGTGTTGTTTGGCCTAGCCCGGCCGGTCGGCCTTATTATAAGGGAGACCTGGAAGTGTGGAGACTCGGTCAAGCCCTGGGGCGACCCGCCCGACCCCAGTTTTTCCCTTTTTTTATCAATTAAGAAACTTTTTAAAAATTTTGGTTTAGTGGAAATTGAACCTTGGTCTCCAACATATACAATAAGAGTACTTACTATTAAACCACAATGACTTATTTGAATATTTTTGTGAAAATAGTATTTTAACTCATATTTTAATATGAATCATAGACTTTCTAATAATAATATATTAATTGAATCATCTAAACTAATGTTAATCTCATTGTAATTCCTTACTATTTATAATTTTAAGAATATAATTTTTTATTCGTTGTTTTCTTTTCATTTAAAGCTTGTTTAATTTTGTCATGTATTAATCTAAAATACGTTTTCATTTCTTTTACATCAAATTTTATCTTTTTTCCTAAGAAAATGTAGTAATATGATTTTATATATATTTTAGAATATAACTAATATTTTATAATTTATTTACTTATCGAGTTTTATAGTAATGAATTTTAATGTGTAAGATAGTTGTAAAATTCGAATATATATATAATTGTTGTGAAGAAAATATATTTTAACTAATATTATTTATATATATATATTTATTTATGACGTCATCCGAATTAACCCCCGGTTGACCCGGGTCAACCCCTTAGGTTGTGCAACCCCTTAGCCTCGCCGGGTCGGTGTTCGGTCCGGACCAAACAGCATTGATCTTTTTTGGGTCTTTTGTCAAAAAGGGAGAAGAATTTTTTTTTTCATTTGAATAGACTTTAATAATTATAAAAGTACAAAATTTGAAGATATTATGATTAGAAGTAGACTAATAGTATTATCCAATATTTGAAAACATATTTTCCATCCCTCTGCGAGTTGGAGCACACAAAAAATGAATGATACAATTAAGAACCAATATAGAGCCTTCAATGATCAAGTTAAAGCTTTATTCCATTGCCTTGGAACAGAAGCATTTCTGAAGGGGCAAAGAAAACTAGTTACAGTATTATATAAAAAAAAATCAAAGAGGGAAAAAAAAAAAAAAAAAACAAAACTGTGGCTACCCTTTGTGGATTGGTGTCTCCAACCAACTAATTATTCATCAACATATTCTAACAAACCTCATGAGTTTCAGTAGCAAACTCGAAAGGAGGGTTAGAAAAAGGAAAACATGTGCTTCAACAAATTACGGTCTACCCTGACGAGATTAGATTAGAATAAAGGGAAACTCTACAAGAATATATAACTCATGTGAGGAACTGAGTACCGTCTCAATCAATGTCATTTACTATTATAGCAATTAGTACTGACCCATCATTTCTACGTCATTTAATTATCTTAAAAAATTTCCTCCTTTTCAAATTTCAGGAAGAGAAGGAAAGGGGGCGGAGAGATAGTCCAGTTGACATTTTTGACTACTTATTTCTCAAACCATTTCTCCTTTTCTTTTTCTTTTTTTTTTTGGTTATAATTATGGCTTCCTTTGTGAAGAGGAAGAAGACAATAAAGGGATACATACTATCAAAAAAATGAACACCAGAACAATAACTGTAACTTTCTTCTCGAAGTAATACTTAAGAGTCAACAACAGACCCCGAACCATTTCAGTCAGAAATAATGTATTGATGCTCCTTTCGAATACTGTAGACGATCATGCATAAGATAAGCATGCGACAACCAAAACAAATCGAGATACCCCCCCACAAAGATTTTACCAGGATTCCAATCTTAAGATATTTCCCTAGCAAGCTTCTCTATTTTTTCATCGTCTGCATTTTTAAGTAGGCAAAATGTTCGAGAATTACAGCATCAAGGGGGAGCACCAATGCACAAACCGCCAATAATCAGATCACTAAATTTAATGAGAGGATCTAAGGTTTAATAAGCATCCATCCAACGCAAAACCTCTCAAACAGCATATGTATTGAAGTCCTTCATGACCTCAATACCACATTCAGAAGATCTAAAGGCTACTAAATAAGCTTCAGCACAGACCATATTTTATCAATTTCAACAGCTGTCAAAGAGAAGAAAACCCCCTTCATATGCACCAACCCCAGTAGGTTTACTGAAGATTATATAACTATCACAACACAGATTTTCTTCAAAGGCACATCTGCGTATCAGTAAGATCATGGTACAACAAAAGTTAAAATAAAGCTTGAAATCAAAATCTCAGAATTGTAATAATCTAATATATGACACCGCTAACGATCTGCATCTAGTCTAAAGATGACTAAAATTGTAATATTACATGCAAAAGTTAAGTGGCCAAAAGTACACAATTAGCATAGTTTAGTGGTCGTTGAGGTTATTTGCCCAAAAACTGAAATAAAATAAAATAAGATTGACAATAAATGCGCAGGAGCAAAGAAATTGCAAAAAGACAAGCCAAGAATGATAATTCAAACTTTTGCCTCTTGATATCTATTAAACTAAATCTAAATACAAAGAACAAACCATCCCAACTTTCCCAAGAAAATTAAGCACAAACAACAGAATATTATCAGCTTGTTGGAAGAAAAAAATTCAGTCATAGGAACAGATAATAAATAATTTACTTCTCCAATAGACCTATTCTGAAACAAAAGAATAAAATTGAAGCAAAAGCAGACATCAATAGAAATGTTAATTAACACCAGCAGAAGACTTTTCTAGCGCTCTTTAGCTAATGTCAAAGCTGGTTCATAATCTTTAGCAACAATCATTTTGACCCTTTATGAATCAAGCTTTCATGTAGAAAGTTTCATTAGCTAAGCTAAATCAATTTTTAAGCAAAAAAATAATGCATGAAGCTAGCCAAATTCTTATTGATATACTCCGAGACAACTATTATCTATTAAAAGTGTAGAGAGTAACTTCAATAGTCTTTTGTGAAACCTGTGACTTCCCCTTCTCCACCCATTTGTTCTTAATAGTCTCCAGTCCCCCTATCTTTAAAATAGAAGCTTCTAGCTTCTTCCGCAATTAGAGAATCAGAATCCAACATCATATCTCCAAAAGGGCATAACAGGCTACAACTGTAACATTGGTGTACCAACCTTATACAGTAAACAATGTGAGATGCATGCCAAATAAAAGGTCCAGGGGATCCGAATTTGCAGTTGTTGGCTAAATGCTTGGTGCCAGGATACTTTTCCTACATATCCTAGTCACCTAAAGCCGCAAAAGATAAAAGAAAAAGATAAGATTCAAAACGTGCAAGTCTTCTCATGCAATGCCCTCAGAAGGTATGGCAAAAAAGTGTTGAAATTCTGGAGGTCCTGATTCAGCATATTTTTTCCCTTAATCAGTTAGCACCCATCTCTCTTTTTATGTCCTGCATAATCACCACAAAGAGTAAAATACAGAAGATTTGAAGTAACAAAAGCCCCATTTGAAACATTGGAAAGCTAAGAAGATATGCATGAAAATGCATCCCAGGTACTAAACACCACAAAAAAAAAAAAAAAAAAGCCTTTTGAGCAGAAAGTAGTTATTTACGAAACCAAGGGATGCAAGCTTCAATTTTAGAAAATAAATTGATTATTAATAGTACATTGCCCTTAAATATTACTAAAACAGTCAAATATTCCCTCTCCACAGCAAATTAAAACAAAAATCATACCCTTCTCCTTCATTCAATTTTCTAACCCTAAATGCAATCAACCAAAGTAGGAATTTCAAATAACCATGCTTTTAGACGTTGAATTAGTACATGAATTCCCACGGAGGGGATACCTGAGCGTCCACAAGTCTGAAGCCGTTAAGACTCTTAATGATATTAACAATGTCATCATGGTTTAAACCTTGCTCCTTGGCAAACTTTCCTGAATCAGATATCCCATCTTTCTTCTCAAGGAACCCAAGGACAGCCTCTTCCACCATCTCTCGGAGGCCCCTCTCTCATACTTCTAAGCCATCGGGGAGTGAAATAGAACATGAAACCGTAAGCTCCCAAGCAGTGGGAGGAGCCCAGGGCTCTGACCGCGTGCCTGTTGAAGAATGAGCTGGCGACTCATAGGCAGTGGCTTGGTTAAGGGAACCCACCGGAGCCGTAGCGAAAGCGAGTCTTCATAGGGCAATTGTCACAACTTATGGACCCGAACCTGGGCGATCTATCCATGACCAGGATGAAGCTTGGGTGAAACTAAGTGGAGGTCCGAGCCGATTCTGTCATTAGAAGTGAAATATGAGAAGTGCCTTGCTGTTGAGAGAACGTATCTTCAACTGCTGACTTGTGACAGAGGCTAATCTGTAGCTCGGATGGCATCAAAGTACATGATAGTTAACAGGGTTTTAGCAATGTTAAGAAACTAAACAACGCACCAGTCAAGCTTAGGGGTGAGTGATCAAGGGTCAAACTAGGTGAAATTACCATATAGTCATAAATAAAATGAATTAAAAATATATTAGTAATTCACATACTTAAATTTTATGATGTCCTACCACATGAAAACATCAAAAACTAAGATTACCAAACCAGAGTATAGATGACAAGTTCACCGATAAATATCTTTCAAGTTCAACCACACAACCCAATCACGAAATATTAAGTTCAATTTACAAACTAAAGATGTATTCAGAAGAATTATCATAATGTCTCCAAAACATGCATCATAACGATAAATATCTTTGGCACATACAATCCATGATGATAACACCAGCATCATGCTCAAGCTATTAAAGAACTAAACCAAATTAATGAAGTCAAAGCTTTAAATTTTCCTTTTCTTGTCCAGTTCCTTCATCCAATCAAGCTACCATTATGGGAAAGTCTACCTCCAGACTTGAATTAATTCTTTCAAACTTAGTAAATAGTCCACGTAGCAACACAGTCCCACATTTTTGTGTTGTATTTATTATCCATACTGAAAAGATTTTTTGCAGAGATGAAAAAAGACACTGCTGCAGAATACCAATCCAATACTGCTACAAAACACCAGCTGGCCCAATACACATCTTCCAATCATAAAACAAACAAAATTTGGAAGCAAATGAGAACTTTCTTTATAGATGAAAACACAAGAACAAATCCAATGCTGATCATATTCATAACCCATCACAACTCATTCTAATAATTAACATCTATTAGTAAAATACTAAGCCAAAACAGAAAATCCCCGCAAACTTAATCAATCAACAAAGTCAAAATCTGCACCAAGACAAATTTTTTATAATAATAAATAAATAAGCGAAAGTGAGACAACATTCTGTGGCCACAATTGACGAAAGAGGATGTTAACATTACCTAGTTAGCAAGAATCGAAGAGCTGTCAGTGCCGGAAGAGGGTTAGTTCCGCAGCAAAGGCGGAGGCGAACAGCACTTATTTAGGTAAAGACAGAGGATAAAGTGATCAAAATCAGAAGAAGAGATTGAGACAAAGGCTGGTGCTGGTGGCGGGAGTTGCTTTCTCCAGTCATGGTGGACGCAGGGCGACAGAAAGAAAGTCTCAATACTGAGGCTGTTCTCTTGTGGCTTTGGTAGAGAATCATCATTTTTTTTTTCCAAACTTTATACAAAGAAACAACTTTACTTTTTTAACAATTTAAAATTAAAATTTTAAAATTCTCTCTAAATACCTACTCACATAAATTCAAAAAAAAAACACAATCATTACACTTTTTTATCTCCCACCTACACAATTTCCCAAAAAAAACTTCCCTCCAAAAAAAAACTTCCCTCTAATAAAATTTCCTCTACCAAAGCCACAAGAGAACAGAGCCTGAAAGTAAAATTGAGACGGAAACCGGGCTAATCCGGTCTTTACCGGTTCGGTTCATTATTTATCTTTTTAGAATATTTTTATTACATTTTTTCTGGAACATAAAGCATTCTCTCTCTGTTCCATTAGAAGAGATGAAATGGAGGGAGTATATTCTCATAAACCATATAAGAACTTTTTTTGTTTTTGAAGATTAAGGGGCTGTTTTTTTCAATCGGTTTTGTTTTGGTTTCAGTTTCAATCATAAATTTAATATATTATAATCATTTTTAATATAATTTTTTACTATTTAAATATATTTTTTATATTTTAATACACTTTTTACACTATAAAAATTATTTTCCTAAAATTTGTTTCAAAACCAATTGAATAGAACATGCCCTAAGCAGATAACAAATACGAAATACAAAATACATAACCATAATGATAAACGATACACTTACAACACCATAAGTATATTGTGCATCACTCAAATAAGTCGTGATTACTATAAATTTCATTTGTTGTGTGAGATACAATATATGTATACAATACATAATTGTAAAAGGAAAAAAAAAAAAAACAACAACAACAACAATGTTACAACATAGACATAATTTTGCATATATATGATACAAAGACACATACAATCCATGATGATATATACCAGTCTAATTAATTAAGTTGAAGGTTTGAAAAGATGGGCAAAAACGACCATGAAGATTCCCAACAAGTATACCGCAGAGGACATAACCAACCATTAATGGGGTTGGAAGGACTCCAACAATTGACACCATTAAAGCTATGGAAGCAAACAGGATCCCGACATGCACAGCCGCAACCGAGGCCCGCTTGTAGATGGATACACAGACACCATGAAAGAAGTAAAGGAGATTACCAGAGGCATGAACACAACCATCCGGGAGCTTTTCGTGAGCTGTTCCGCCGTAGTTTGAAGAGCTTGCAGGGTGGCACTAATGGCTGCAAAACAAACTCCGACCACCACTAAGGCCCAATGCAACTGCATCATCCCGGGAAGGTTTGAGGATGAGGATGTTGATCATCATTTGCACTTGTTGCTGCAGCTGCATGAGTTGGAGTAGTCCCGAGCTCAAGGCAGAAGGCCGGCGGCGGTGGTGGGCAGTTTTGCACCCTAAGGTTGAGCTTCCCTTGGCTATGTTGAGGATATTTGGGAAGAAGTTCATAATAAGGCTGAAGTGGTTCGCCATTAATTCTCTTCTTCAGAGGTGTATGGGGGGTATATATCACCGTCTATTTGACTGTTAAAAACTCCAAACCAAAGTGTGGGATATTCATAATTTTATAGTGATGGGAGAAAATGGATAAATTGGAAAATCCCAAACTTGTTTCATATAGGACTTATTATTATTTTGATAAAAACATTTAAAAAGTCAAATTTTATAAATAAAAAATATAAAAAAGGGGTGTGGTGTGCCCTCATCTCCGACTTACGAAACTGCTACGAAACTTACGAAAGGATCAAGTTAAAGAGACGAGAGAATTTTGCCGCATTAAAAAAAAAAAGAAAAAAAATTTGAAGCATTTTTGCGGTCATTTGTCATTCGTCATCGCCCCTTAGACTCATCGCATACCTTTTTATGTGGGGAGTATTTATATTAAATTATAAAATGAAAAATATTTACTCTCTCCGTTCCACTTTGAAATGTGTACAACTTATTATGAGTTGTGAGGTACAACATCTAAAATAAGTAATTTACCACCATATTTTCCACTTATATCCTTATTTTAGAGGTAAGGGCTAATTGTGAACCACACATTATAATATTAGTAAGGGTATGTAATGTAAAAAAATTCAAAGTGGACTCTTTAAATGGGACAAATTTTTTTTTGAAAGTGAACTCTTTGAGTGGGACGGAAGAAATATATTACATTATCTATATGATGATGACTTAAATAGGGATACAAAGAAATTGAAGGTAGAGATTCATTTGGTGGTAATTTTTTTCCATCCGACGGTTATGACATATGAAAAAATTGAAGGGTTGAGACTTAGTGGTCGCACTCTCTTATATCGATGGTTGTGCTTCTTCTCCACTAAAAATCTACAAATTTTACTCTTTTTTTTTTAAACGTTTTATATATGGATACAGTTTAGAGGCCTCAAGATAGATAAAATTGAAGCATGCCATTTACACCCGTATTCGACTGCTTCTTTCTAATATAGGAGATAAACTTTGTTATTGTCCGTACTTATCTGATTTAGAACAACTTATTATCTTTTTTTACTTCAAAATTTTGATGTGGTTTTTGATAGTATCTTCGTTATGTTTTGTGAATATTGTAAATATTTAGGCATTGAAACATTGGAATGCTACGATAAATTTATAATGGCAAATTTATGTTGGGTCTATTTTAATACCAACATGTGTCAACTTCTGCATAGTTATTCCATATTAAAATTAGTGCTCTTATAATTATCTCTATTTTTTCGCAATAATATATTTCTTAGGCACGGTTTAATTAATCGACTAGTATTATATTAAACATAGGATTAATACAATCAATTGATTATCCGAGAGTCTCTCTGGTTTCAAAGTTCAAACTAATTATCTCCTTGCAAAGGTTGGCTGTGTCTTTGTTTGTTTGTTTGTTTTTTTTGTTTTTTTTTTTTTTGATATTAATGGCTGTGTCTTTGTTGAAATACCAAACAAACTTCCCTTTTCTCTTTATTTTCTGTGTTTAGTTCATGTCTTTTGTTGTTTTAATTCTCGTTTTTCATGGATTTAAAAGTTACGGCAGTGTATTTTGTCCTTTTTAGTTGTAGTTTCCATCCTTTATGGATTTATTATAAATCCATGATAGTGTTTTCTGTCTTTTTTTAGTTTCAAGATCTTTGTTTTTTTCAATTAAGAGTTGAAGATATTATGTTTAGAGTAATGATATACTCCTCAAATAATCTTCTCAACTTTCTTAATTCAAGTGAGGTGTCATGAATTTATTGGTCCATTAATAATTATTCTATAAAAGTGTAACCAATGAATGTATGATACCTCACGTAAGTTAATAAAATTGAGAAGATTAGTTGAAGAGTGTATCATTACTCTTATGTTTAACGTTGTTGTCACCTTGATTAAGGAAGACTTTTTTTTCACTTAATGGTTTTGTGGGTATTTATGTTTATAAAAAAGGAAGTATTTGAATTTGTTGCCTTTTAGTCAATAATTGACTGCCTACTCATAAATTTTGAAATTTTCATTATCCCTCACTAAATTTTCCCTTATTCTCATTGTTTTTGTTTCAGTTTTAAAAGTATATTTTTGAAAAAAAAAATTACTGTAAAAAATGTATTAGAAATGTAAAAAGATATAATTGAATAGTAAAAAGTTGTATTGAAAACGATAAAAAATGATTATAATATATTAAATTTACTATTAAAACCAAAATCAAAACAAAAACAATAGTAAAAAAAAAAAACATGCATTTTATGAAATACAAAACCAGTTGAAATACACAACTATGATATAGCCAATATAAAGCTCCTGTCCCAAGCAACAAGTTAGTGGCTAAATTTTATGAATTGGTGACTCCCACTAATAATTCGTCAACATATTCTAACCAACCTCATGAGTTCCACGATGGCATCAACAGGACAAGATTCTTGACAAAATCCGCAGTAGATGCATTTTGTCATCTCAATGTCATACTGAGTAGTTCGATGGTTCCCATCTTCTCCCGCTTCTGCTTCAATCGTAATCGCTTGAGCCGGGTATACCTATCCTACAAATGCAATATCAACTAAACAAGCAAATACACATCAAAAAACATCAGAGCTTTAGGATTTTCAGATAGATGGTATTCTTTGATCATGAAATGTGTTAAAAGTGTTCTTATTCTATTTTGATCAATGGGAAGCCAACTCAATTTTTCACTTCAAGTAGAGGGTTAAAGACCGGACAATTGGCAATTTGGCATCCATTATCGCCGTATTTGTTTATAATGTGGTTAGACGGTTTATCAACGTTAATTAGAAGGAAGGAGGAGTAATGGAATGGTATTAAAGTGGAAATAAATGGGCCTAATGTTACACATCTACTATTTGCCTATGATTGTTTATTATTTAACAAAGCTTTCAAGCTGAGCTTAGAGCGATGGATCAGGTCATGGATGATGGAGCTGTATCAAAGAGCCTCAAGTGTTGGCGCATATTGCCAATCAATGGGATATGCAAAATGATGTTGGCTTTGGGAAATATTTGAAACTACCCTATCTATTTGGTAGATCTTAAGAGTAGGTTTTTTCTTCTTTTTTTTTGGCGAAATAAAGTGGAGAGAAGAATTTTTGGTCGGCCAAGCTGGGAGAGAAATCCTTTTAAAAGCTGTTATACAGGCAATTTAGACATATGTGATGACATGCTTTAAATTGCCTAGGGGTTTATGCAAAAGTATGGTGAGTTTGGTAAGGAATTTCTGGTTGGGAGGTAAAAATTCAGTACAGAAAGTAACCCACGACCGTGGTTAAATGAGATGATTTGTGCAAATGCAAAGCTGAAGGAGGCTTGGGTTTCAGGGATATGGAGGCTTTTAATTGTGCACTTTTAGCTAACGTGAAACTTTACAGGCATGCCTCAAAGTTTTTTGATTGGTTCTGGAGGTTAATTCATATTTGTGATGATGGGAAAGTTGAGGAAATCATAGCAATATTATGGAGTAATAGAAATGATTTGGCATTCAATGGAACTTGCAAAGATGCAGAGTTGAATGGTAGTAAGAGGTAAGAGGAGATGCGTAAACAGAGTAAGTGGGAGGCTAACTTTACGGCATAATGAAAGTCAATTTTGATGCAGCATACATACAAGGAAGGAAATCTTAGTTGTTGTTGTTGTATATGTACAAGGAAGGAAAATTTATTGTATTGAAGTAGGTTATGTAAACCGAAATTATATAGGGCCTGTTCTTCACCCTAAACTCAGACCTGGTTTTAGGGTGATTTTTGGGTCTGAGTCCAAAATTGGGCTTATATTGGGTCAGACCCATGTTCTGCATTCCCAATCTCAAACCCAAGTTTGATTCTTAGGTTTGAGACCCATGAAAAAACCCCTCCCTTTGCGATACCCGATCCCAAATCCAACACCTCCCCTCCTTTCTTCCTCACGATCGCCGGCCAATTTTTCCCCTTTTCCCCTCCAATCCAACCTGTTATTTTCGGCCTCCTCTAGCTCGGGTTGAATGTGAGGGACGACCGCTGAACTCCCTCCGTGATCTTCTCTTCAAAACAGCAAAAAGGTGGCGTTCGACCAGCAGGGAAGCCACGTTTCATACAGGAAGAACTTGCCTTAGCTCCAAGTTTTGGTTTTGCAGGTACGGTCTTTCTCTAATCCTACAACCTCTGACTAATGTATTCCTTGAAGTATTTCTCAAACGCGTATTGATGTTCTCTGTGATTCAATGTCGTTTGGTGGTTCAAATTGGTAAATGTCGCCAATTAAAAAAAAAAACAAAATCCGAATGGTGCAGAAGTAGAAATGGGATTCTGTATATTGATTTGTTGTGTTCATCCTCCATTCACTTTCACTTACAAATTGCTTTTAGGGGAATTTTCAATTTGTATTTGTCTTTGGTGCCACAATGATGTTTGGTTTTGTGCTGTTTTTTCTCCGATATTTTGTAAACTCTTAAGGTTCTCCATCTTTAGTTAGCTAATGTGTGTGTGTGTGCTGTGTGTGTGCCTCACCTCTCTTCCTCAATTAACTAGGACGTTGCAAGTTTTTCCTTTTCTCCGTTTCAATTTTCAGTTTGTTCTTGACTTTGGTGCCACATTGTGGTTAGGTTTAATGCTGGTTTTGTAATGGTATTATTTAAATTGTAAGGTTCTGCATCTTTGGTGAGCTAATGCGCATGTGTGTGCTATGTGTGCCTCACCTGAAATCCTCAATTAACTAGTATGTTTCTAGTTTTTCCTCTTCTCTGCTTCAATTTTCAGTTTGTTATTGACTTTGGTGCCACATTGTGGTTAGCTTTAATGCTAGTTTTGTAATGGTATTTTCTAAACTCGTAAGGTTCTGCTTGTTTGGTGAGCTAATGCGCGTGTGTGTGCTGCGTTTGCCTCACATCTCTGCCTCAATTCACTAGTATTTGTCAAGTTTTTCCTTTTCTCTGTTTTAGTGTTCAATTTGTTCTTCATTTTGGTGCCACATTGTGGTTATCTGTAATGCTGTTTTTGGTGTGTCATCCTCCTTGTTGTGGATTCATGTTGGTATGTAAATATCTTTCCAGCTCTTTTTTTTTAACCTGAAAAAGATTGAATTTATGATAACCCTACGTGGACTTTTTTTGTTTTCTAATCAAATTTCAGTGGATTTGATGGCTGGGATAAGTTAATGTGATTGGGTAATTCGATATTTGTTGTGTCCCTGTTCTTTCTTTGGGATAAAAATTGTAGAGTTAGTGCTTGATTTGAGTATCTTAGCTAATTTGAGGATAAATGGAAATTCTTAATTTTGTGTGATTAGCTACTACTTGAATTAAATTTGGGATTATGTAGTTTGATTTGAACCCTTTGTTGAAGTTTGAGTTTCTGTTTCTCCTCCAATAGTATTGAAGTAGTTATAAAACGGTAGAATTTTTTCAGAAAAATCCATACATTCATTATTGCCCTAATGTATTCCTTTTGGTAATCAATCCTTTTATTGACTATTGTTAGTGTGAGTTTTTGATGTTTGATTTTGAAGATACTTATAGAAACTTTTAGGGCTGTCTTAGTAACTTGAAACTTTTGGAGATTTTTGGTGTCCGTACATATTAGTGCATTTTATTTTCCATTTAGAGAACAGATTTTTCAATAACGGGGCTTTGTAATTTTGTATCCCTGGCTTTGTTTCTGCTTCCAATCACAATGCTTTTCCTTTCTTCTTTATGCAAATGCACTCTTGAAGTAACTCTTTTTAATGCTTTTTCCAAAATGCCAAACTTTATTTTTAGAAGAACTTGGTTGATTTAATCTCATGTCTATTAGAACTCCATGCTTTTTATGAATTTTGTATGACCACATTACTTTATTATTGACACCAAGAATTTGGGATTATGTAGCGTTATATTGGAAGAAAGTAATTTTTACTTTCTTTTTCTGCCTTGATTCTGCTTTCTCTTGTTTCATTTAAGGCTTGGCCGGCCTGCTAGAGATTCATTCTGATAGGCTTTTGGATTGTTACTTCAGTGTTTATTTTCCTTTCGGTGTAGATCACCATAAAAAAAAATGAGAGCATTCAAATGTGTGTTCTCAACTGTCAATTTTTCTAATTGGCAATGTTGTGACTCGTTGATGCTTGAATTAAATAGGTGTACCTATACAATTTCATTGAACAAGTTCATGATTCTACAGTTTTTATTCTGTTTTATGCACATTG
Organism: Leptodermis oblonga; assembly: GCA_016801395.1. Lineage (NCBI taxonomy): Eukaryota > Viridiplantae > Streptophyta > Magnoliopsida > Gentianales > Rubiaceae > Leptodermis > Leptodermis oblonga. The sequence continues at coordinate 37,324,804 of CM028755.1, forward strand.
TGGTTAGCAATAATGCCGGTTTTGTAATGCTTGATTTTTTTATGCACTATAATCGATTGATATGGTCAGGTTTTTTTGGGTTATCCCTTACTTTAATAAAGTTTTCCTTCATGTTTCCGGTTCACATAGGACATTCGGTAAACGTGGTTTTCTCCCACTTCTTATCAGTTGCATACCATGCAATCGACAAGCACGACAACCCGGAATGAGAAGACCCAAATGTCATGAACACACGGGTAGGCTACTCTATGCAACATTCATTTTACATATGACCCTACATAATTTATCGTCTCACTTTAATTATGAATGAATGATATTATCATGTTCTTCATTTAGGTGGTTTACCACGAACTTGTAGCACCATACTTTCTGTGACAAACATCAACGATATATCATTGTCCAATCGCAATTCAACCTTTTCAAAGGTTTCATCCTTGAACTCTAAGCATAGCAAAATACGCTACATAATTTTTAGATGTTTTTGTTTTGCCTATCACCAAAATAATAATCCCTGTCATTTTCTAATATCTTCATTACTATAAATGATTTGAGATATAGTTGTTCATATTAGTGTTTACTTGCTTATTGCTCACGATAGATAGCTTCATTAAGTTAACATATGACTGTTACATGCTCCGCAATTGTGTTGCTTAGTGATTTTTTTGTATTATATATCATGGACATTATATGTATATTAGTACAAGGTTTTTCGTATTCATGCTTTAATTTTGTGATGGGAAGAGAATGGAAGGGAGTTCCAAGATTCTGATTCCGAGGGGCATAATGGCCACCATTTGTTGAGGTTGCACTATTGGAAATAATCCGAAAGGATAATACAACTGCGGGTCGTAAGAGGTGTTCATTCAATGAAGCCCGTTTAAAAGCTATAGCTACTGAGTTAAATGCTGCAACTGGCATGGATTTGACAGGGTCCAAAGTCGGCAACAAAATATTAGGTTGGAAAAAGAAGTATAGAATTTGGAAAAAATTGTTGCTTAACCAGTCGGGTTTGGGTTTTAGAGCAGGTTTTGACGAGGGAATAGGGATGTTTCTGGTTGATGATTGGGAAGAGCTTGAGAAGGTGAGATTGCTATTTTCATACCTACTGGAATTACAATTTTCATATCTACATCCCTTTTCGATATGGCTAGCATAGTAGGTAAAATATGTAGTTACTGTCCCTTCCTAAAAGATCTTTGGTATGGTCTCAGCTAGTTCCTAGAGCGAAGAGAGAATGTAAGAACAAAACATTTCCCTACTATACTGAGTTAGATGAATTGCTTTTAGCTAAAACGGCTGATGAAAATATAGTAATTAGCTCCAATCACATGCCACAGAGAACGGCTTCAACTTATGACCCGTGGGATTCTAATGATGACACTCAATTGGGTAATGCATCTGATGAAGGTGAGAGTCCTTAGCCAAAGGAGAAAAGCAAAGGAAAGCGGCCTGCCCGGGGAGGAAGAGCTTCCGCTTCAAAATCCACCAAATCCAATTCCGGAGCAAGTCCTAATGACATGCAATCTTGCATTGAGGCATTCAATAGGTCCATGGACGCACATCTTCTTAACTCCTTTTCTACTACTGTGGTTAACCCTCATGACATTGCTAAAGTTTTGAACGATTTACGTTTGGATTCATCCACATACGCAAAAGCTAGTAAGGGTTTGGGAAATAACCCTTTTATGGCAACTATATTCTTAGTCTCTGAGGAAGATCAACAGCGCGCAATCGTTGATGAAATCCTAAAAGGGTGACCTAGTACTTCGTATTGAGGGGGTTGAGTTGGCAAATGTTATGTTCCTTCATCCATTTCCCAATACACCTATTACGTCTTTTTTAAATTTAACTAGTTTGAATGAGAATGTGGTTATTCTTTCTGTTTAGCGTTTAGCTGTAGTGTTCACTTATGGTTGACAATTTTCCTTTGATTTGGAGTGTTTTTCATTGTACGACAACCTTCATTTTCATTTTCTAGCACTCATTTTACATTTGAAGAGTGTGACAATAGTTTATTTGACTAAGGTACAATTTGTACGAATTTTATGTTATTTGTATTTGGTGGCAAGTTGTTTGGTTATAATATGGTAGCTTTTTGGCCACATATGATAGTAATGTGCTATATAGGTTATGTTCATGCGGTAAACTGTCTTTCTTATTATAAGTCAAATGGTGTTTGTCAGATTTTACATGATATGTTAATTTGTTCTTTTTTTACACCTTTGATTGCTAATTAGAAAAGGTCCCTGTATTTCATTCTGGAATACAGCCCTATCATGACAGATGATGAAATGAATTCAGCTGATGAGTCCAGAAGTGGAGCAAATGTAGATACTGGAACTGGGGCAGAAGCCAACAATACGGGTTCATCTAATTGGGCTAGCACTGCGCATTCTACCAACTAATGTTGTTGAAGGAGATGAGCAGATTGCAAAGTATTCAACGTCCTGAAAGGGTGATTCAACATGACTGCCCCCTATCCGGTAAGGACTACACGAAATGGATGTTAACCTCTAGGCATCCGCTCAACCTATATAAGCAGACGCGCTTAATGCGTCCTACTTTTGACGCCCTGCTTCAGCGACTCCATTAAGTAGGGTTTTATGTTAAAAAAGAGAAGGGGTGTCAAGAAAAGAAGCACTTTTGATGTTTCTGATGTTCATGGCAAGAGATAAACGTATCCGTGATCTAACAGATAGATTTCAACATTCCACATCTACATGCCATCGTGTGCTTAGGGATGTGCGGGAAGCCATTTGCAAAATGAGTCCCATGTAATTGTATCGCGAAATCAGAACCATGTTCATCCGCTGATTCGAAGGAGGCGACATCTGTTCCCTTATTTCAAGGTAAGTAGAGGTATATCACGATTGAAAGTGGTGTTAATTTGGGATGTTCATCGTGCTTGTTTTTCAATCTAAAAAAAAAGCCTGTGGAAGATGATTATCGCATATTATAACTGATTTGAATTTTGGAATTGTGATTTCTCAGACTGAAACTAATCAAATTTCCTCCAATATTATTTCTTTCACGCGTAGGGGTGTGTGGGAGCAATAGATGGGACGCATGTAGAGGCTTGGGCTCGAAGTGAGGTGCAAGTACAGTATAGAAATCGCAAAGGTCAAGTATCGCAGAATGTATTAGTTGTTGTTGATCATGATATGCGATTTGTGTTTGTATTGGCTGGATTTGGGGGCAGTGCTCATGATGCAACGATTTTGCAAGCGGCAATTGATAACCCCCTTCATGCTTTTTCAATGCCTCCCCAGGGTAAATATTATGCTGTTGATTCTGCATAAAGAAATATGCCTGGTTTCCTGCCCCGTTCCGTGGAATTGAATACCATATTAGTGCATTTCGTGGACGGGGTGGCCATTATAACTCAGTGAAAGAGTTATTCAATCATAGGCATGCACAGGTGCGAAATGTAGTGGAGCGAACTTTTGGAGTGTTAAAGAGTAGATTTCACTTTCTCACCGGACTGATGTTTAGCTATGAGCCAAGAAGTCAGGCGGATTTTGTGGTGGCCTGCTGTGTTATCAATAATTTGATTAAAGATAACAATCCCAGAGACGAGATATTTGAAGCGTTTGCTGATAACGATAATGATAATGAGAATGTGGTTATTGATAGGGATATGAGTCTGAATGATCCGGTGGGGGTTAATCAGTCGCAGGCAGGGATAAATCAAATGGCACAGCTGCGAATGGACATTGTCAACCAATTGTTACAAAGCCTGCAAGCGTAATTTAGATACAATGGTATTTTCATACTGTATGATTTGAATAACTCGTATGACCAGGTGTGGACGGTATGGAATGCTTATTAATGCGTTTGTATATTTGGTAACTGTCGGATAAATGTAGTTGGTATTTATACAGCTTATAATTATTTTGTTACGAAATTAAGTGCAAAATTTTGCGATGCAGAAGTAGTTTCCATTCATCCTACACACAAATGAATTAAATTTTTGGTTCTATTAACAATAAAATTAACAGGTGTCAAGCAAATTGACATTTTATTTGAATTATGCTATTTTCATTTTTTGGAAAATTTTTTTAAAAAATTGAAAATAAAATTTTCCAGAAGGTTTAAAATGGAAAGAACAGGAACTTTAGTGAAAATTGAATAGAATGTTAAAAAATAGGAAAAAGAAATTTCGGACTAAATTTGGGCTGAGACCCGTGTTCTTTATCTTGGGTTGAACCCTATTTCTTAAAAATAGGCTTAGACCCAGGTTGGCTGAGAACAAGTTCTGAGACCTGTTCTCAGAACTACATAAAGAACAGGCCCATAATGTGACTCATGTTGCAACTAAACATGCTAGGGATTTAAAGGTTGGTTTTGTGTGGTATGAAGAGTTTTCATCTGATGTAATAAATGCTGCATTGGCAGATTTATGACTGAAATCAAATCATCTCTATCGCTGTAAAAAAATAAAAATGAAAAGAGAACACAGTCATCCAACAACAACAAAGTCCTATGTACACTAAGAGTGGTGGGAGTGGTGGGTTTTTGCTGGGTTTAAACCCAGCAAAACCCACCACACACCACTCCATATTGCCACTTCATAAACCCAGGTTCTGTTTTCAGAACCTGGGTTTATCAATGTTACTGGGTCCCACACGCTTGGAGAGTGCAGCGCCCCAAGCGAGTTCCTCCCACTCAGCGAGTGGGAGGAACTCCTGGTGGCAGACAACTGTCTGCCACCAGGCTTCTCCTTTCTTTCTTTTTTTTTTTTTTTTCTTTTATTTTCTAGCCTTTGAAGCTAGAAATTGTTTTTACTTTTTTTATGCTGTTTGTGAGCTTGAACGGCTATAAATTGTTTTTACATTTTTTATGCTCTTTGTGAACGTTCAAGCAATCTTGAACGGCTATAAATGTTTATTACATTTTCTATGCTCTTTGTGAACGTTCAAGCAATCTTGAACGGCTATAAATTTTTTTTACATTTTTTATGCTCCTTGTGAACGTTTAATGAAGCCGTTGGTTTTTTTTTTGTTTTTTACTATTAATTTTGTTATAAATACTAATTCATTCTATAATTTCTTTACTCTTCATCCAAATTATTCTTCTCTCTAATTAAGTTTTTCTATTAGAAAATTTTATTTTCATATTTTTTTTCCATTGTCTTCCTCGTCCAAATTCTCTATCATAATGGCGGAAAATAATCCCGGGTTATTCCCATATTTTTTGGGTTCGCCAAATACGCAAGGAAATACAATGTCGCAAAATTCTAACACCCAATCTTCTTCCAATCCCCAATTTTTACAAGTTCCATACCAACAATTTTTTCCACCCAATTTTCCATTTGTCGCAGCGCAACAGTTCCCTCCACACTCTACACAACCCGGTGTGAAGGACACTTTCGTTGACGTCGAAGAAAAAAATGGTCGACATAGCAGCAAGGCAAAGAGGCCATGGTCACACGACGAAGAAAGTTGTCTTGCAAAAGCTTGGGGCACCATCAGCAATTGCTCGAAGGTTGGCAATGCACAGAAGAATAAAGAGTTCTGGGAAAAATTAGCTACTTATTATAATGAAAATAAACCGGAAGGTACGGCCACAAGATCAGGTACTGCACTTAAATCACATTACTATGCGCTAATACCTGATGTTAATGCCTTCTCGGGAGTATACAACAATTTTTACAGCAATCGTGCTAGTGGTCAAAGTGATGAGGATGTTTTTGTTGCTAGCATAGCCCATTGGAATACAGTTAACCCGACGAAAACATTCAAGTACATACATGTATGGAAAATAATGAAAGAGTTAGAGAAATGGGCTCCTCTCCAAATTGATCAACATGCTAACAAGAAGGCGAAGACTTTCGAAACGAAAGGGCATACTTCAGAGAGTTCGCTTCGGTACCGTCCAATGGGGCAACAAAGAGCAAAAAGATTGGGGAAAGGCAAATTGAAAGTTGCTAATGACGATGAAGATGAATATGAGAAATGGGAACAACTCAATAAATTGCATGTGGAAAGAATAAAACAGAAAGACGAGGAGCTGAAGCTGAAGGAATACAAAATTTTCATGAAGGATACGAGTGAAATGTCGGCGGGACAACTAGCAGTTCATAACAATCTCATTGAAGAGATTAGAGTGAAACGAGGCTGGTGATTTAAGTTTTAATTATGGAATTATGAATTATGTATTTTTTTCTGATATTTTAATTAGGTTTTTTTTTAATGTGACGTACTTTATATAATATTTTACTAATTATCGCATTTTTTTTATGTGGTTCATTGAATTATGTAATTTACTAAATTAAATATTTTAATAAATTAATATAAATTTATAATTAAATATAGTTGATAAATTATAATTAAAAAAGTATAAATGAATGTGTATAGAATTATTTATTAGTAGGACCCATGATAAAGTTGCTTTTCTGGGTTTATTGTTGCTGGGGGTAGGTTTATAAAAGTGGGTGAATTTTTGCTTTTGATATGGCGCTGATGTGGCGTGATAAACCCGCTTTTCTGGGTTTATCACTCCCACCACTCTAAGTTCAATGCATAAAACGACCGCATTAGTAGGAGGGTAACGCACATACACACAAGGACAATCATTAACTTCGGCCATGTACCATAGCTCAAACCAAGGTTTGAACCTCATTTTGCATTTTATAATAGTTTTTCATTATTTTTAATAGGTTTCTAATATAATTTTTATAACCACAATTCAAAACAAGGTTTGGTTCAAATGTTGATTCCATATGGAGCCGAATCAAATGTCTGAGTTGCCCAAAGCCAAAGTGAGGTCCAAGCAACCAATGTGATTCTTTAAAAACTACCATAGACAAACATAGGCCATGAATATTCTCAGCAAGAATTACCAAGTTGACCAGACTAGCTCTGCATGTTAACTGTTTGACAAGAATGGTGTAAATGTGTCTCAAGAGAAGCTAACTAATAAGTCTACTATATCAGGAAAGGGAAACCAATTTATTATTTAAAAGTCAGATCAAACAAAGAGACAGAAATAACACAGCACACGCACACCAAAGAACAAAACTAACTTAACAATCAAAACAAGACATACAAAATAAAGTACTCACAGCTTCACAAAGTTTACAGGCAATGCAACGCTCCTCCTCGACCCCAGTCGGCTATCGTGGGAGAGCATGCTCTCCACGGAAACGAGGGCTCAATGGACCCTTCTCAAATGGATAATTGATATGCAAAACATCTTTTTAATATTTAACATTATGGCAAGTCTATCTCATGACTTGAATGAATTCTTTCAAACTTAGTGAATAGTCCACATAGACACACAGTATCCAAAATACTAGTATACCAAGGTCCAAACCGAAAATAATTTTCAGAGACATGAAACAAGGCACTACTACAGAACACCAGCCCAATACACAACTACCACTCATAAGACAAACGAAATTTAGAAGCAAATGAGAACTTTTTGATAGATGAAAACACAAGAACAAATCTGATGTGATGCAAAATGTCCGGTGTTGGATGCTCCAGTTGGCCCAATGGAAACCTTGGATATTCAGGCCCAAGGTAGGGATCACCGGCTGAAATAAGTAGTAACAAAGCTTGGATTTGGGCTTCCTTAGCTCGGATTTGCATGGATGAGAATGTATGGCTCGGATCTGCCTGAAGAGTGCTCCGTCACAGGAAACAAACAGTGAAACAAGCGGGGCTATCCCCCATGTTCAACTCCGGCGATCAAGTCAGTAAAGATGAAAGTGATAAACAGTATTCACCGAGAGCTTAAGCGTAAAGAAGATTGCGTACCTTAGTTAGTCTTATGACTTAGTATTTATAGCCATACTTTGACATGTCCGTTGCACTGTGATGATTTGTACTTCCAACTGCTCTCCCCTTTTTACGATGACTTTGACGCTCCTATCTATCATGGCCTGACTTTGGACTTCTTTTCCATCATTGCACTGTGCACTTCCTGCATGTATTCAAAATAGGCTCCTGGTCTTCTAATGATTTCTATCTACTATGTCAATGTTATCGTTATTCCGACCTAACTTTCCCAAGCTCGGTTTTTATGATGTCAATAAGAAAATCCCGTAGGACCGACCTAAGCTAGCAACCGACCTAAGCGTGTTTCTTTGGCTCGGTTTTTATGATGTCAATAAGAAAATCCCGTAGGACCGACCTAAGCTAGCAACCGACCTAAGCGTGTATCTTTGGCTCGATTTTTAGGGAGCTTTCCGACCTAAGTTTGGATTTGAACCTTTTATGCATCTTTTTTTTCTTACTGTTTATATATTCTTCTTCGATTGGGCCAGGCCCAATGAAGACTTATTTTTATGCACACCAACATGTTCTAGCTCAGTATCATGTTTGATGTGCATAAAAATAAGTCTTCATTGGGCCTGGCCCAATCGAAGGAGGAATATATAAACAATAAGAAAAAAAGATGAATAAAATGTTCAAATCCAAACTTAGATCGGAAAGCTCCCTAAAAACTGAGCCAAAGACACACGCTTAGGTCGGTCCTACTAGATTTTCTTATTGACATAATAAAAACCGAGTTTGGAAAAGTTAGGTCGGAATAACGATAACATTGACATAGTAGATAGAAATCATTAGAAGACCAGGAACCTATTTTGAATACATGCAGGAAGTGCAAAGAGCAATTATGGAAAAGAAGTCCAAAGTCAGACCATGATAGACAAGAGCATAAAAGTCATCGTAAAAAGGGGAGAGCAGTTGGACGTACAAATCATCATAGTGCAACGGACATGTCAAAGTATGGCTATAAATACTAAGTCCTAAGACAACTAAGGTACGCAATCTTCTTTACGCTTAAGCTCTCGGTGAATACTGTTTATCACTTTCATCTTTACTGACTTGATCGTTGGAGTTGAACAGGGGGGATAGCCCCGCTTGTTTCACTGTTTATTTTCGGTGAAGGAGCACTCTTCAAGCAGATCCTAGCCATACATTCTCATCCACGTAGATCCGAGCTAAGGAAGCCCAAATCCAAGCTCTGTTATTACTTGTTTTAGCCGGTGATCCCTACCTTGGGCCTGAATATCCAAGGTTTCTTTTGGACCAACCGGAGCATCCAACACCGGACATTTTGCGTCACATCAACTGGCGCCGTCTGTGGGGAATGTTTGATCAAAGTTATTTCATCAAATTTTCTCCATATTCAAAGAAATTTGTTGAAATCATGACACAAGATCGTTCGGGAGTGGATGCTTCTTCTTCCAGCATCACCACTGCTTCAGCCATTGCAACTATGATTGTTCTAGCCGCCGCTGTAGTTTCTATCACCACTGACACTCCACTAGCCACCATGACCGCTGTTACATCTTCCACCGCTGTATCCCTCACCCGTTAGCAAGAGCAAGCTGAAAGAGAAAAATTTTATCGTTTGTTTCCACAACTGTTTCACTTGATTAACCATGGCCTTCCGGTTACCTATACTTCTAGTTTGGGGCTCCCAGTTTCTAGCATTATAACCACTATTTCAGATGTCGTTAATATTAAGAATCCTCTTGTTTCACAGGCTGTTCCTACTGTTCCTTTGCCAGGAACTTTGTTCAATCCAATGGCCGATCCATCTGTTGTTTTGGTTTCCAGTCTTCCCCTCCCAATCTGGTGTTGTTTCTGGATGTCCTCCCTACCCCGGGGGAACTCATCCTTTTTCAGGGTCTAATTATGTACCTGGTCTCCCTACTCTTTCTACTGCTCCTCCTGTTTACACTACCTTAATCCATACTCAGGTTACTCCCACCTTCTCGGCTCCTTTCACGGTTCCTACTGCTCAGCCCAATACTTACCCTTTCATGTCAGGTCTGCCTTTCCCTTTGTTAGGACAGCAGTTGGGTCAGTTAGGTTAGCCTAGTTTAGGTCCACAGTTGGGTCAGATAGGTCAGCCTGGTCTAGGTTAGCAGTTGGGTCAGTTTGGTCACCTCGGTCCCGAAGTCAATCAATTAGGATATCCCGGATCTATAGCTCCGTCAAGTAGGGCCCAGTTTCAGCATTATGGTGTAGGTACAAATCGGGGTACACAGCCCCTTCCAGGGTATTCTCCCTTACTCAATCCGAGCTATTATTCCGGGGCTAGCGCGGGAAATTTCACAATTGGGGGGTCGTTACCTACTTATCCTGGAATGGGAGGGTATCCGTTAGGTCAAATGAGATATGTCTAGCCTGGTCAATCAGTCTTACTTGGATCTAGATACGCTCAACTGGGAAGGGTCGGGCCCACCTCTCACGTTTCTCATCCATTTGGCTAGGAAATTCAACCAGCTCCATTTTTACCGGGCTATAAAAGTTTAGGTAAGGTTGATAAATATGATGGTACTGCTGACCCAACGGCTCATTGGATGCAATGCATGAGTGTCATGGATGCTGCTAATTTATCTGATGCCAACTGCTGCATGACATTTCATCTTACCCTCAAAAGTCAGGCTATTAATTGGTATTGTACTCTTCCACGTAATTCTATTCATTCTTTGAATCAATTTGGTGATTTGTTTTTAGCTAAATTTATGGGTAACAAAATATTATCTAAATATATTTCTCATTTAATGAATATAACTCAGAGGATGAGGGAGGGGTTGCAGGCCTATATAGATCGGTTTAATATAGAGTCTAGGCAATGCTATGAGAAGGATGATAGGATTATGATGGGATCATTTATTAACGAGCTACTGGTGGAACCCCTAGCTACTGAGTTAGCTATTAGACCCCCATCTTCCTACTTTGAAATGATGGTTACTGCTGTTAATTTTGCTGTAATTAAGGATGCCGCAGCAATTAAACAGGAACAGGAGAGAGGTCTCTCTGATATTTACGATAAGAGAAAAGCTTCCTCCCCAATCCCTACCCTCGGAGGGGGGAAGAAGCTGAACTTTTTAGTTGCTAATAACACCGGTCCAAAGGCTGGGGTCGGTGTTAATGCTTTGCAGGTGATCGAGCCCTTTTTAGTGCCACGGGTAGACATATATGTGGCCGTTCAACATCAAGGGTTACTGCCTCCAGCTCGTCCCCTAACGGGCCCCACAGATCGACTCAATCCCAACAGATATTGTAATTTTCATAAGCATATTAGCCATAATACAAATGATTGTAGAGATTTAGCTGCAGAAATAGGAAAACTTATTCAAGTTGGAAAGTTACCTCAATATACACAAGTGGCTCCTCTGCCCAAACCCACCGTTCCAGTGGGTCGGGAATGACTTACAGGATCTACCGGTGTGGGGAGCCCGGCCATTTTGCTTGGGAGTGTTCTCAGCCCGACCCCCGGACCTCTAACTCGGGGGCTGGTGCCGACATAACCATAGCTGGAGTTGTAAATACCATAGTTGGAGGACCGACCCAGGGTAACTCTAATCGTCAGAGAAAATAGGTATATCTTCAAAGGGAAAACGTCCTAGGTAAGCGCAAAGCTGACCCTATGGCCTCGGTTATTACCTTTGATGACAGTGACCATTTCTTGTCTTATAATTGTGATGATCCACTAGTTATCGATTGTTATATTTTCAATTATCAAGTACGAAGGACATTATTAGACACTGGTAGTTCTAGTAATATAATTACTACAAAAGCATTAGCAGGATGTCAATTGCATAAGGCTCGTTTAAATTCAATACGTACACCTTTAATTGGCTTTGGCAACCATCATGTTATTCCTTTGGGGCAATTAAGTATACCGGTTACCTTGATAGCTGGCCAGCTAAAACGAACGAAAACCATAGATTTCGTGGTCATTGATGAGCCATCACCTTATAATGTGTATCTGGGTCGATCTAGACTAAATCAATTTCAGGCCATTGCTTCTACTATGCATATGCTTTTAAAATTCCCTACCATAGATGGTGTGGCTTCTCTTCGTTTTGATGTCATACAGGCCAAGCAATGTTACATAGCTTCTCTAAGAGAACAGGTACCATTAGATTCCAAATCGCAAGTTGCTGCGGTGGTCACACTGACCCTTGCGCCCCGGGTTCCACCAGCTACCCTTGAGTGCGGTACTTCCCACACTGTTGACATCACCGACCTAGCAGGTCGCTCGGAGCGATTCATTAAGGCCGGGGCTGAAGTTAAAGCGGTTCCTTTAGCTACCGACCCAAACAAGGTAATCAAGGTAGGGGCCGATTTATCTCCTCAGTTACAACATGATTTACTTAACCTCTTGCGTGAGTTTGCAGAAGTCTTTGCTTGGGGGCCGGAAGACATGCCTGGCATTTCTAGAAATATCATTGAATACAGGTTATCCATTGATGCTAGTCATAGGCTGGTTCGTCAAGGGAAGAGTAATCTTGGAGGAGAACGTAGCAAATACATAGAGATTGAAGTCAACGCTTTGCTGGAGGTACGTATCATTCGAGAAGTAGATTATCCTGAATGGTTAGCTAATCCTGTATTAGTTCCCAAGCCGGACGGCTCCTGGCGCATGTGCATCGACTTTACCGACCTAATCAAGGCATGCCTCAAAGATTGGTTCCCCTTGCCCTTAATTGACATACTGGTCGATACCATAGTTGGGTTTCGTTTTCTCAATTTCTTGGATGCATACAAGGGTTATCACCAGATATTCATGGCTAAAGAAGACGAGGAAAAAATATCCTTTATCATGGATAAAGGTACTTATTGCTTTATTACTATGCCTTTTGGTTTCAAAAATGCTGAAGCTACTTTTCAACGCTTAGTAAATAAAATCTTTAAAAAACAACTAGATCGGAACATGGAAGCATATGTTGATGATTTACTTGTTAAAAGTAGGGATGAATCTGATTATTTGCTTGATTTACGTGAGACGCTTGAAACTTTGGTCCAGTACAAATTAAGATTAAACCCTAAAAAATGCATTTTTAGGGCTACTTCGGATAAATTCTTAAGTTACATGGTTTCTGAGGGTGGTATTTCTGTTAATCCCAAAAAAGTAGAGGTTGTCCTACAAATGCACCCTCCTAGGTCAATTCATTAGGTACAACAATTAACGGGTAGATTACCAGCCTTAAATCGGTTTTTAGTTCGGCCGGCAGAGCGAGCTTTATCATTTTTTAGCATTTTAAAAAAATCAGATAAATTTGTGTGGGTTTCAGAATGCCAAGTCGCTTTCGAACAATTAAAGATGTACCTAGCTTCTTTACCATCTTTAACCATGCCAATTCTTGGGAAACAATTGTACATGTATATAGCTACCACTGAATCTGTAATTAGCTCGGTTTTTCTTCGAGAAGATAACCGAGTTCAAAGACTCATCTATTTTGTTAGCAAAGTTTTACAGGCTGCAGAAAAAAACTATTCCAGCTTGAAAAAGTTAGTCCTGGCTCTAGTTCATTCTACACGACGTCTCCGACCTTACTTTGACGCCCACGGAGTCACCGTTTATACCGATGCATCCCTGAAGACCGTCTTGCAAAAAGTAGGAGTTTCAGGCCATCTCACCAAATGGGCCATCGAGCTGGAGGAGTACGATATCACATTCATGCCTCGTACAGCGGTCAAAGGTCAGGTGTTAGCAGATTTCATAGCTGAAGGGGTATCAGACATCCAGGAGGACACGCCTAGTCCATCGCAGGAAACCGACCTTCTTTTAACCGTGGCAAAAAGTGATGATTCATGGACACTCCACGTAGATGGTGCTTCCAGTCAGTCCAGGTCGAGTGCTGGGATCATCCTCACCAGCCCTACTAGGGAAGTTCACACCTATGCTTTACGATTCTGTTTCACAGCCACCAATAATGAGGCGGAGTACGAAGCCATGTTAGCGGGGCTAAAATTAGCTCGAAAACTTGGGGTCCAAAATTTAAAAATTTTTTCAGACTCCTAGTTGGTCGTTAAACAAATTGTGGGGGAGTAGAAGGCTAAAGATCGATAAATGGAGGAATATTTGGCACTGGTACAACAACAGCTGCGAATTTTTCCAAAATGGGCTATAAAGTGAGTTCCACGGAGCAAGAACACAAACGCGGATGCCTTGTCCAAATTGGCTTCTTCGATTTTCTCTCATCTAACTAAAACTGTTCTAGTAGAAGAAGTGCAGACTAGGAGTACGGTCGAGCCAACAATCTTGTCCATATGTGAAGATCAGGATTGGCAATTTCCTCTGTGGCAATATTTACAAAACAGTACCTTGCCAGACTCACGAAATGAGGCACAGCAAATACGAAAGAAGGATGAACATTATCAGATAGTCGGGGATGATCTATACAAAAGAGGGTTTTTGATGCCCTTACTAAAATGTTTGGGTCCAGAAGATGCGGTTGCCATGCTTAAGGAGATACACTAGGGGGATTGTGGATCCTATATCGGGGCTCAAAATTTGGCAAAACAAGTAATTGGGGTTGGGTTTTATTAGCCTCGGTTATTTCAGGAAGCGGTTGAGTATGTTCGGTATTGTTCCAGTTGTCAACATAACGCATCAATTCATAGGTTGCCAGCGTCCAATTTTACCAGGATAATTGCACCTTGTTCTTTTGCGGAATGGGGGATAGATCTTATGGGTCCATTTCCTAAGATCGGCTCTTGTCAGTATCTGTTTGTGGCCATAGATTACTTCACAAAGTGGGTGGAGGCCGAGGCATTGACGAATATTACCGGGTGAATTGTAGCTCAATATTTATGGAGGCAAGTCATTTGTTGATTCGGTGTACCTAATTCGGTTATCTCAGATAATGGGACTTAGTTTGAATCTAAGGAATTTACAGCCTTGTGTACAAAGTTAGGTATCACTCAACGTTTCGCGTCTGTGGCTCATCCTCCAGCAAATGGGCAAGTAGAACTCACTAGTCGGACTTTGTTACATGGATTAAAAACCAGGCTAAAAGATAAGGGCAAGAATTGGGTGGAGCAGTTACCTCATGTATTGTGGTGTCATCGAACCACACCTAAATCTGCTACAGGAAAGACTCATTTCGAGTTAGCCTTTGGGGTCAATGCCGTCATACCTCCAGAAGTACAAAGTAGTGCGCCCCGAGTCATGCACTTCAAAAGGGACCAGAATCAAAAAAACTTGGAGCTTAGCTTGGACTTGGTGGAGGAAGCTCATGACACAGCCTATGTACACCAACTGAATTACAAGAATTTGGTTCGGCAACACTATGATGCCTGGGTCAAACATCGAGCCTTTGTACCAGGAGACTTGGTTTTGCGAAACCAGGCTATCAGTAAGCCGCAAGATCAAGGCAAATTGGTATCTAATTGGGAGGGACCCTACCGGGTGATAGAAGCACGACCTACTGGCAGTTATGTGTTAGAAAATTCACAAGGACAGTTGATTCCTCGAGCTTGGAACGCAGCACACTTGAAAAAAACTATCTCTAAGTAAGTTGAAGTCAAGATCATGACGGGAAAAGTTAAATAATTTATTCAAAAAAAGTTATGCCGGAAAACCCATTTGTTGGCCCAATACAAAATGGCTCAAGTAAAGTAATATGAAAAGACAAAAGTATTTAAAGTAAATACAACACAGAGTTAGGACGGAAGAGCTTGGGAAGTCACTTTTTCATCGGTTGCCCCATTTGGGTCGGCCGCAGGATCTTCTTCTTCCACATTCTCCGGCAAAGGAATGCCGGTATCTCGACACTCCTGTTTGACCTCATCTATCAAGTAGAAGGGATCCCGATCCTGAGCCAGCAGGGAAGCATGAGTTGAAGAATCCTGGGGAAGGCCATCCACCGACCTAGGGCCTTTGAACTTATCACAGCATATAGTATAGCCGCACTGGATCAGCTCCATAAACTGGCGTTTCATCATATCTAGCAGAAGCCCCTCTTTGAAAGCTCTCATGGCAGCTTGACTCACCACTTCCACCTCCGTCGGGCTCAGCAACTCTGCAGACTTCTTCTTTTCTTCCTCCAAGACCCTCTGCAGGTCAGCCTTCTCCTGTTTTAGGTCAGCAATCTCCTTCCCCAGGTCGGATTTCTCCTTCTTTAGTTCCTCCACCTCCGCCTCTAAGCCCTGTGATTTGGTATCCAACTGGCTGGCCTTGGTACCGAGCTCTTGGCTTTCTTTATATAGCTCGGTATTTTTGGCCTGGAGGTCGGTCACTTTGCTGGATTCGACCCCTAGCTTCATCTTCAGGTCCTCTATCTCTTCGGCTGGCCTTTTCATCCTTTCCTGCTTGTAGCTTTGGGATAAGATGTCCAAAACCACAGTCCTCTTGGCCATGGCTCCATAATTTATACAGACCTGCAAAACGCAACTATGAGCCTTATAGGATATCGTACAACTGTTCACATATTTTAGGAGACAAGTTAAGAGTTCAGGAATTTACCCGTTTAAGATGTGAAGCCAAAAAGGCTTCTTGCTTCGTCAGCTGTTCGATGCTTTGCCACATCTGGTTACTCGCCTCAATAATCTCCGCGATGGAGCTATGGGGGTCATTCACTATCTCAGAATAGGGCCTGACATCTTCGATTTGGGGCCCCGATAAGTGAGGCTGATAGATGGGCCGAGCTAGGGGGCCTGTCTTTCCTTTTATCCTTCAGGATGATCATCCTCTCCTTGGTTGAAGAGTCCAAAGGCCCCAGCAATTCACCTGGGCTAGGTATGTCAGCTCCAAAAATCGGATCTGTCAAATTGGCCTGAGGAGCCTTAGCTTTCTTGGCCTCCTGAATTTTCGAAGGAGTCGGCCTATTCTTCTTGGGAGCACGAGGAATCAAGGCATCGGTAGAAGGGTCGGTTCCTTCTTGGGTCAGATCAATATCGGCAGGCCGCCTTTGGATTGGTCCTGAGGTCGTCGCCGCCTGCCGGCTTGATTTTCTCTTACGACTGTAACCACCGAAGCCACCTGTAAAGTCAAACACAAAGATATAAGGAAAACTGATTTGAAAGACATCAAGCACATAGGTAAAATTCAAAGGCAAATTATTACTTTCTTTTTCAACATTGGGGGCTTTGCTTAGACCGGCCCAGACCAAAAGACTCTCGGAAAGATCTGTTGCTGAGTATTTCTGTGTATCAGTATAAGAATTTAATTTCTTATACTGAAACTGCACTACGGGGTCAGATACAGCTCGGACTTGATCTGATGGCGCGGTGAATCCCATCCATTGTTAAGAAAGGTTAGCTTCTTCAGCCTTTACCATAAAAAATCATGTTTTCCAATTTTTTATCGTATCTGGGGTATCGGATATAAGGGTAGGTCCCTTCTTTCAGCTTTGCAAATGAACCCAACCCGACCCATAAGGATATTGGCGAATAGTATAATACTGAAATAATAAGTCTATAGAGGGTCGGATTTTAGCCTCGGAACATACACACAAAAAACCGACCAAAAATCTAAGGGAATTAGGAACAAACTGGCTAACGCCGATCTCTAGGTAATCACATAGCTCGGCAATAAAGGGTGGGATCGGGAATCTAAGCCCAAATCTAATATGATGTTCATATACACCGACCCAACCATTAGCGGTACTATTTATTCTTTCTTTGGGTGTAGGTAGTCGGATCGGGATAGCCGGGTCAAAATAATGGGCCAATTTTAGGGTTTCTAAGTCTCCTAGGGTTAGTTTCGAAGCTATTTCATCTTGGTAAAATCTATTAGAAGTGGCGGCCGTATTTACAATAGCTGCAGAATCTGGTATAATTTCACAATTTTGGAAAATTAGAGAATTTCACATTTAGATCTAAACCACTACTTAACAGAACACAAATGATCTACGAAAACAGCACCAGAAAAAAGGAATCATGCATAATGTTTCGAAAAACTAATCCTAACCGGTGATTCAATTACAGTAAGTCATGGCATTTTAAATAACTAGACAAAGAAAGAGGAACTGACTAACCTGAAGTCAGGTTTTGAGAGGGCACGATAGTACTGGAGTTTCTTTCGTCAGCCATGTATTGCTTTAAGTCAAGGATGAAGAAGCGGCGGAGCTGATAAGGTCACGTAGAGCAGCGGCGGAATCGGCAACACAGCAGACAGCAGCAGCAAGCAGAAGAAGAGAAAGAGACGGGACAAAACTATATGAAGGCTTGAAAACAAAACTAAAAGGGGCTTGGCATTTTATTAACAGAAAATTCTGGAAGTGGGGGCAAAAAGAGCGCAACAGTTGGCAATAAAAGCCGTCTCGAGAATCGGATAAGCATGGGAAGTTGTATCGGATGCATTGAAAAGCGCTGAACGTGTCTTTTCACATCCCATCTCAAGGTATCTCAAATTCAAATTCGTTGAGTTGGATTGCAAAGGTACACGTTTCATAAGATATTTCCTTTAAGTCGGTCAGCTATTCATATTTTTTAGTTTGGTCAGGTTATTATGCTTTATCTTTTGTAGTTATGATAGTTGATAGGTTGATTTACCTGGGTGAAATTAAGTTTGCTTGGATCGGAATAGCTTGAACACCTTTAATAAACTGGAGTCGAAATTGTTTGCATTTTGTGCTTGCTTGGGTCGGAAAAGAAACTCTTAAGGTCGGAATATGCATGGGTCGGTTGAATACATAGTGAATACCTAAGTCAAGCCTTAGTTATTCTCTGGGGGGCAGAAAGGGAGAGTTATAAAATAATTTAAAAAAAAAGTATCATGTTTTACCTCAGTAAAACACAATACCGGGAGAGGGGGGGGAGGGGGGGCTTGTTGGTGTGCATAAAAATAAGTCTTCATTGGGAGGTTCAAATCCAAACTTAGGTCTGAAAGCTCCCTAAAAACCGAGCCAAAGACACACACTTAGGTCGGTTGCTAGCTTAGGTCGGTCCTACGGGATTTTCTTATTGCCATCATAAAAACCGAGCCAAAGAAACACGCTTAGGTCGGTTGCTAGCTTAGGTCGGTCCTACAGGATTTTCTTATTGACATCATAAAAATCGAGCTTGGGAAAGTTAGGTCGGAATAACGATAACATTGACATAGTAGATAGAAATCATTAGAAGACCATGAGCCTATTTTGAATACATGCAGGAAGTGCACAAAGCAATGATGGAAAAGAAGTCCAAAGTTAGGCCATGATAGACAGGAGCGTAAAAGTCATCGTAAAAAGGGGAGAGCAGTTAGTTGGCCATGAGCCTATTTTGAATACATGCAGGAAGTGCACAGAGCAATGATGGAAAAGAAGTCCAAAGTTAAGCCATGATAGACAGGAGCATAAAAGTCATCGTAAAAAGGGGAGAGCAGTTGGAAGTACAAATCATCATAGTGCAACGGACATGTCAAAGTATGGCTATAAATACTAAGTCATAAGACTAACTGAGGTACGCAATCTTCTTTACGCTTAAGCTCTCGGTGAATACTGTTTATCACTTTCATCTTTACTGACTTGATAATCGGAGTTGAACAGGGGGGATAGCCCCGCTTGTTTCACTGTTTGTTTCCGATGACGGAGCACTCTTCAGACAAATCCGAGCCATACATTCTCATCCACGCAGATCCGAGCTAAGGAAGCCCAAATCCAAGCTTTCTTACTACTTGTTTCAGCCGGTGATCCCTACCTTGGGCCTGAATATCCAAGGTTTCCATTGGGCCAACCGGAGCATCCACACCGAATATTTTGCGTCACATCAAAATCAAATGCTGATCATATTCATAATTCATTGCAACAATTAACTTATATTAGTATAAAAAAAGTTAAGGCAAAAGGAAAAATCCCTGCAAACTCAATCATTCAACAAAGTCAAAATCCGTATCCACTAACCAACATTTGAGTTGTTCTTTGCAACTGAAAGACTACGTCACAGTGAATAACTTTGTCCCAAAAAAAAAAAACGAAAGTGAGTCAGCATTCTGGGGGCACAGTTGACGAAAGAGGATGTTAAAATTACCTAGCAAGAATCGAAGAATTGTGAATGCCGGAAGAGGGCGATGGTTAGCTGCTCAGCAAAGGCTGGTTTCGGCAGGAATGAAGTAAAACACATAAAAATCAGAAGAAATGGGGGGGGGGGGGGGGGGGGGAAGGGGGGGGGTGTGAGAAGGCGTGAGACAAAGTCTGGCGCTGTTGGCGGAGAGGCGGAAGCAGCTTGAAAGAAAGTGACTGAGGGTAAAATGAGACGAACCGGGGTACTCCGGTTTTTAATGGTTCGGTTATAATATATATATATATAATTTGATAGACTACTCAACTAATTCATCTCAAATTATGTATCTCAACTCATGTGACATGAATTCATTGGTTATATTTTTATAAAATAATTTATTAATATCACATAAGTGGCCAATGAATGCATGCCACATGAGTTGAGAAACATGATTTTAGATGAATTCACTACAACAAAAAATAGATTTTAAGACATTGACAAATGTATTATTATCCTACCTATTAAGGCATTTAATTTATCCCCACATTAATTTTAAGCGTGGGCTAAAGTCGTGTCCTAATAGAGTATGTAAGTTATCGAGACACTTTAAAATGTCTAAATAAATTCTCAAAACTATTATGAATAATTGATAATGAGGCTTTATTAAATGTCAGGAAAGATTTGTTGAGACATAATAAAATGTATTAATAAATAAACTTGTTAAGACATTTTTAATTGTTTATAAGGCATATGAAATGTATAGATACATAACTTTTAAGACATTTTTAATTGACAGAATAAATCACATATTATGCACTTATAAATGTCCTTTTATATTAATTGCTGACATTTTATAATGTATTAATATGTAGAATTTATTATTTTTATTATATTAATAAAATAACTTTTTATGACACTTTTAGATGTCATATTATAATAATTTCTGGCATTATAATGTTGAAATAAAAATAATTCCATAATTTAATATTAGAACTTTTAAAGTGTTTTTTAAATCAATTAGTAAATTTAAGGCTTCTTGGAAAAAATACATTAGGGCAATTTCTTGTGCTTTCAAGTGCTGTACAATTTAAAAAATAATTTAACAACTAATACATCCATCTAGTAAAATAAATAAATAAATAGAATCTAATATTACTTCAAATACTAAAAGTTTTAATCGTCATTACAATGATTAAAATCACTAAACAAACTATTACTAAACCTAACCAACTAGTAAACTGGAAAAAAAAAAAACGAGAACAAAGAAGCTAAAATCAAGATGTGCAAATCAACATTAATCCCAATCAACAATCTAATATATTAACTAACTGCTAGTGCGAAGTATTTGAAACACACCATACCTAAATCTAAGAAAGTTAGTTACTAATCCAAGATTGCTAGAAATGAATGTATTTGAAATTGTAACCATGCCTTTACATCTCCAAAGCAATCGTTAAACACTTCAATGCAACTCACAGGGTGTCACCTGAATGTAATAATTAAATGTAAGAAACTGATTTTGAATAATTAGCTTTTAAAAATAATTAAATATGTACAAAGAAAGTAATACTTTACATACAAAACTGCATGGCCAAGCAAACCATTTCACCAAGAGCATCTCCAAGGGTTTACAATGATCATGGGTCGAACCAGTCGCTCTTCAGGTTGAAGGACTACTTTAACATGTATTTCATACCAATTCTCTCCCAAAACATTTCCCCCAACTATTGTAGTTGGATCAGTACTATAAAGACATCCTTCAGCAACTATTTTATTTGGATCTATAAGACTTTTGAGAGCAATAGAACTTCCAACTGAAAATATTAATCTAGTAAATTGGTATTGAGTTAAACAAATTCATAAGGTGAATGCTGCATTGACAGATGAGCTAAAAGAAATTTTAAGTGCTCTCTATCATGAATCACTCCAATTCAATAGGAACAACAGGAAGGATCTAAAAAGTCTCAAGCGGCAGGGTAAGCTATATATAATCTTATAATTCTAGCTTGCATACTCCTATAATTCCAGCAACTCACAAGGCAGTGAAAAGATCCAAAGACAGCGTATATGGGAGTCAGAGGAGTTGCAGAGGACATTTTAGTATGGCTAAAGTATGTAAAATATTACAAAGTAGTGAAGTTAGCATAAAGGAAGTAATAAGGTGCATAATGCATTCAAGTAGTGTTTATTACAACACTCTGATCATGTAGTAATATAGTAAGATAGGCACCTTAAAAAAGAACAGAAAAGGAAGAAAGACTTGAGCTTTTGATTAAGTTTTTCATATTGGGACCCTAATTCACCACATTAAACTAAAGTTAAAGTTGAGAATTTTTATCAATCAAAGATTCATGAACACTGTTGTTGGAGTGCTATATAAAGTAAGTTTCAATCAATAATAATAAAAAAATGAAAAGAAATGAGTTGAGCTTCAGTCATATAAGTATTAAAGCTACATATGTGGTACAAAAAAGTTTCAAAATTTTCCACAACACAATTAAAACAGTGAAAACTTTTATGATCTTTAAACATTAAAAAGAAGCAACAACACCAGAAGGACATATAAGCATGATATTTTAACTCAGAAGAAGTGATCATCAAGATAGTATACACAAAGTGAAGGGTATTTAAAAGACAAGTAAAGCCATTATGAGAAATATAAGTTTAACAAGAAAACACTAAATTTTACCTGAAGATTAGATTGCTTTGTTAAAGCTAGCCCAAGGGATTATTAGGTAACAATGTAGACTCTTGTGAAGCAAGTCTTTGTTGTGTATTTTGAAGTTCTGATTGTAAGTCCCCAATGCGGTTTTCCATTTCCAACATTTTTGACTGTTGATGTACCACCATACGTTTGAACTTGTTTCGATTGGGAGCCTCTTCAAATGCATCAAGAGAAGTAACCCCCTCCCCAATTAGTCGAACACGACCCTGCTTATCTTGGCCCATTACTTGGGCAAATATGTCATTGGGACCAATAGGATCTTCTACACCTTCTGGAAGTTGATTTCTTTTCTCATTCATTTTCTCCTACAAGTTTAAGATAGTATGGATTACAAATATTTTGAAAAGAGAATTCTTAAGTCGAAGTACTAACTACCAATGCAGAAACTTACCAAATACTGAGCAACATTAGCCGGAGTTCCGTTGCGACCAACATAGATTGTCTCAAATAATTCAGCACGAGATGGGTCACGACCCAATTTGTTAAACTAGGAATAACCATTTATTTTAGTAAATTAGGTGAGACCATAAATAACAAAATACTGTAAAAGAAGTGGATAAACTCACCAATTCGGCATAAACACGTGCAAATGATTTTTTTCCAGTTGCATGATCCATCCCTTTCTCTGACCTAGCAAGTTTATTTTTCTCACTCCGTGCCTAAATTAATGATGGGAAAAAAAATCAAAAGGTAAATCCTTCAAAATTGTGATGAAATAATTACACTAAATAAAAAACGTGATATACCTTTATTTCATCTTTATTCCAGGGAGAGAATATTGATCCACTGGTCTGTCACCACTCTTTCATCCTTATCTTCGAGAAAAACTTCGATGCCTATATCAGGTGAAAAATATTTTGTTTTTAGCTCATGCTTCCAATTTTTCCATTTTTTATTAATGGATTTTAGAATCCAATCTTCATCAGCAAGAGTGGTCTCAAATTTCATCTGCATAACATTTTTAAATTAGTACACATAATTATTTTGTATACGTATGTCTAATACTAAACTTAAAAATACCTTGGCGAAATCCAGCATTTTCTTTTTGTACATCTTTGGCATCTTACGCCAATCTTCCATATCAATTGGGCAGAACATACCATTCCTTGCTATAGTGCCCAAGAATTCAGCAAACTGGCCTGCATTCTTTCCTATAGGTATTCCAAGACTATTAAACTGAAGTTCAATTGGAGGTAGATGAGATGGTCGAGTCCAGATATCCTTCATACATGTGGGACCTCTAGTTTCTTTTCCTGCAATTTTCACAAATTTCAGTACAATTCTGCAATACTACAAATTAACATACAAAAAAGTTATAATATTAATGTTGATTTTTTTTTTTACCTATTCGTTTATCTGTTCTTTGTTCATCTTCTACCTCACTACTTGCATTTACAAGGTGACATGGTTGTTGTTGTATGGGCACTTCTTGTGAATTGTGAATCTGGTTATCTAGTATGTAATTATTCATCAAACCTGAAAAATAAAATTTAATCAATTAAATAAAAAAAATACAGAAAAGTAGGTAACCATTTAAGACATTTTACATTCATTGAGAATCTTGTGTACATAGATGAATGGAGGAAGCAAAGGAAATTGGAGAATATTTAATTTCCTCCTTACTCATGCGACTGTTATTATCTATCTCATTACTGAATTATAAAAGAAAACAAAATCTGATTTTAAAAAAAAATAAAGAAGAGAAAGTCATCAAAAATCAGAAGGGGACCAACTTTGAAGATATAGGAACATGTTTACCCTTGTATTTTGCCACTACATACGAGCTCATCAATAGTGGAATCCCTTTTTATGGACAAAATAGGTATATATGACATGTGCTAACTTAATGACATGTATTTTAGGCATATATTAATTATATGGGGGAAGTAGGCTGCAGAGTTTATGACAAACAATATGAGGTCGAATATCTAAGAATTGATTAGGAGTTAGACATTTGCAGTAAACAATTGAAAAAGGGAATAAGATTTCACAGAAAAAATAAAAAATAAACTGAAACGATACCCTTGATTTCATTGCGTGGCAAGGTAGCTTGGCTTGGAGCATAGTGCTGATGCATCAATTGATTCGAATCTGGCTGAGAAACTATGATTTGCCTACCCACTTGAGTTCTGCTTGACATATCTACAAGATTATAGTCAACAATGAAAAACAGTTAAATAAATACGAATGCGATAAAATAGAAAATGTATTGTCTTATTGTAATCTTACTTGGAGGTTGTGAATTTGCCTCACGTGGAAGACTAAAGCTATTCTGCGTGTTATTTTGAGTTACATCAGCTATACCTACAAAATAGAGTTCCATCAGCTCAAAAAAATCATATTCTTTTCTAGGAAAGTTTTTGAAAGTACAGAACTTTCCTAAGGTATGCTTCTTATAGGTGAAAAACAAAGGAGTTGTGTCATGGGCTTGGAAAAGTATCCTGCAAGGAATAGAGTGAATATAACAGGGTTCTGAACTGGTTTGAATCAGCCCTGGATGATGAACTTATTGTGCTATCATGCTGTTTAATTTGGCATATATGGGATGCAAGAAATTTTAAATATTGGAAAGGCAAAGACGTGCATCTAATGACATCAGTTCAGGCAGCGAGAAGATTAATACAAACATGAGAGATTTAACTAAATGGCCATACAGATGATTACAGGGAAATTTATATATCATGCAAAGTGGGAGAACAAATAAAAGCTCAGACCTGATAAAGAAAAAGTCATGGAAATTGAAAAGTAGTCGTGCTGACATTAGTACAAACATGAGAGATGTAACTAAAGGCACATACAGATGATTACAGGAAAAAAATACATTATGCAAAGTGGGAAAACAAATAAAAGCTCGGACCTGATCAAGAGAAGGTTATGGAAATTGCGATCAGCATGGCTGGAGTGTTTCTAATTAATGAGTACAAAGGGGCAATTGAAGGGAATGCAACATGTGCAGCAGGGCTTTTACTCAAAGAAGCAAGCAGAAAGATACATTATGTGTCACCACTAATGTCTGACCTATTAGCAATTCTCAAACAACCAATAAGTAGAGACAAGTAGAAAAACACCACAAAGGGGAAAACTGTGAATCTTACATGAACATGATTAAACTTGTATTCTGTAAAAACATATGAGTACTCTTCTAAATTTTTGGACAAAACAATGATATATGGCAAGTGCTAACATAATGACACTTTTTTTTAGGGATATATAATTGATATAAGGAACTAAGGTTACAAAGTTTTTGACAGAGAATATGAAGTCGAATATCTAAGAATTGCTTAGGAGTGTAGTAACCGACTGAAACAACAAGGAAGTTAGTACCTCATATAAATATAAAAATAAGTTTAAACCATACCCCTAGTTTCATTGTGGGGCAAGGTAGCTTGGCTTGGTGCATAGTGCTGATGCATCAATTGATTAGAATCTGTCTGAGTAACTGTGACTCGCCTACCCACTTGGGTTCTGCTTGACATTCCTACAAAGTTATAGGAAACATTCAAAAGAAATTACATAAATATGAATGCGATAAAACAGAAAATTTTTTGTCTTACTGTATAATCTTACTTGGAGGTGTGAATGTGCCTCATGTTGAAGAGTAAAGCTATTTTGTGTGTTTTTTTGAGTTACATCAGCTATACATATAAAATAGAGTTCCATCAGGGGAAAGGTTTTGAAAGTAAAGTACTTTCCAAAGGTATGCTTCTTAGAGGTGAAAAACAAAGGTTCTGTGTCATAGGGGTGGAAAAGTAACCTGCAAGGAAGAGAGTGAATATAGCAAGGGTCTGAATTGGTTTGAATCAGCCCTGGATGACGAAGTTATTGTGTGTTATTATGCTGTTTAATTTCGCATGGATGGGATGAAAGAGAAGAATCTTCTCCTTTGAGAATAATCAAAAATGGAAAGTGTTCAATTGTAAATTTTGGGAAGGCAAAGATGTGCATCTAATGATATCAGTTCAAGCAGTGACAAGATAAATATAAACATGAGAGATGTAACTAAAGGCCCATACAGATGACTACAGGAAAACATGTATTATGCAAAGTGAGGGAACAAATAAATGCTCAAACCTGATGAAAAGGAGATTATGGAAATTGAGATCAATACGGATGCGGCATTTCTAATTAATGAGTACAAAGGTGTGATTGAATGGAATGCAACAGATGCTGCGTGGCTTTTAATTAAAAAAAAAAAAGGAACAGAAAGATACATTATGCCTCACCACTAGTGTCTGAGCTAATAGCAACCCTCAAACAACCAAATAAGTAGAGGCAAGCAGAAAAACAACACAAAGGAGACAACTGTGAATCTTACATAAACATGTTTAAACTTGTCTTTTGCCCAAAACTTATGACTACTCTTTGATAGTTGAATTACTGTTTGGACAAATCAATGTTATTTGGCATGTGCTAACTTAATGACACTTTTTCCGAAACTATAAGTGATATGGAGAAGGTTGCAAAGTTTGACACATAAAAGATTAGGAGTGCAATAACCAATTGAAACAGCAAGAAATAGAAAATAATTTGAAACCATACCCCTAGTTTCATTATGTGGCAAGGTAGCTTTGCTTGGTGCATGGTGCATCAATTGATCACAATCTGTCTGAGTAACTGTGACTTGCCTACCAACTTGATTTCTGCTTAACATTCCTACAAAGTTATAGGAAACATTGAAAAGAAATTAATTAAATACGAATGCGATAAAATAGAAAATATATTGTCTTAATGCATAATCGTACTTGGAGGTTGTGAATTTCCCTCATGTGGAAGACTATAGCTATTTTGTGTGCTTTTTTGCGTTACATCAACTACACCTACAAAATAAAGTTCCATCAACTCAAACAATCAGAGGGGGAGACACTTGGGGAGTGGATGAAATATTGTTTACAGTCATCCACTGTATGAAGCTGTTACATTGCAAGAATTAGAAGATGATTCGGTTTTGAAGCTATTGACTACGGCTACCGAGGAAGGCCAGAAGTCTCTCAAAATGGTGGACAAGCATACCAGGCAGTTTTGTAAGCAAATAAAAAAAACAGACCATTGCATGGAAGGATGCAGTTCCATACAATGGAAACAAACTTGAACACAACCAAATAAGCAGAGACAACAAGAAAAACACCACAGTAGTAGCAGAATAGCAGCTAAACGCCGATAAAATAAACTGTCACCCTAACCTTAAGCAACATGAAATAGATTTGATCTATAGAAGTGTCTCTGAAACGCAATCCAAATATAATACTATCAATCACCAAATACAAATCAACTCCACTAAATGGGAAACATAGACACACGTTCGGAGATATATCAATCAACATGGACCAACCCGAAAGTGTGTGTGTGAGAAATTGCTCTAAAATTGAACGTCAACGGAGCACTATTGGAATAATATTAGCACCTTTCTGATGAGCAGCTCTAACCAGTCTACAATTAAAATACATATTAAGAACCAATTAAAAGAACAAAATACAGAAATTCCCAGCAAGTGTATGAAGTGAAATGGACTGAATAACACTTGTCTGTTTACTAAAAACCATAGCAATCCGTTCAGATGTAATAATACACCACTGACTGCTCAGATGGAGACTAAAATACAAAACACAGAACAAAAACAAGAATGTTGTACCATACTTTCTAACGCTAGTTCATCAAGAATTTTGATAGGCTAAATTAGAGAAAATGAAAGTGAAAACTGGATGAACAAATGTTTCATCACCATCCCAGTATACTATAGCCTAACGTAGAGCAAAAAAATTATTTTCCTATTCGTTATGATTTCTCAAAATTCAAATACAACTTAGAGCTGGCCTCCCACTGACCACTGGCAAGTTCCATCTTAACTCTAAAGCTTCAAACTTTTAGCTAAAATGAACCGAAAGGGTTCAGTCAACACCAAATTGATATAAAGATCCAATATTGAACAGCCAAAAGAACACCGTTCCTGATAAAGATAAATGAATTACAAAACCGAAAGAATTTATCTTAATGGATAATTACCATTAGTTCCCCTTAAACCTAAAAGGGTTATTTACAGCAACAGCGACCCTTCACTTAAAAGAAAATCTCAACTTTCCTGTTCGCATAGCACTATTGGAACTTTTCATATTCTAGAACAAATAACCTTACCCGTTGGTTGCAGAATTGGCTCATCACGAAGGCTACTCAATGGGCGCTGCTTGCGTTTTCGACGCATACCTGCACAATTGAACGAGTAAGTATACGAAAATTGAAAAGGGGGCTTACGGTGGAATTTCTGATTAAAGATGAAAACAAATACGTGACCTCTGTTTAGTATTCCTTGCCTCCTTACGAGTTGCGACCTCTGCGTAGCCTCTACTGTGTGATGAAGATGAAGAGTTTTGATACTCTTTTGCTTCTCCGTGAAAGCCTTTGGAGAATTTTGAGATAGAGGGCTAAGTAGATAGAGTCAGTTGCCATGGAAAGTGGGTGTTAAATTTTGAGGGAAAAAAAAAACCAAAGAAAATTAGCCGCAGAGATTTTTTAAGCCTAGCGCGGGAAATCAAAATATTTCCTTAACATTTCCTTATAGTGCAAACGTGTATACCATGTGCATTTTCTTTGATCAAACTACTTAACCACATTTCAATTTTATGATTTATTAATTTACACTTTTATTCTTTTTGATAATCCAAAATATTTTACAATTTATTTGATTTCATCTATAAATATTCCTTAGTTTTATGTGATTAATTATGAAAAGGTGCAAACAATGTAGGGTCTAATAGTGTGTTATTTGTATATATTCACACATATTTAATTAGTATTTAAAAATATTATTCTAAATAGGAAATTAATTATAGTACTCCATCCGTTCCATTAGAAGAGTCCATTTTGTATTACTAAAAATAATATTACAAAGTGGACTCTTCTAATGAAACAAAGAGAGTATAAGATTAATTCTCAAAAGTAACCATTTTAGCTTCAAAATTATAAGTGATACAATTTTTTTAAACCCTCTTCATTTTGAAAGTATAAGTTTAGTTCTCAAACGTAACACTTTTAGGTTCAAATGTATAAGTGATACTTTTTAAAATAAACTCTTCATTAAAAAGTATAAATTTAATTATCAATAATAAAATTTCTAGGATCAAAGTTAGTAATGATACACTTTAAAATAAACCAGTAATTTCAAAAGTATATGGTTAGTTCTCAAACGTAACACTTTTAGATTCAAAAGTATAAGTGATACCTTTCAAATAAACTCTTCATTTCAAAAGTGTAAGTTTAATTCACAAAAGTAACATGTTTAAGATCAAAGTTATAAGTGATACTTTCAAAAAGTAACTATTCATTTCAACCATATAAGTTTAACTATTAACATTTTTAGGTTCAAAAATTATAAGTGATACTTTTTATTAAATAAACTTATCATTTCAAAAAAAAAATAATTTAGATTCAAAAGTATAAGTGATAGTTTCTACAATGAACTCTTCACTGCAAAAGTATAAGTTTAATTCTCAAACGTAACTTTCTTAATGTCAAAGCAATAATAAGTGCTGCTTTTTAAAATAAACTTTTCATTTCAAAAGTTTATGTTTAGTTATCATTAGTAATATTTTTGGGTTCAAAAGTATAAGTGATACTTTTTAAATTCCATTTTCATTTCAAATGTATAGGTTTATTCTAAAAAATAACACTTATAGGTTCAAAAGTATTAGTGATACTTTCTAAAATAAACTTTTCTTTCAAATGTATAAATATAATTCTTAAGTGTAACATTTTTAGCATCAAAGTTATAATTGATACTTTTTAAATTACTTTTCAATTTAAAAGTGCAAAATTAATCATCAAAAGTGACATTTTTGGGGTTTAAAAGTATAAGTGATACTTTTTAAAGTACATTTTTATTTCAAAAAGTATGAGTTTGATTATCAAAAGTACCACTTTTAGATTCAAAAGTATTATGAATCATTTCTAAAATAAAATTTTCATTCAAAATTATAAATTTAGTTCTTAATGTAACTTTTTTTAAGGATTAAAGTTCTGATTGATACTTTTTAAACTACTTTTCATTTTAACAGTCAGTGGCCTCCCGATCTTGACAAGAGATTCAAATCCATGCACCTAGCTTCTTATTATATATTCTCTCAATTTATTAAAAGAGTCAGATTTAGAGATCATATAATATTTGATGACTTGTAAAGTACAAATATTAAAATTAGTAACTTGTCATAATTTTTTCAAAAATCCTTATTTTTTAATCGTGAACCACATATAATTATATAATAAAAAATATAACAAATAAAGAAATCATAACTGAACTCTTCTAATGAAACGAAGATAGTACTCAAAAATTGGGAGCTCATCTCCCACATGCCATTCATCCCTCAATAAGGTTAGTTTTAAACTTATTTACATAATTAAATACGTTATTTTAACTAATAAAATAAACCTCATAAGGATTAGATTGAAATTTTTCCCCCCTGAATTTTAAAAGCTTTTATAACTATATTTTGAAGCTAAAATTTTTACTTTTTAAATTATTATTTTCAGCCCCTAATTACTTTTTATAGACTTTTTTTATATCACTTTCATAGATTTATTAATTAGTTATTCCATATGGAAATTAAAACCAATATTTTGGTTCTTGGTCGCGTTTAGGCAATTTGATCAGTATTATGAATCATTTCTAAAATAAAATTTTCATTCAAAATTATAAATTTAGTTCTTATGTAACTTTTTTAAGATTAAAGTTCTGATTGATACTTTTTAAATTACTTTTCATTTTAACAGTAAGTGAAAGAATCATCCGTTTTTTTTTTTTTTTTTGGAAAAAAACACTTCATTCTTAAATTTACATTGAGTCCTATCAATTTACATTATAATAGTCAGAACTATCCCATGTATCTGTTTTTGTATCGAAGTGACAAAATCAACTGTATTTGTATCTGTTTTCTAAATGTGTTTGTAGCAATGAACTTTTTTCAATGGAAAATCAATAAAGGAAAGCTAAAAGCTTGTATTATTCTGTAATTGAAAATTGTGCACAAAAGATGTAACAGAAAAGTAGCAGCAAGCTGAAAGAAAAAACTAAGCATTCTCATAACCAACTGTGGAAGCACATTAAATATATTGAGACATTTTGTGTTCAATGATAAAATATGGCTATTGATGGAATGTGAATATGCAATTTGTTGATGTTTCTTCCGAATGTTCTGCTGCTCCCAGGGGTCCTCAATGGCGTCAAATAAAATGGTAAATCATCCAAGTGACTTGAAGTAACTTTAGCACCCTGATTTCTTCCAAGAACAAAATCCTCACTGCCCTTTTTGCCACATTCAGACACATTCAGAAAACACACCAAAGGTGGAGGATCTCAAAAACAGAATGATACAAGAATTTC